>OY282590.1:4006750-4606750 GCA_958298965.1 Chrysolina haemoptera | reverse complement strand
CCATAATAAGGAAAGTATTTAGTAAAGATATGAGTATGAAATACTCATCAATTGGTAGAAAGGGAAAGAGAAACTTTTCCAAATTGATGTTCTATAAAGTTTTGTTGGGTGAGTTTTGCTTGTTATATAATATATATATATATTTATATAATTGTATTATGTTGCATTAAAAAAGAATTGGACATGCAGGGTGTTCTTTATTGGTACATATTATTATTTTTTTTATGTTCATGCAAAAAGCAAAACTTTATTGAACTGTATTTGGTGGAAAAACTGGTTCTTTCTTTTACTGAGTGCAATAAAGACTTTATTGCACTCATCTGTCATTTTTGCTATAGCGTTCTGTCATCATGACAGACATAAACTTTCAAACCGATGCCAAATTCAGCCCATTTTCTGTGAGATTGTATTACGTTTTAAATAGTTGCATGTTTCATCATATTCATTACATAATGGACTATGAAATTACTAGAAAATGCAATTTGTTAAAAATAAAATTATTTCCTTCGAATATCAACTGAATTACTTTTAGATTTAAACAAACGATGTCTTTCCTACAGTTTAGTGCCACCTAAATGAAACATTTTTTGGTTTTTGCATGAACGTAGAAAAAAATATAGTATGAAACTCTTGCAAAAAGAGTTTATTGCACTGGACGGCCTCGTCGGACATTTTAACGTCGAATGCAATAAACACCTACTTTTTGCACTTGTTGCATAAAAAACTATTCTATCTGCTTCATGTAACTTTCAGATGCCATTCGAATCATCTTTCCGGATTCGATGGAAATTGAAATAATGAGCAATGTAAGCTCATGCCTTGCATCCTCAGCTGACAGGGAGGGTGGCAGAAAAGACAGGAGTCAATCAGATCGTTGATGGGTGGTAGTAGAACCATTTTCATGATATTTTAAATTTTATTTCATGTTTACTTGGTTTTTATATTTTGTGGTCTTGAAATTTTGTAGGTTTGTTACTTTCTCAAAGTCCAACTTGATTCACCGATATATACAGAGTGTTTTGTAAGTACGTAGAAAAACTTGAAGGGTGATTCTTTGTGTTATTCTAAGACGAAAAGTTTATATAAACATAAGTCCGGTAATGCTTCGTTTTCAAGATACAGGGTGTAAAACTTTTCATAAATATCGTAAATATCTTTATAACCCTTCAAACCGATTTTTTTTTAAATTTGGCAATGTTACTGAGGATAGTAAGTGGCCCTGACTATATCGAAATTATCATGTCTAGTGGCGTCCCGGAAGGTACCTTAACCAATATTTTTGACAGAAAAAATGTGCGCCATTGATCCTTTTGCAATTTTTTTATTTGTTTCACATTAAGCAACTGATATTACAACTTTTTCTTATCTGGAATTTTTTTCGTAGCTTGCTTTGTTTTCAAGAAAAACTTAAAATCACTTCATTGCACGTCCCTGGGACAACATAATAAAAAATTGTTTGTATATGGTTTTTAATGAATATAAATGAATCTGTTATGATTAAACATTTTTTGTTACATTTGGCCAGTGGCGTACATAGTGGAAACGCCGCAGATACCAGAAAAAAATCAGACAAGAAACACCCTTTATTAAAACCACACTTAAAGAAAAATGGTGCCAACACATTTTTTTTGGGTAAGAATATATTCAACAATAACTAACACAGAACTTACAATAGTGGCTCAACGTGTCCTCCTTCATCTTCAATGCAAGCCTTAACTTGTCTTAACATCGATTCCCGAACAAGTTGAAATATTTCCGGTGTATGTCTGATCACATGAATCCCGTATTCGTTGGATTAATTCTTCGTCAGTGTTGATTGGAGTTTTATAAACGAGTGACTTTAAATGTCTGCAAAGGAAAAAATCTAAGGGATTTAAATCTGGTGACCTGGGCGGACATGACTGAACCTGTGCGATCGATACAGTTTTCTCTATGCTAGAGTGTGGTGGAGCCCCATTGTGCATGAACCATATTACCAACAATACCAACGGAAAACTAATTGATTTTGTAAAAAAATTAAGACTAGTATTATAGGCTATTAGTATGGGAAAACAAATAACAGTAACGCCCCAGTTTTTGGTGGTTTAGTATATGAAATGTTTTATTGTGTTGTCCCATGGATTTACAATAATATGATTTTTGTTTTCAAAAACAAAGCAAGCTACGAAAAAAATTATTGATGATAAAAAGTTGTAATTTTAGTTGCTCAATGTAAAACGTATACAAAAATTGTAAAAAAAATCAGTGGCGCACATTTTTTCTGTCAAAAATATTGGTTACGGGATACCACTGCACATGATAATTTTGATATATTTAGGTCTAAATCAACCCGTCACGACCCTTAATAACACTGCCAAATTTTAATAAAATCGGTTCAAGGATTATTACAAAATTTACGCAAAAAACGATTTTTAAAAATTTTGACACCCTTTATCTTGAAGACGAAGCATTGCCGGACCTATGTTTATATGAACTTTTCGTCTTAGAATCACAGGAAAAATCACTCCTTCAAGTTTGGCCACGTACTCACATAACACCCTGTATGAAGCGCCGTTTGGGTAAAAAGTGTTTTTGCAAATAAAAATAATTTTGTGTAAATGTATTCATTATTTGTAGCTCTATTTGTTATTTTGCTTTCCGATCAAACAACATTTACTTACGTTTCCAGGATTACAAATATATGAAAACGTGAATTCCCATATATTTATAAATTTGAGCTATTTTATATTGTCAATGCATGGCGCAACCGCGACGCGGTTCAGAACACGTTCGAACTTTTGTTAGGTAACTAGGCGAAGTCATTGGTACATAATTTGGTTAAAAGATGGCGGCCGAATGATATTGCAGTCGTCAAAATGCATTCTCAGAATATTCAAAAAATTAAATACATGTAGACAACTGGGACAACTGACAATGACATCTGCCTGTACCACTGCTTTCTGCCAGCCAATGTATTTACTAATCACTTCGCCTAGTTGCGTTTTCTAAATCGCGTCAGTTGCGGCAACATAAAATAGATCGAATTTATAAAAATAACGGAATTCAAGTTTTTATACATAAAAAATAATAGGAGGGGGCTATTTATTATTTTTTGAATAGATCGATATATTTCAACCAAATTTGGCACACTTGTATGACAACATAAATACTACTTTTTACAGTACTTATCTTCCTTATGACGTCATTTGGGAGAAAAAAATTGAATGGGGAGATATGTCACGTAATACCTAGTTTGGAAGGTATTTCAATTCTGTATCAAACAGTGTATACATTTTTAATTTTGGCCCACCGTTAGGGGAGGCAGGGGCATTTATATTTTGAAATTATTTATGTGTCCTAACAAAGTGAAGAGCAAAAATGTATACACCGTTGGATACAGAAATGAAATACCTTCCAAATGATTTATCAGGTGACCTACCTCCCCATTTAATTTTTTTCTTCCAAATGACGTCACACTTGTGCGGATTACGTCATGAAGAATAAATATTGTGGAGAGTAGTATTTATGTTCTCATACAAGTGTGCCAAATTTGGTTGAAAAATATTGAATTATTCAAAAAATAATAGGTGGGGGGGGGGGGGGGATATTCACGTCATCACTGTATATTTGTAACGCTTGAAATGTAAGTATATTTGTGTTTGATCAAAGATAAATAAAGCAAAGTAAAAAATACTGCTACAATTAATAAATATATTCACACAAAATTATTTATATTTACAAAAACACTTTTCACCCAAACGGCGCCTAATACATACAACAGGCTATTATATATTTACAGGGTGTCCCACAATTTGCGTTCAAGGGATTATGTGCTATGCTAGAAATTCAGAACTTATTATCTTTCTTTGGAACAAAATTTTTTCACTTGTCCTGTGGTACCCAAAATGTGGGATACCCTTATTATATTTAAGTTAAAACTTTTTCTGTAACATATTTTTCATTGGACCGCTCCCAAGTTATAATGTTTTTTAGGATGTATTTTTTGTTTTTTAAGTTGTATTCTTTGTTTTTTTTTTCATATCGGGATCCAAAACAATTATACATGTTTATACATATTTAAGTTTAATACCTTCATAGTTTATCTGTTATTTTTTTTTTCTGTGGAGTTTTAATCCTTTCTATTAAACCTGATTAGTATTCCCATCTTGTTTTCATTTTACTCCAGTACATGTTGAGTTGAGTGTAAATGAAAGTAACTGAATCCAAATTAATCTCCATTAATAACAATAACATTTAATTTTTATAATTATAACCTCAGTTCTAATGTTCAAACGTTTTTTTTCTTACAATTTTTTACAACGTATTGATTGCTTGTATCTGAAATCATAAAATATTTTCACCTCCAATATTTTTTCAGCCAATATATTTATGAGCAAGCCCAATTGGGAATACATAAGAAAATTAGTAAAATCATGAATATTATAAGAACAAAAAAGAAGTACAATTATGTTGATTACATTATAATACTCTAATTTGCAAATAAGATGATTGCCTAGTTGTACGAGAAGGTACATACAACTTTATTTGTGATGGAAGTTCAAGACAGTTGCATTCACCATTGATTATCTTGAGAAGTAATATCTTCTTTTTTTCGCCCAACTTCAAGAGGTGGAATATTTAAGTAGTGCTCCATATGGTTGTAATCCCAATCAAGTTAAACTTTAAGAGCTATGTATCTCAGAAAATTGTGTTCGACTCGATCTAGTATTGCAGTAAAGAACTTTATTTACATATACATTGGTAAAATCGTGGGTGATCCTTAATGAAACCAAGCATTCTTGTATACAGCCGATGTGATCAAAACTGATAGTACAGTCAATGATGATGCATAAGTCTGATTAATATTTATATTGACTTGAATCGCAGAACGTTAATTTTATTATTATTATTACCATTTGAAAATATTTTATCAATATTTTCGAACTGACATTGTAACATTGACTTTCAGTATCTTATTACAACGTTGACAATATTTTACCATAGCATTATATTCTACAAATATCGCCGAATGTCCACATGTTTTTGAGGCTGCATTTTTTGACAAGTCACTCAGCGTCATGCAACTTCTGTTTCAACGGAAGTGACATAAATATTCTATTATTAAATGAGACATCTGATATATATATTAACTTCTTTGGTCTCCATGTCATATTTTGAAAACAACTATGTATCACTTCCTTACTTTTAGACACTATTTTTTATTTTGCAATTTATATTTTAGTCAAATTACTACTACTGTTTTTGAAAATCTGCTTTGTAAAATTTAGTTTTTAATTTTGTATTACTATTTTTTTCAATTGGCAACATGGCGACTCCTTGGCGAGGAAAAATTGATTTGATTACGCACATTATTGGTTTCAAACAAACCAATAAAGAACTCCTTAGATCTTTCTTAAAATAAAGCATCCTTTGAGATTAAAATAAGATTTAAATGCATTGAGTAACCTGTAACCAACTCGACCAATAACATGAAAAAACTTGTCAACTTCTTAATTTACATCTGAAGAGTGTTTTCCAATTCTTTCAATCTCCCTGATGAGCTTGGCAAAGCGAAATAAATTTTCGTCGACAAAAATGTATTGGGGATTAAATGCAAGAGAAGTGTCTCCTACTTCAATGACATGTTTGATTTCTGTGAGTAATATTTTTGAATAACATTCTCTCTATGTAGTTTATTTAATGAATTTTCAATGAAAACAAGGGATAATTAAAAAAATCAACTATCTGAATGAAAATGCGAATTTTCACTTTCAGATTTTTTCTTTTCAGTTAGAGTCTTTTCACAATATCTATCAGATGTAGTTCAATGTCCAGCGTGGCTTTAGCCGGGGAAGTAGTTGTAGATATTACAAAAAAAAATCACATTTTTCAATTTTCATAGAGAATGTTACCAATATTATTTTGATGTTTCACCAATGTTGTTAAAGCGATATTGCCACATATTTACTTCGAATATTCCACCAATATATCCAAGTAGTGTTGTACCAATATTTTTTTAATAATATTCCACCTATGTTGTCATAGTGATATAGCCACATATTACTTTTGAATATTCCACCAATATATGCAAGAAATATTGTACCAATATTGTTTTAATAATGTTTCGCCAATGTTGTCATACTGATATTGCCACATATTTACTTCGAATATTCCACCAATATATCCAAGTAATATTGTACCAATATTGTTTTGATAATGTTTCACCAATGTTGTAATAGCGATATTACCACATATTATCTTTAAATATTCCACCAATATATGCAAGTAATATTGTACCAATATTGCTTTGATAATGTCTCGCCAATATTGTCGTGGCAATATTGCCACATATTTATTTTGAATATTCCACCAATATATTCAAGTAATATTGTATCAATATCGCCGAATGTTCACATTTTTTTTAAGGCCAATATTGGTTCGCGAATATTTTACCAATATTGCTTTGACAATGTTTCACCAATGTTGTCGTAGCGATATCTCCACATATTAACTTTGAATATTCCGCCAATATATTCAAAGTAATATTGTACCAATATCGCCGAATGTTCACATTTTTTTTTCCGCCAATATTGCTTTTACAATATTTCGCCAATATTTTCGTAATATTGGACCAATATTGTACCAATATATGTGTGCTACTTGGGATATAAACGAGATATACAGTAGATAGCTGGACATCCATAAGATATCTTCTATATCCTGGATATAGGCGGACATATGGATATCTTTTGTACGTCTATAGGATATCCATCTATAATATACATGACATCCAAAATGGATATCCAGTGGAAGTCTATGGATAAACTGTGCTGTCTGCAGTATCCGTCATTCAGAATGGCTTTGGGATAGTTAACTGGACCCAAGCGGGAATAAGAAAATTGGACCAACCAACGAGACAACTGATGAATATGTGCTGAGCCTTCTATCCAAGGACAGGTTTAGACAGGCTATATACATTCCAAGAAGGGAAGGAGGAAGGGGAATGCAAATTATTGAAACAAGCTACGCTATATCCAACGTAGATGTCGAAAACTCAGAAATATTTTTGGCGGCAAAAAAACATCTAAAAACTGATTTAGAGCTGACCAACTTGAGAACGTTTCGAGATAGACAAATTCTGCGAACATGAATCGATTCAGAATGGTCGAATTAGTATGTTATGTGGATTTCGAGTCAATCAAAAAATTTAAAATTACCCGAAAAAAGTTGAAAAATACTTAGTCGTCATATCGACTTGAAATTTGCACTGTATACGTAAAATTTCATGCTCATTCCAAAAATGTATGATTTTCATGTGCTCAGATATAAGATTTAGCCGGAAAACGGTGTTTAAGGTAAGAAATCCAAGTTTCTGAGATTTTTTATTTTTCATTTTTCGAATTTCAAATATTTGTCCTCGAACGTATTTTGACGTGCTGATTCCGAATCTTTGAACGAAAATGTCAAAAACCCATCAGAAATATTTTTTGGCGGCAAAAAAACCATATAAAAACTGATTTAGAGCGGACCAACTCGAGAACGGTTAGAGATAGACAAATTCTGCGAACGCCAATCGATTCAGAATGGTCGAATTAGTATGTAATGTGAATTTCGAGTCAATCGAAAAAATTTAATATTGCCCGAAAAAAGAAGAAAGAAAAAGAAGTAGAACAAGAAATGATGAATAAAGATCTTACTCTGAAATGGGTCACTCAGGCAAACCTCAACACCGAGACCGAAGCACTAATAATCGCCTGCCAAGAACAAGCACTGGCAACAAACTACATGAAGACAAGAATCATGAAATCTGGCAAAGACCCAAAATGTAGACTTCGCCAAATAAATACAAATACAAATACAAATAAACTAGGCACTTATTCCTTTTCTAATATTTTAATATTGTATCACCAAGATTTTTGTGATAACTTCATCAACGAGTCTTTGTGATTATCTATAAAAGGACTAACAATGTGGAATAGGGACACCATTACGAACAATATATGTACGGGAACTTTTATTTTTACCTTTGCAATATGTTTTGAAAGTATTACTCATTATTTGCAGGACACTTTTGTATAAAACGTATCCTCTGGATTCATTTCGGATATGCAATGGATATACATTGGACGTCCAACCACAGTGGTTGTTATTTGGATATATTCTGGACATCCATTGTACCAAATATGAACATACAATGGACGCCCAAAATACGTACAATTTATGTCTATTGGACGCTTTCTGGAATTTAATTGTACATCCAATGGACACCCAAAATACGCACAACGTGTATCCATTGGACATCTACTGGACGTCCATAATACGCACAAAGTACATCCACTGGACGTCTGTACTTCAATTGTACGTCCATAGTAGTGTCCTGGACGTCCATTAAATGTACATTGGACTAATTCTGGACATCCATTGGATGTCCTGAACATCCAAATTCGTCAGATGTAATTCAACGTTCGTCATGGAATTAGTAAGAAAAGTAATTGTTTTCTGATAGATGCTTGTATAATATTAGGGAAATAAGCAATCCTGAGGACATTTAGTTACTTTGCTAAGCTCATTATGATCAATTGCAGATTTCCTAATATCAATTATTACAATTATTATTATTTCATCTGAGCAAACGAACATTTTCCAACATTCAGAATCGCAATCATCACAATAAATAGACTCAAATGAGTCTCCTTAACCTTTAACTACAATAATTGGTTTTCCAATTGAACATGACGTGTTGCGCAAATCCGAAATGGGATAACGTGAAAAGGACGTTGCACCTGATGAAGAGAGCACTGAAAGTGAAGTCGGAACCTAGGGCTATCTTCGGTAAATGATAGCGAAAGTGGTGTTTCTTCGACTCGTTGGGCGAGGTTATGAGTTCATTATTATGTTTAGTGGCTATGAAACTCATCCCACAGGTTGATGTGTGACGTGTTCAATCGATAATGGGATATTACCACATGTGTAGTGATCGGTGGTTTTCAAGATGTGATCAAGATATGGCAAACAATACTATAATTGACAACACTAAAGAAACGTTATTTGATGAATAAGCTTACATTGAAGTAAACGGGTTCATGGGCGTTCCAACGAAAACTTGACCCCCCCTGCAAGGCAGAAACGGACGTCTGATCGAAAATTCAAGAGAACACGTCAATTTTTATTTCTAGGGGGGCTAATTTTGATATATTAATCATATCCGAAACTTCACCCTCTTGCGGTCAGCAGCTACCCCCCGTATTTTTTTCCATGGCATGGGGTTCGAGTAATACATCACTTGAAAGTTCTTCTGTCCTGTACCTTAAAATTTTTTTAAAATGTTAAAAAGTTTTATTAAAGAAAAAACAAAAAATTCGCTGTCGTTCCTTTTATTGGGGAAATCAACAACATTGACAATGACCACCACCTAGTTCCATACAATATATAGTCAACTTTTGAAAGCGTTCCTTACATTATTCCAGATGTCTAGGGTCAGCAATTGGTATTCTCGAACAATTCTCTGTTGCAGCTCTTCTGGATTTGTAGAATTTTCTTAATCAGTAGTAAACGTTTTAAAATGGACGACACTATTAGTGTTTCCTGCACTGGTAGTTATTATTGGAGCGAGTTGTCGCAGAACAAAAAGCTATCTACTTTTTGTAGGCCACCTTGATCGAAAAAATGACTACAAATTGAAAAAATATAATATCCGGTCAAACAAAGGTCGCAAATCTACACAACTATTCGGAACGTTTTTCCGATGTATCTGTCAAGTTTGCAGAAATTTGGAATTTTCTGTTATGGTATATCAAAGAAAAACCATTACAGGTCGATAAAAAAATGTTCCGTACACTTGAATTGGTGCAAACTTGATTCGTGATATGAAATAATATACAGTATCGGAAACTTTTCATCTGGGGTATAGACAGAAATCTACGCGAGCAACAAGGAACGCAATATGATAATACCACATAAATAAGAGAGACGCAATACTAAGCGCATCTCCTGTTACCCCACCCGACGCATTAACGGACCACGTGGCAATGCGACACACCGCACACAGCCACGTCGATATACCTTCCTCGAGCGAGTAGAGGAGAAATTGTAATGCTGCTGATTTTCATATCAAAATTAGTCCCACTAGAAATAAAAATTGACGTATTCTTTGAAATTTTCACTTACAGAAAATTATACAGTGTGCTCTTCCTACAAAATATAAGAAAAAATACCTTATGTAAGTTTAGGAAAGCGCCGCTCCTGGATAAAACATATGTGGAAAGGTATAATCAGAATCTCTCCGTTCCTCTTCCTCAATAAAACTAGGAACTGAAGCTGGTGAATGAAAATGAAGTTTCATTAGTATGAATCTCAAGAGAACAGAACAAATCACAACCTCATCATAGTTCAATTTCATGATATTGTTTTATCTACTAATCAGGTTCATGTTAAATCGTTGGATATGCTATGTAATAAGCTTATTGTAAATAACATCCATCGATTTAAGCAAAACATATCTTGATGTGTATTGTGTTGTTTGTTGCGATGGTGATGAACAGACTCGCAGGCCTCTGGATTTTGCCGAGGATGTTCTTTGTCTGTCTCTGTTTCATTTGGGCTAATCCAAAAGTGAGCAATGTGATTCTGTACCAAGTTTGTCCATAATTTGCTTTTTTTGAGTAAGTATATGTATTAGAAATGCATATTCCAGGTTGGTTCCTTATCTAACTTGGACAGTTTCATGGCATCCGTGTATTTGGTTTGTTCAGTGTCAATGTAAAAAAATCATCAACGTGGATTTGATTTCTTATTTCATAGAACGAAGCTGTGGAACTTTGACCATGCAAAAAGTATTTGCCATGTAGTAAATCGCAGACATACTGATTCCGTACCTAGTTAGGCTCTCCAGGGCGAGCCTGACGTACACATACACACCTGACATCTGGTGAAGGACCAAAGTGGTGTTCATAGCATGCTTGACTGCAGGGTAATGCATTCTTCCCTATTATGGGACACAATGAAGGTGAAGGCCACGAGAGACTGCCCTCAGGGGAGAATTGTATCCCAACTATTGTGGAACCTTGTGGTAGATAGGCTCTTTACGGTAGGAATGTATGCCCAGGGCTATGCTGACGATATCGCCATAATAGTTAATGGTCTGCATGGATTCGATGCAGTCACCCCTCAAAAACGTACAGATGTAATGTATGAGGTAGAACCTCAAGATCAACCCACAGAAATCACTATCGTTCCTTTCACCAGAAAAAGAAACCTAGAGATCAACAGAGTTCTTCGAATCTTTGGTGGAAGCCTGTAGATGTCTTAAGAGACAAAATACCTGTGGTGAAACCTAGCCACGAAGCTCACCTGGAACAAACACGTGAAAAAAGTGCCACTGGGTCAAGGACATTGATGATGGTGGTCAAGCGCTCCTTTGGCAAAACTTGGGGACTTGGACCCAAAAAATCCCTTACACAGCGATAATGATAACTAGGGACCCCTGCTGTGGTGACCAAGGGTTGAAGAAGTGAAAACTGAAGAGACTGGCTATTCACAAAGACCGGCAATGCTTGTGGTCACTGATGGAAATTTTAGCCTATCTGTGATGGTCATTGGCCTGGAGTTGGTACTGAACCATCCTCTTCTGCATGTTGAAGGAATAACAATAAAAACAATGATGAGAATAATAATTCAGTGAAAATGACTTCAGTCATAGCTGATTAAATAATTTTAGCATCCAAGTTCAGTGATAAACGGAAGGAAGTATATGTTGAGTAATACATTTCGGTCTCCAAATCTATCTGACGTTTTTGTGATCGATATTCAGATCGTGGTGGACAACACTGGATTTCTCCGACTGATATCATTGACAGAAAAATAATGAAATACTACGTTCATTTAGGTACACGGAAATCGTGAGGATTCGTTTCTCTAGTTCCCAAGGTGACTTCTGTTCCACTAACTCAGTAACAATTACCCTTTTGTTATTATTGTAGCATTGAACTTATTCGCCACATTACTATACAGACCATAATCCTAACTAAGCATGAACATCTGATAAAGACATTAATACTCATTGAAAAAATGTCACAAACGTATTTGTAACGTGTTATTGTTATTGAAAAGATCGCTATAGGTGTGTCTTACCATTTTATTGTTTGGTGATTTCATTTTATTGTTAAATAAGAGTGTACGTAAAGCAACAATGTAGTATGCCGAATGGATTTCAGTCCCGAGAAGAGCATTAAAATGACATTTGGACAGAAGATATGTCTATTTTCCTGAATAGGTGGTTATTATGGATATTGATAACGTGTGGGTTCAAAATGAACGGTTTCAAGTATGATTCAGTACAGAAGAGGCAGATGCAAAAAAGCAAAGTATAGACGAACATGTTGCGCAATATGCTAGGTTCCATATTGATTTTCTTAAAAACTTCGTGATAATTTGTTGATTTCAATGTTATTATTGAGTTGATTGAAGGTAATCAAAGCCTAATTACTTCAATGTTTTTCTATCTCTACAATTTAATGAACTATAAAATTGAAAGATTGGAAATAAAACCCAGTGCAAGTATCACAGCTCAACATGAAAACCATTGAATACGATTATTCAGCAACTTCATGAGCAGAAGCTGAAGCAAGGAATGATGAACTGAATTTCTTGATCAATTTTGTATGTATGTTCAACTATATTATTTTCAAATTTTATATGTTTCAAGATAATCTAGTACGATTGAGAGAAGAATCGATTGTAGCACAACTAAACTTGGTATGCTATTAGTTAGCAAAGTTATGACAAATCTAATTTTCGGCCCTGCCTGAACTTGCAGTGGCGGGTTAGCGCGAGCATGAAATGTGACGTCGGCGTTAAACCACGTTTTCTGAGAAGAGCGTTTATCATAAGGTATTACTGAAAATCATTCTTGTGGAAAATTGAATTATCTCTCAACCTATCGAAATTGTTTTTTGATAAATCTGTTACTTTCGATCATTTCAATAAATAAATATGAGTTTAGAACAAATATTTCAAAAATTTTGTTCAAATTAACATATTGAAACTAACAAGAACAAAGTGAAAACATCAAAATGATTGGTCGGCGCTCCGGGGCGGCTTAAATGATATTGGTGGTGCATTCGCTTTCAGAGCTGCAGGGAAACCCGGAAAAACCTGCAGCACCACATCATCTGAAGAGTTGGAATTATGGGTAGAGAACTTCTGAAGAGGTCCGACGAATTGTGACAATCTGCTCTATGGTAAAATAGGATGTATGGTGTCTTCGAAGGCTCCAAAAGGTCCAGTTCCAAAGAAGGTATTCTATTTACGCAATTGTCATCAAATTTGTACCAGCCCTTTCTATCTTTGGCTAAAGTGTAATAGTGGCCGAAATCAGCTGACAGATCACTCTTTCAGGTGCAGTTCTGTAA
This sequence comes from Chrysolina haemoptera, assembly GCA_958298965.1. Taxonomy (NCBI): domain Eukaryota; kingdom Metazoa; phylum Arthropoda; class Insecta; order Coleoptera; family Chrysomelidae; genus Chrysolina; species Chrysolina haemoptera. The sequence continues at coordinate 4,593,362 of OY282590.1, read as the reverse complement.
CTCTTCTGGCTAATGCAGGGGGCAACATTACATCCATAAAACGCCAGGGTGGCTGGAAATCTGCTTCGTAGCAGAAGCATGCATGTATAATAGAAGATAGTTTGAATAAGAAAATTGGGATTTTTAACAAAATATTGAATTGTCCATCTTCTTCCAAACAAATTGAAATATCTGATAAAATGGTTGAATCAACTTTTCAAGAAATATTTAACATTCATGATCAGCAGCAACATGGAACACTTTCGGGAATTTATGTTGGAAGTAATTGTTCAAACTGTACTATCAATTATTATTCCAATAAATGAAATTGTTTTATCATGAATAATCAATTAATAATTGACTATGTTGAAAATACATCCTTCAAAAAGTAAAATTTTATGTTGATTTTAAGAATTATTTTAACAGTGAAAAACAGTATTTTACGCATCAACAGAGATGCAGAAATGTGAAGTATTTTTGACAGTTGTTCAAAAAAAATTATCATGCACCTCCTGAGGCAGCAATTTGCATAGTTTTGTCAAGCATTGGAAGAACGAGCACTGAAAAAAAAAATTTGGCATGCCTTCATAGTCACGGCAGTTGGATGTGAAGACTGAGCTCGACGGGTTATTCTCGATGGGATCGGTAACGGTGAAACGAATGATGATATTTCGGAAGAGCATCGTCCATGAAAATATCTGTTGAACAGAGAGAGATCCCAACCTTTCTGCGGTGTTCCAGATAAGTGAGCGAGCGTGTGAGCGAAATATCACCGACGAGACGAGTAGGTCTTTTTTTTAACATAATCTAAGATTTTCAATTTTTTTTTGGGTGCTGCACTCCATTTATTGGAACCCTATTTCAAGACAGTTTGGATTTGTACCTATTTTATGAATTATATTCAATCAAAACATCAATTGCAATTGTTAACAAATGAAAGCGGATTTTTATATAAACAAAATAATTGTGTCAATTCTATTTTCCAAATAATATCGGTGGTGCCTCAAGTCGTGCCACAACAAAAGAATGGCGATCTGCTTCACAGTCCCCCCTTACCCGCCGGCCCCTTGTTAATTATGCAATAATCGAAATAGCTGAACGATGTTGAATGAAGTGTCTAGCGCACACCTACTTGATTTTTTTTAAATATCCCATTGTTGCCAAGAATGTAACGCCTCCGCTAACCATTTCGGTTTATCGGAATAAACGTTCCGCAGGTCTTCGCACTCGATCTGAATCTGCATTGTTTGACGTGCGAACCGTTACTTTCCCGTTCACAATGCAATTATTGTTATTACGGTATGTACGAAACTCTTTACGATTGCTCATATTCCGCGTGTCAAATCATCTCGAGATTGGGTCAGAACTCGGAGGCTGTGCGTTGCAGATTGGAGTCGGTAAGGACCAACAAGGCGTCAAGTCATCAGATGCGATCTTCCGGCACCGGCAGTGTCGGTATCTAATCTCTTCAAACGAGCAATTTGCTTTGTTTATAATTTTGTATATTGCTAGTATTTGCTTATAAAGTTCATCTATATTAGGCGTAAATAGTTTAAAGGTGTCTGCTAAGGCTGACAAAACCTCCTGATTCAAGTCTTCTTGAGGAAAGAATAAACCTTCTAGCAAAGGTTCCGATGAGTTTCTCTGGAGTTCTCTCTTTGGATTTTGGGTCTATTAGGGCTGCCACCACACCACAAAATTGTGTCAAAGACACTAAGTAGAATGCTTCATATTCAAGTTTCAGATCACATGAGTGAAGTGAATTTTTACTCACTTCAAAATCTTATTGTCCTCTATTTGGCCAGGCAAATGTATCAAAAAGTGATGCCAACTGTTACTCACAATAATCTGAATGTGACATACCCCCTAAGAGTCGCTCAAGAGTGCGGCCGTAAGTATGAGCTGTTTCTTTATATAATTTTCCAATACCATTTGGATAAAAAACTTCACAGAAATTTATTTGGGCAATAAAGTTTCAACTTCGTCAGAGTACTTTCCCCGAATATAGAAACAATAGTATTTTCTGTGTAGTGTAAGAAACTCTCTTTTACATAAAAAAAATTGACATATGGCGCAATCTTATGAATTTTTGAGGTACTTGCATTGTAGCTTGTTAGCCTACTGCTCGTGAGATGGCGCTCTATGACGAGATCAAATCAATGTTAGATATTTCCTAAAAGAACGCGATTTTACCTCTGCTCTCATGTTAATAACAGTTGCATTACTGCTCTTGTATATATAATTACTTTATGTTTACAATTTTTTGTCTTAAGCCTAACTACTTTTAATAAACTATTTAAAAATATTGGAGTGCGTTTTAAGATGCTATATAAGATACACTACTAAAAATTTGAATTTCTCCACGACATTTTGTGACATCGTTCGTTCTTTCCCCTTACCCTTGCAATATATTCATTATTAGTACCTATTTCACTACAATATCCTATTAGAAGAATACGTGAAAGTTGCCTATCGTCTGTTTCGCAAACAAAGCAGTATTTCGACATTGTATCTCATTTAAACCACTGCACAACTACTATGAAAATTATCCCAAATGTCACCAAATTTATGCAGGTTAAAAATCTCGAGACTGTTGAAAACACACATTAAATCCTTAACAACTCCTCAACCAAATCTGCATTATTGGACGTGCGACCGTTAATTTTCCGTTCACAATGAAATGATTGTTATTATTGTACGAAACTCTTTACAATTGCTCATATTCCGCGTGTCAAATCATCTTGAGATTGGGTCAGAACTCAGAGTCTGTGTGTAGCAGATTGGATTCGGTAAGGCCCAAGAAGGCGTCAAGTCATCAGTTGCTATTTTCCGGCACCTGCACTTTTGGCATTTGTAATGACGAGGTAATAGCCAATTCCGGAATTGTTGGAAAAAGCAATTTCAGATTTTGCGGTACAACAGCGGAATCGAAATTCCTACTTTGAGACTGATTGAGTTCAAGCTATGGAATGCAAACTTACGTTTCGACTACCAGTTCAATCGAGGAAATGTTTCTAGAGAGACGTCTGCAAAAGCTGAAGCAAATGATGATAAGCTGAACCACAGCCGACTTAATCTCCCGAGCCGTGGTGAGAAAATCGGCAACACCGCATGGAAAGCAATTTGACGTCCTACTCATTAATTCATTAATGTGAATTTCTCGGCTTATTCGGAAAACTAAAAAAAACATAACAGAATGAATTTTTTCCGTCGACCATTCATTTATGATGTATTTTAACGCACTAAAAATCGTTGATTAATGACCCCTGTTAATGAATGATTTTCTATTAATCAACGATTTGCTTATAAGCAACCCAACATACATTGCTCTTATACATTTTATATTGGTTAGTACTATCTGTCATTATTTATTTGTCAATTTTCAAATAAAATTTCAGAAAATGTCATTACACCAGTTGTCACTCAAAATCATATATGGTCCCGTGGCGTAATGGTAAAGTTCACATGACATGCAACACTGAGATCGAGAGTTCAAAACCCACCGAGGGTAATTTTTTTTTTTTAATTTCAATTTGAAAATGAATAATAAAAAATAAAATAAAACTACCACTGAGAAAAATTAAACTAACTTTGAGTAGAGTTAATATAAATAGGAAATAGTGATTGTTTTTTATCGTAACGTTAAATAAATAAACATTGAAAGTGAGATATCTCTATTTTCGAAAACTACTGTCGACGGAAAAGTTTTGTAACAAACTCGTGAATTAAAATAGCGATTAACAATCTCAAACATTAACGCGCTCGCTCCGCTCACGCGTTAAATTATCTCGATTGTTAATCGCCCTTATTAATACACTTGTTTGTTAAATAACCATTAAAGAAAAGAACGACGATTAATGTGGTTATTTAATTTTTTTCACCACAAACTGGAATCGCAATATATTCAATTTCTTATTAGATATGGGAAATCTGTCAAGTTTGGTTTTTCCATGCCCTAAAATTCACATTTCGGGAGATTTTTTTCTGATGAGTGCAGAAACCACATAGATGATCCCTGATTTTTTTCAGATTTTTCATTTTAAATCTGACTGATGAAAATAATATTATGTTATTGGAAGTTATATTATACAGAATGTACCTTGAAAAAAATTCGAAGTAGGCCTTGAAATTTTTATTTTCATTTCGAATTTATGGCACTCAATTCGCACTATTAAAGCTCTATCTATTGAAAAAAAAAACTTCTGAATCGCATAATAAATAACAGTTTTAGAGAGGTGGCCCGCTTTCAAATGGGTCACTCTGTATTTACACCTACGAAATATTGGAAAACAATTCCGATTCAGAAGATATTTTTATACCTACATTTTCATAAAAAGGATATGAAAATGCAGAGGTGAAAAATATGTTCATTGAAGTTTCAATTTTCTTCCAGAACTTGAAATTTGATGAACGTGTCACCTGGAAAATATAACAAATTATATTCAAATATTCATGATAATCTTAACAGTGCCTTGTACTGCACCTAAGCAGGTACGAACAAAAAATAGAGTCAAACTGTGAACAGACAAAAACAAAACATATCAAACATCTGAGAAGCATGTTAAGTGACTCAAAATCTCTTGATAAAAAAGGCGTTTATCCACCAACTGTCAGGAGAACGGTAGCTTATTCTCGATGGTGACATAACCTCTTCGATAGGTGTTGATTTTGTTATTTCAAAATAAATGGAGATGCAAATTGGTTATGATGGTTATAGGCCAGTTAAGATAGACATCATAATCGAAAATTCAACAATAATTTCAAAAGTTTTCAAAGTTTGGTCAAGTGAATGGTTCATGGAGAAAGCAAAAATTTGAGTTTGCAACCTGTTTCGAAGTGCAAAATATTGCCCAAATTGCAATTAACTTCAATTTTACTGTAAACTAGTAGAAAAAGTTTTAAGATGTCTGCAAACTTGTATTAAATATATTATTCCATATCTCGAATCAAGTTTGCAAACTATTTAAGTGTACGGAACATTTTTATTTCATTAAAAACTAAAAAAAAAATCAAAAAGTTCTGCAAACCTGACAGATACATCGAAAAAATATTCCGAACAGTTGCACAGATTTGTTTATTGTACACGATCCGGAAAATTATAACGAATTAAAAAAATATATAAATAAACATGTTCCGGTCAACAAGTTCCGGTCAACGTAAAAGGTTTTATAACAGTGTAATAAGTAATTTTGATCATAGATGAAATATTATCATATATCTATGATAATATGTTCTCGTGAAAGGAACCTATGATCATATTTGAAAAAGAAGATGGCGCCGGTTAAGTTATTCATGTGGACAGCAGCTACAACAAACATCTTAATTGTAGAATGAAGTGAATTAAATACTGTACAACGCTAAAAATGATGATTATAAGAACAAGAATAAACGTTTGATACTGTATACGCCAATTGAACTGGCTTATAACAATATTACTGATGGTTGTATGACAGCCGATGTGAGGAAGAAAATCAACAGATTGAACTGTCATTATATTAGCCGAAAAAATTTCTACTGAAAAAGTGCGTTTTGAGATTGATTTGGACACTTTGGTCACTAATATAACAAAACGTATTCTCATCCATTCTCATGTAGTTCTCAAAATGTTTGTGATCTTCACATTGAAGCTCTTTCAGTAATTGGTTATGAATGTATATTTTGCAAAATCCATGGCCTAACCACAAACATTTTATCTTTTAACATCGTTTTTTTAAAATAATACAAACTGTGGTTATTGAAGTTATACAACATCATGCAATTTTTCTTCATCCGTTTTGCTTTTAGATTGAATATGATCAAATATATTATGTAGTGTAATATGGTTTCACATTATTTCATAATATTTTTTCATCATATACCTTCATCATATATATGATAATAGATCTATGTCATAGAAATATTATCGTGTCATATCAGCCTATGTCAAGTTTGTAAATTTTTTAAATTTTTTCTTGCAGAATGTCAAAGAAAAACATTACTTAGTTTTTAATAAAAAAAGTGTTCCGTACTTCAGTTGGTTGCAAACTTGATTCGTGATATGAAATAATAAATCCAATACTACTCCAAATTTGCAGAACTTTTGGAATTTTCTCATCGAGTACACAGCGAAATTTAAGTTTATTGCAATTTGGACAATATTTTGGAATTCGGAAGAGGTTGCAAACTGAAATTTATTGCTTTCTTGATTTATCATTCACTTGACCAAAGTTTGAAAACTTTTGGAAGTAGGAATTGTTATAGTTTCGATTTTTAATGTCATCTCCTGGCCTATTGTTATTTGAAATTGAGATGCAAATTGAGTATGCTCATTTATAAACTTGTTTCTGATAATTCAACTCGATGTAGTTTTCGGAACAGACTGAGGTCAGTATTCGGGATTCTGCGAAATTTCTATATATGGTGCTTACGACAGACTACTCGGGCATCATACAGAGAAGTGTTTCAACATCTGATGATTCAATGAATACAGTTGTTTAATCTATTTCGTGAGATGTCATCTGGTAGACAAAGCGGTCTAGTCGGTTTGAAAATCCGAGATATACCCCAAAACATAGTTGTTTCTTGTTTCACTAGATTACTTTGCAGATGAAAGTCATTGGTTTTCAAATATTGCCAATAGTAAAGAATAACGCTGTTCATAATGACATACTTTTACCAGCTTCGTTGTATTGAAAAAGAAAATACACAAATTGAAATCAAAAGTTCACCCTTTTACCAATCACAAGAACAGATTGTATCTATTTCGTATATCATTAAAACTCAGTGACCCAACAATATCATTTTAATCTATACCTTTTCCACTAGTATTTCGGAATGTGTCAATTGAATTTCAAAATAATCACTGATATTTCCTCGGATATTTCAGATTAGTGAATTTCAATTAGCGCATCAGTTTAAGTTCAGAACAGTAAGTTGTATTTCAAAAAATATCATATGTATTTCGTAAAGTATTTGTATTTCAGAGAAAGTCAGAATAATTTCAGCTTGCATTATTTGTGGTGCAGAAATCATGAAGTTCAGTGAATATGGCTCTTTTTTGAGTATGAAAGGAGTTAGCTGGTATTACATTATCGTTTTTATGGCCATACAATAGAGATTACATAATGGAAGTTATAAGAATCGACACATCTTAGATGCTGTCGGACAAAATGACTCCTTTCATGGAACATACACTACCATCATTCAAGATGAGGTCATACCCCAGGTAACACCATGACGTTCAAGAGACGTCATTTTTGGTCTTAATTTCCCTCGTACGTCTTATGGTTCAATTAGGACGTCGTGAGAACGTCAGTTATTCGACGTCTCTACGGCACAGATTTAAGACGTCTCATGTTCGTCATTCTATGGACCTGTATCTGGCAAATTATTATTAACAATATACTTATAACTACATGTTCCCAAATTAATTAACCAAGTCAATTCTAACTGGATATTTCTTTCAATATTATGTTTTGCGAGCAGAAAATATTTTTCAATTTGAATATTACCGCCAAAATAACGGCGCCCCCTACAATTACTGAAATAACAAAACGTAATCCTCTGTTATTTGTCCATTGTTGTTGTCGAACTGAACGCCATCATAATGCAGAGAAATGTAAAATTAACAAATTTTCAGTTTCACTTTGATCCTACATATTTGTTTTTTTAAGAATGTTTGTTATTGCGGAATTCGACAATGTTAGCCCTGGTATCACAAAATTCGTTGACACCCAGGAAAAAAGAGGAGTTAAGACCATCGGTGCAAGAACAACGCCATTTTGACAAGCTTCCAAAGAAAAACGCCGATGTGACATCTGATTGGAAAATATATCAAACTAAACAATTTATTCTATGAAATAGGTATGAATACGATATGTTTTTTTTATATATATTTATTATACTAATGTTAAAACATATTTAAAGTTGATAAAGTGATAAAATTCATCCTGTCAAATGACAACAGTGTGTATCAACACAGGGTTTATTTTTTGGTACGTACTGTAGGTACTGCATAAAATACGCAATAATAAATATATAACAATTAAAAAAACATATTATTCCTACCTGTTTCATAGAATTGTCGACTGATTTGATATGTTTTTCAATCAGATTTCAGATTTCACATCGACATCAAATTTGGTACACTGATGACCTGATGGTGCTTGCTTATTTGAAGAGAGACCAAGGCAGGATATTATTCTAAAAACCTTGGCACTCAAGCCTCTATATATTCTAATCAGAGGTAATTACCATTTTAGTTTGCATGAAATATACACCAAAATACACCATGTCTCAATAACTGACTATAGACTAATTAATTTCAAAATATTTATGAAAGATGACTCAAAAATTAAATATCAACAGGATTTTTGAGACCCATATGGTGTATGTGGTCCGGATAGAAGGCGCTCACCAGATCAGATTTTGACGAAGTTTTCTGGGTTCAAATGTTATGAGATCCATTCATTATATATATATATATATATATATATATATATATATATATATATATTTGGCACAGCAGATTCAGCTACCTCCCCTATTCCAAACCGAAAAGAAAACATCTATATGAAAACGCAAAGCAAAAGAAATTTACTAGACATAGCTCAAGGTGACACAAAAACGCTTGAACAAAAAAGTACGTGTATGAAACTGAATTCCTAACATACTTGGAACAAAAATATGATACTAATATGAAGATACCAAAATTTTACTATTAAACTTAACTTAGTTAAAATTAGATTATTACAATTTACGGTAAACTGAGATTGCATTCAGTCTGGAGAGACTGAAAACTAATAGAGCACTGAAAATTTCGAACTTTATTGCCAAAACGTTGGCCTTTTGAGAGATCCTGGGTTTTCTCTAAGAACGACCTCACTACAATAACCAGTAATCGACATACCTAAACATTTACAAACACGAATATTGATTTTTCATCAAACAATTGTGATTTCTCTACTTAATATTTGTACATCAGCCATTAAAGTGCCGACCCATATCTTTGTTTGCAGGTTATTGAACGATAATTGAGTGCGATTTTTCTCGTCTATATCTCAAACACTCCTTGATCTACATATCCTCCTAATCTCTATCAGAGCTTTGACCTGTTGTGTAGGCCCTACCTAGACTTTCCTAGAAAAATACGCAAATATTTTTCCTTCAGTTTGATCAGTGAATCGTTCTTTGAACATTCTGGTGGAATCGTGGTTGAACAAATCATAGTTGAGAAGGAAAATATGATTTTTTTGTAACAACTAACGGAAAAACTACTTCTCCAAATGAAGCCACGCTGGTCATTGAAATACATCTGATAGAAAATGTGAAAAGACCTTAACTGCACTTTTCGAGCTAGCATCCACTACATTTTTGTCGAGAGACTCTTCAGAAGCAATGTCACTCAGCAAGGATGTAAATATTTCCATCCAACCAACCACACAGTAAAAAATAATTGAGTGTGATTTTAATCACAGGGTTTCACAATGGAAAACAAAACCAAAATATCATGGACGCTTCAATTTGATCAAGCGCTTGTCACAACCTTGTGGATTTTGCTAAAATAACATTAATGTAATTTCGATGTTTTTTGGAATTTGTGAAATATCAATCAAGAAAAACACTAGAAATTCGCAATGAAACCTCACATCTCATTTTTTCAGAATTAGAAATTAGAAAGCCATTTCACGTAGAAAATATGCCGGTTCCTTAAACACACATATTTTACCATATAGGCTAAAAAATCGAAGTGTACGCCATCTAACAAGTATGCCAGCAACTACTGTAGGTGTGAACAACAAAGAGTTAACCGTGTAAACGACTAGCTGAAATTTCTTAGATTTCCAGGTTTTTTGATTAGATAAACACCTAAAAGTTCTAAGAATTGACCATATGTGAACTCTAGTGTTTAGCTGTTGTGTTGGTAAATATAAACATGCAGAATATTTATAAAAATCTACCTACCAAATCGAGGAAATTTTGTCTGTACCTCAATGTTCATCTTATTGCACATCAAATATCAGTCTTCATAAATGTCCACTTTGTCATAGAAAGCTTTGTCTCAAATGGAAGACAGTGCTCAAGATTGGAAAATTTATTACGCAAAATATGCATGTTTGCAGTCTCCACTTCCAAGACAAGGGCTATTGTTTACATGGTAAGTAAATACATTGTTTCATTTGCAATATTCTAGCTCAATTATAATGATTTGTTACAGCTACACCTCTAACAATTAAGAGAAAACTCAAAAAAGGAGTAATTTCCAGTCAAAAGATTCCTTATTAAAATATCGAAAAACAGTAAAAGGTTAACAGAAGTTTCCCTATTGATGAACTCTTAGTTCTAGTATTAGATGTAATTCTTAAGTAAGGGTGCATAAATCGACCATAAGTTATTTCTTACTTCAATAATTTATCTGTAACCTATTCAAAGTTAATTTTAAGTTTCATGTAGATACAAACCTTATTACTGATTTTGATTCGTGCTAATTGAAAATTAGTTACTTTTTTGCCTCGTTCTTTGAAAAATTACTTTGCTCATTCAAGAGACCTCATTATATTCATAAAATGTGATGGGAGTTTTACATGTAATTTTAGGTTGAAGAACCCAATGGAGGAAGACTTAGAAATCATGCCAAGTGAGGGACAAAATGAGACTGCAGATAATGAGGAGAGTGAACATGAAATTCAAATGAAAATAGATGTGTTTTTTCAAGATATAAAGATAATAACTGCAATGCATTTTTTTGTTCATACATTTTACTGAAATTTGAAACATTTTATTTAAATAAGACCAATCTGGATTTTCATGATTTTTAAAATAGGACGCCTCTATATAAATATTTTGTTTTATTAATGACTGTCATAGTTTGAAAATGTCTATGAGTTCAGGAAAAGAAACTGTAATAACATAAGTGGTATAAAAACATAAGAAGTTTTATTTCTTATTCTTCATGATAATCTACCACATAGTAAGGGTAACATCCATCAATTCATGTCAAGTTCTTTCTTCAGTATAAGATATTATATCACAAGATCCACTTGTACTGTTGGCATCTTCACCCGAAATTAATCTATTCATAAACACTAGTAGCACCTCGTAATTGTAAACTTCATGAAACTGAACAAGCCTGGGATTATCTCAAAAATACTTATAACTGCAATTCTCAATAATCTCAAAGATACAAATCCACCAAATTTACAAATTTCACCACAAGGCCTTTATTTGTTGAACAAAATTATATGTTGTTCACCCTCAACGGTAGCCATATTGGTTTATTCAGCGACATCTAGTGGTTTCCTTTTTTCGCCTATTGTAGCCGTTTCAAGTGAATTACCAACTCTATAATGTCACTTTTTCTTCCACTAAACTCTCCCATCTAGTACCTGAATAGAACCCATCATAATCATTACCATCAATCTTCCCAGAGTACTTATGAGACACGGGATATTTGCCAAGAATGTCCGCTATGCAGTTGGTCCATCGATACAAAGAACAGCAACAAACTATCATGTGATGTGGTATCTCAACAGCATTGTGATGATCTTTTTGTGAATTCACGTGATGCTAAGTGCCTCGTCGCGATACACATCCTCATTCCAAGTGGCGGATCACCGCTAAATAATAAAGATTTATTTCATTTCTTTGTGTCCTTGTGGATTGGGATGGATTAATCAGTGCCGTGCGTGGTTCGGTGAGGTGAAAAACTACTAAAATTTATTCGTGTTATCAATGGGTAAACTATATCAGGTGGGGGGCAAAAGGGTTTACGTCCAAATTTGGTCAAAGTAAGTTGACTACGCCCATTGACAAACAAAGTTGTTTACTCTCATATATAGCCACATTGATATAGCTTCATCTACATGAGAAATAATTTGGTATAAGTCCTAACTTGCAATTTCAGACAGATCCGCATGGTATAAGTCCACTTATATCGTTTGAGCCGGTCGAGTTTTCTAAAATCTATCGAATTGTACAGGCTAACGGGCTTGTATCATATTGATCACGTACATGTGATTGAAAACAGAAGGTTTCGTCTGCCGTATTATATATTCGACTTTTTTGTCCGTTAATTTTGTACGTTCAAATTCTCAGTATATTCTAATTCGGCCATTCTGAATCGATTAGAATATTTCTGGTGAGTTTCCGACATTTTCATTCAAATATTTGGAATCAGCACGTCAAAATACGCTCAGGACAAAAATTTCAAATTAGAAAAATTGAAAATGAAAAATCTCAGAAGACTGAATTTTCTAGCTTAAAGACCCGTTTCCTGCTAAATCTTATATCTGAGCACATAAAAATCATACATTTTCGGAGTGAGCATGAAATTTTACATATACAGTGCAAATGTCAAGTCGATGTGACGACTTAGTATTTTTCATGATTTTTGCAACTTTTTTCGAGTAATTTTAATTTTTTTTTGAAATTCACAATACATACTAATTCGACCATTCTGAATCGATTAGCGTTTGCGGAATTTGTCTATCTCAAACCGTTCTCGAGTTGGTCAGATCTAAACCAGTTTATAGATGGTTTTGTCCCCGCCAAAAATATTTCTGAGGAGTTTTCGACATTTTCATTGAAAGATTCGGAAACAGCACGTCAAAATATGTTCGAGGACGAAAATTCGAATTTCAAAAAATTAAAAATAAAAAAATTCAAAAAATTATGTATGTACGACTTTTCTGTACGTTGATTTTTTCTAGTTCAAATTCTCAGTGTATACTAATTTGGCCATTTTGAATCGATTGGCTTTACAGAATTTGTCTATCTCTAACCGTTCTCGAGTTGGTCAGCTCTGAATCAGTTTTTTTGCCGTCAAAAATATTTCTGATGAGTTTTCGACATTTTTGTCGGTTAATTTTTTTTGTTAAAATTCTTAGTTTATACTTATTCGGCCATACTGAATCGATAAGCGTTCGCAGAATTTGTATATCTCTAACCGTTCTCGAGTTGGTCAGCTCTAAATCAGTATTTGGATGTTCTATTGCCGCCAAAAATATTTCTGATGAGTTTTCGACATTTCCGTTTGGAGATATGGAATCAGCACGTCAAAATACGTTCGAGGACAAAAATTTGAATCTCGAAAAATGAAAAATGAAAAAGTTCAAAAAATTATGTATGATGATATATTCGATTTTTTTGTCCGTAAATTTTTTTCGTTGAAATTTTTAGTGTATACTAATTCGTCCATTTTGAATCGATTAGATATCGCAGAATTTGTCTACCTCTAACCGTTCTCGAGTTGGTCAGCTCTAAATCAGTTTTTAGATGGTTTTTTGCCGCCAAAAATATTTCTGATATTTCTGAGTTTTCTACATTTTTGTTGAAAATTTCGGAATCAGCACGTCAAAATACGTTCGAGGACAAGAATATGAAATTCTAAAATGAAAAATAAAAAATCTCAGAAAATTGGATTTTCTACCTTAAACACCCTTTTCCGGCTAAATCTTATATCTGAGCATATAAAAATCATACGTTTTCGAAACAAGCATGTTTACGTATAAAGTGCTAATTTCAATTCGATGTGACGGCTTAGTATTTTTCATAATTTTTTCGAATAATTTTTAATTTTTTTTGATTTACTCGAAATTCACAATACATACTAGAATTTGTCTACCTCTAACCGTTCTCGAGTTGGTCAGCCCTAAATCAGTTTTTAGATGTTTTTTTGCCGCCAAAAATATTTTTGATGAGTTTTGACATTTCTATTCGAAGATATGGAATCAGCACTTCAAAATAAGTTCGAGAACAAATAATTGAGTTTCGAGTTCAAATTCTCAGTATATACTAATTTGGCCATTTATTTTCTACGATATGTAATGGCATTCAATGAAAAACATTTTTTTTTTCTAAAACTGTCCTGGTGTTGGTTATTACACTTTCGTACCATGGAATGCATGTACCTACGTCTATGTACATGAACACGTGCACCTACTTATTACTCTCGAGCTTAGAATTATGAAAAATGATATTAATCATTTCATTAATAATGATGTTGCTTTCGACTTGCTGCGTACAAGTCTCGCGCCGCGTAATTTATTTGCAAAAGAACAAATTCGTTTCAACTGTAGTTCAGGAAAATTAGATTTAGTGAGCATAGCAAACAGTAAAAAAATAAACTGAAGTATTCGCAGGGATATGAAAGATAAACACTCCTATTTCACCACTAGAAATCTTCAACTGCAGTTACGACAATAATGGTACAGACCATGCACGCAGTGAAACATCTTCCTGAATGAGATATTTTATTTTTCAACCACTATCAAAAAGTGCATTTTTCGGGTAGTTTTTGTGCCTAAAATATATAATTAATTCAATATCAGAATACTATTTTATTAACTAAAGGGTGGAAAAAAGTGCAATTTTTTCAACGATTGTTGCTGGGCGACAACAAATTTTATGCGACGACAATAAAAATAAAACACTATACCTACGGAATTCTATGGAATTCTATCAAAGTTCTCATTTACTGTCACCACCAATGGTCTAGAAATATGGAGGTTCACCTAGAAGAATGTAGAATGCGCTATGTCAACCTTAAGTCCAGTAGCAGGGCTAGACCAAATCAAACCTGTACACTACAGCGAGGAGAAGACCTACGGATTCCCTACCTTGTCAGGCTATTCAGAGCGAGCCTGGCCTTCAGATACGTATCTAAAGGCGGAACTCCACCAAACTGGGCTAGCCCGCGGCTGCTGCCGAAGAAAAAGTAAAGCCGGGACTCCACTAAAGTGGGCTAGCCCGGTGGCATTTGTAGCTTTGCCACGGACTGAAATTTAACTCAACCCAACTAGGCAGATGTGTTGGCTTGCAGAGAGGTCTTGTTCGTCATCCGAAAATGTTTGACGACGACGAAATTTTGTTGTTAGGGTTGATTCCATTTTCTTTTTTTCTCGATAAAAGTGGCTTGTTATATTTTATATTTTTCTTTCCACCTCACCTTTCTCAACACCGAATACTTTTGCAATTTTCAGAAATGGATCTAATCTTTCATTTTTATTTTTATAACTATTTTCTTTAGGGTTCCACAAATTGATTTCATTTTGGAATAATTCCACCAATACTAAGACTTTCTCCCCAGTCCATTCAGTGGAGATCTGGCTATCCTCTTGGGTATTTTCCGTATCCTTCTCTTCCTTATCCATTTCCAAGTCTCTTAGTCCGCTGTGAAAAACAAAAACAAACTCAAATAGCGAAAAAACGCAAACAAAATACCAGGTAAACAACGTATCGTTCTACAAAAATATTAAAAACTGACTACAAACACATGTTTGCACAGACAGAGCCTGTCCGCGTAGCCCACTGAAATCCCTTTGATCTTCACCGACATTTGTCGCTAGCAACATTATGCCGGCGGCCGATGCTAGCGGCCTCGAAAGACTGTTCATTATTGGCTATCCCAGTTTGGTGGAGTTTTGCCTTAACACCTCTCGAGGATCCAAAGTGATCTTCATACCGAAGCCAGGGAAACTATCCAACGCTCAGGCTGAGTCATTCAGACCAATTTGCCTCCACCGTTCATGCTTAGAATGATAGATACAGTAGCCTATAGAAATATCTGAGATAATGATACAGAGTATCTAATTTACTCGCAGTACCAACAACTTTAAAGATCCACTCAGACGATGCTCCGATAGCCTAGTCGGAAGGAAGACAAGCATACAGAGATTCAACGTTTCTTGACGTATAAGGGGCATATGATAACACATCATATGTATCTATCAATATCAACCACCAGGAAAAGAAACGTTGCCCCAGCCCTGAACCACTGGATGTTGGCCATGCTTGGGTGCAAGGTAATGTCATAATATCTCAATATTAGACACATTATGCGAACATTCTAGAATACGATTACGTTCGACAATATACATTCAACGGCGATTATTGCTCTTAAGTGGAGCATCTTTATAAAAGAATTCGAGAAGATTCTGGAAGAAGAGAAGATTAAAGAAGAATGTCCAATATTGTGACTACGAAGTTTCCAGAATAGAAAATCTGCAGCCAGATTTCTTTTGTTGTAAAAGAGCCCCAGGTTACTTAGGAGGGATTGGAACGAAAACCAATATCCCTCCATGAAGAATCCGTATTTTTGACACATATGCATTAGCCTGGTTCTTTTCAGAACTCAAACAACTTAAGCTCTTTTCAGAGCGATCTACTAAAATAATTCGTTCGATTTCATTTAATAATTACTGTTGTCTTTCAGCTTTGACCTGGCCTCGACTGATGGTAGAAGCAGCGGTCCTTGCGTGAAAAACACGGAGGTTGAGCTGTTGTGTTACAACCTCCCCTAAGGGCGAGTTGCACAAGACAAGTTCACCAACAGTTCGAGTGAGCAGAGTTCAGTTGCTAGGGATTAGCCAATGAAATTTCTAGTTCCTTAGCAACTGAACTCGGTTCATTTGTACTATTGTTGAACTGAGTTCAGTTGCTAAGGAACTAGAAATTTCCTTGGCTAATCCTTTTAGGCTTTCAATTTTTCATTAAACCAGGATTTACTCATGTGATAAACGTTGATCGCTTCATACCTTTAAGACGATATTATGTTCTGGTATCATTTCGATTAGCAATGATACATCTAATTCAAGTTATTTGCAAAATACAATAATAATATTCATAAAATAAAACTAAGTATAATTTTGAACATGTGATGAAGTGTCCTCCTGCTCGTAGAAGAGTATATATGCCTTCCCGCTCACAAGGGAATTGGAATGAATCGGTGAAACTGGGGAATCGTTATACTCGTGTCATGTGCCTGTATATGGATGCCTACAGTAAGCAGTGTAGTGTCCGCTATTGGTAGTCCCGCTGTGATTCTTCAATGCGTATAAGTTATAGCGACAGGGGGCTATGTTGTTTGCACTGTAGTTGCTCAAATCTAAACCTTCCAGAGGAAAATCAATGGTTATATTAATGATTTATTTCTGAGATCACATCGAATTACCTGAAATTTTCAACAAAATCGTTTTTTCTTTGAATTGTTGTTATTTCCGTCAGCATGTGGCACCCTGACGAGCAACTCTCAGAAGTCTTTTAGAGACTACCTAGGGAAGACCTTTTAACACATTCGTGGACAGCAGGAGTTCGAAAGACGCCAAAAAATCATCACCCTTTTTTTTACAGAATCGAGTTTATTTTTGTCCAAATGTTACAAATTGTATGCAGTTCTGTCCCACTATACAAAAAAAATGTCTTGTGTGACGGATCTGCTACAATCGTCACAAAAAAAAACGAAAAACTGAAGGAAACTGTAAATTTCCAACTGAAAGAACAATCCCACAAAATATAGCAAATTGAAGAATAAAGTAAATATGTCAACTTTCAAACTAGAAAAGAAATTTTGTCAAAATATTTTCCTTGGAAGCAGAAGAATATTATGGTGATTTGTAGCACTCTGATTATGGAATAAAAAACTGAAAAACAAAAACAAAACATTTCAGACAGTCGATTTCCACATATTCACGTCTTTCCAATACTGAATTTGCGCGCGAACTGCATAAAGGTACCTTCATGTTGAAGCGTCTACCCCTTCCATAACTCTGGGACAGTTCTTGCAGTAACACGCTATCAAAATACCGTTTTTCTCATTCTACTGGGACACATGTTGAAGGCTGTCATATTATGAATAACACGTATTTCAGGTCTGCTGGAGACGGTTCGGTACAATATGAAATTCCTGCTATAGTTTTCCTCTGTTTACTGGGACACATGTTAAAGGCTATCATCATATTATGAATAATACGTATTTCAGGTCTGCTGGGGACGGTTCGGTACAATATGAAATTCCTGCTATAGTTTTCCTCTGTCTACTGGGACACATGTTAAAGGCTATCATATTATGAATAACACGTATTTTAGGTCTGCTGGGGACGGTTCGGTACAATATGAAATTCCTGCTATAGCAGGCGTGTAGCAGTGCTCATGACGGCTATAGCAGGTCTGTCTACGAATGTGTTTAGACTACAAGCCTAAACAAGCATAACAATCGGGGGGGAAGTGTCATTTTACCCAGCATGAAACATGTACAGAACGATAATGCT
This sequence comes from Chrysolina haemoptera, assembly GCA_958298965.1. Lineage (NCBI taxonomy): Eukaryota > Metazoa > Arthropoda > Insecta > Coleoptera > Chrysomelidae > Chrysolina > Chrysolina haemoptera. Next base: position 4,575,360 of record OY282590.1, on the reverse strand, counting down.
ATATGAAAAATAACTTTAGGCACTATGCCGTCAATTCTGTGTGGTGCATTTGACTATAATAATAATAATAATAATTTTTCACTTGAAGAAGAAGAAGAAAACTGTACAAAAATCAATCGATACATCGTTCGGACTTTGATTTTTTTTGAAAGAATGCGGCAATGAAAAACTTTTCCTCAGAATGCTCAACGTTCCTGTACTACTGAAATAGATTATCTATTATCTATTGCAGGTGTATATTTAAAATGTACCCATCGATTTGTTTTCTGTTATAGCTTTTATCTCGGTGGGACATTAGTTTATTGATGTGATTTATTGTGGTCTGTGGTACTATTATGTGTCCAGCTGTATAATAAATTGTTGTACCTCAGCATCATCGGCAGTGTATTTTCCGGGGAATTATACACAATCGGAATAATGAAAGAAGAGCGTATGATTTATTAGTTTCAATGTTCGCGTTCTTACTTGGAACGATAATCGAATATTGTATCACGAGACTTGCGAGATTGAATGCGGGTAGAGGTTTTCGCAAAATATTTTTCAGCAGATCCCTCAAGACTCAATGAATCAGTGTTGAGTATCCAAACTGAAGGTCAGTTATGCATCAATTCTCAAACTCACCGTGAAGTACAAAATTAAAGAGAAAACCTGTGTTGCTCCTGAGAAAATTGTTTGAAATTAACTCAGTAGTCAAATATCTCGGGATGATTTCAGACTACAAACTCACCTAGAACCAACAGCTGGCAGAAGTAAAGGAGGAAGCCAAAGCGACATTAATGATATTCAGGAGGACACACGGAAAACATGGGGGTTAAAACCCAAAATGGTATATTGGATATCCAACATTATGGTGAAACCCACAATCACATATCCATCTTCGGCATGGTGGACAAAGATAACAAAAAAAAAATAGCCGCGGCTGAGTCAAAGACTTGCATACCTTGGTATAAACAACACCAACATTAGCCATGGAAGTGCTTTGGATCTCCCACTGATCTGATTGATTAACAATCATGGCAGAAGCAAAAATGGGACTTCTAAGGCAACAAAATACGAGCAATATATCGGATCACAAAAGGTTTAAGGAAATAGTGTGAGGAAACATTCTCGAAACGAAACCAATGGACCAAATGACTCCTAGGTACTTTTTCAACATTAACTTCGAGTTTATTATACAAGATTGAAGGGAATGGACATATGACAACTTAAAACATCAGGGACAAACCTGGCTAGTAGATCTGGTATACGATAGATAGATAGATAGAATAAGGTATGTGGGCGGACGGAGCCATAAGCATGTAGGCCTCTCAATCGGGCTCGTTATGCACCCACCACTGCTGAGAGATGGTTCAGTTTTGAAGGTAGCCTATCTCGCGAGCGAAAGAGGCCAGCCTTCTAACCGATACCTCTCTAAAACTCTCCGGGTTCAGTACGATACTCCCGACGTGTGATTCCTGTGTTGCTGCCACTACCGGGCATTCCGTGAGGATGTGGGTGGCTGACTCCTCATCCTCCAAGCACCACCTGCATTCGGTATCATCCGTGAAACCTAAAATGTTGAGGTGCCTGTTGAGATAACAGTGCCCCGTCAGGAGCCCTGTCACTGATCTGATTTCCTTTCTGCTCAGTGTGAGCAGAGTCTTGGTCCTCCTACTAGAAGGGCCTCCGATGTGGAGTTACGATTGCCTCGTGCCCAGTGCATCTTTCCATGTGTCCTGGAATTTTATTTCCAGAATTTCCTTCATGGTTGAGACACACCATGATCTAGAAACTCCTAGGATAGGTTCTGGTCCAATCGTTGGGCTTTTCGCACCTTGTCTGGCCAAATAATCAGCCCGTTCGTTTCTAGATACTCCGGTATGACCAGGGACCCAAAGTAGCTTTACTTTATTGGCGGAAGATAGCCTTTGCAGATCATCGATGCATTCAGTCACCAGCAGCGAGGTGACTCTATATGATGTGAGAGCCTTGATCGCCGCTTGGCTGTTGGTGCTTATCGTGATTTGCTGGCCGCGGTAGCCTCTGTTGAGATTTTCTCTTACACAGGCGAGTATGGCAAACATTTATGCCTGAAATACAGTGGCAAAAGTTTCTAGAGCGTAACAGAGTTCCGCTTTCGGAGACTGCCCGTATACCCCGGCGCCGGTTGACTTATCCATCCTGGATCTGGTATACGGACGGGTCCAAAACCGGGGAAGGAACTGGTGCTTAAATATATAGTGAGGGGAAAACTCCAAAATAAGCATTTCACTAGGAACAAGCACCTCCGTATTCCAGGCAGGAATTTCAGAAAATCTGCAATATGCCAGTTACCACTTTAAATCATATAGAGTCACATGGTATATGGTAACGTTGGCCCGACAGCCGAGAGAGGTGACACTGAGATCAATAGTTCAAAACCCAGCAATTTTTATTTTTTCAATTTGAAAAAATAAAATAAAACTTCCACTAAGGAAAATTAAACTATCTTTGATTAGAGTTATTATAAATAGGAAATAGTGATTGTTTTTTATAGTATCGTTAAATAAATAAACATTGAAAGTAAGATATCTCTATTTTTGAAAACTACTGTTGACGGAAAAGTTTTGTAACAAACTCGTGAATTAAAATGGCGATTAACAATCGAGATAATTCAATTTTCGAGATTGTTAATCGCCATTAAATAACCATTAAAGCTTAAAACTCTTGAAAACACTTCAAACAATCTTGTATGCACTGTTTCAAGTTGTATCAGTAAGGTAAGTCAAATTTGTTTTGATAATTGTTTTTCTTTCCTTGGCTCTTCCTTTACTTTCAAAACAGTGCAGTATTGAATACAATTATTGACATAATTTTTTGGGTTTATCACCTTCCACAATCTGAAAATGAAAAAAATTTTTAATCCAAAGAAATCTGTACAAGTGTAGAAGGGCAAATTAATTAATTTGCCCGATAAGTTACTGCGTTCACAAGACTGTTGTCTTGAAAGAAATTCATTTTTGTCAGTAACGTACCCTACACTGAATTTGCCTATCTGAAAAAATGAGATCGAATTAACAAAGAATACTTCTCTTTTTTTGAAAACTGTTGACGTTTCGGAGGCTGTATCTGCCTCCGTTATCAAAATTCAGTTTTCTCAGCGTCTTTCTAAGAAGTTTTGATAACGGAGGCAGATACAGCCTCCGAAACGTCAACAGTTTTCAAAAAAAGAGAAGTATTCTTTGTTAATTCGATCTCATTTTTTCAGATAGGCAAATTCAGTGTAGGGTACGTTACTGACAAAAATTAATTTCTTTCAAGACAACAGTCTTGTGAACGCAGTAACTTATCGGGCAAATTAATTAATTTGCCCTTCTACACTTGTACAGATTTCTTTGGATTAAAAATTTTTTTCATTTTCAGATTGTGGAAGGTGATAAACCCAAAAAATTATGTCAAGAACTGGATTTCCTCCACAAAATCAAACTTTTAATCAATGAATACAATTACTTGTGTCATCGAAAATAGTTGATCTCGGCAAAAAATTCGAAAGATGACTCTCATGTAATTTCACTTGTTTAATCAAAAATAAAAATCTCATTATTGAATGTCCATGAACAACAATACATTTTTTTAAGTTAGTAAAAAACATATTTTTTTTATTGCTTGCATTTATTTTAATAAAAATTTCTAAGACTAGAATAGTATTGATATGGGAAAAATAACAGTGGCACACCAGTATTTGATGGTTTGGTACTTATGCTGTCCCGGAGACATGCAGTAAATGCAATAAAGGGATTTTTACGTTTTTTCTCAAAAACAAAGCAAGAAACAAAAAAAATTCTTCAAATAAAAAGGTTGTACTTTTAGTTGCTCAATGTGAAACAAATACAAGAATTAAAAAAAAAACAGTGGCGCAGATTGGCGCACATTGGTTAAGATGCCTTCCGGTACGCCACTGGACATGATAATTTTCATCAAGATTTTTTTCTTAAATGTTGACACATTGTATCATGAAAATGAAGCATTACCTGACCTATGTTTATATAAATGTTTCATCTTAGAATCACCGCATCAAGTTTGGCCACGTACTTACATAACACCCTGTACATATACGTCGACAAAATAATACTCCTCGATCGGCTCTGTCTCAACGGATTTAGATGAAGAAACTTATAGAGACGTTTTTTTTTTATTCCTAATAACAGTCGTGACGTTGTGTAACCGCTTTAATAGTCGCAGAGAAGAAAGTAATATAGATAATTTATGTTTCATATTAACAGTGCCATCTTCCAGTAATATATTACTGAAATTATATTTACAGTTTCAGGAAGTCACCTTGCAATGCTGATGCTTTCTTGGAGATTAACCGACACCGGAGAATGTCATTCTCTATTCGAATGACTTTTGATGAGATTGAAATGAACTTTGTGCATCGACAGTAGTGGTGTCAATGTTTTCTCTAAACAAGCCATAGTTTCCATGATAAAATCACTCCACCTGTGGTGGTGTTTTAGTTGAAAATAAATACTAAAATAGGGAAAATCATCTCGAAGTCTTCCATGGTTCATCCATAAGTTTTTTTTATATATAATTTTTTAATAAGAGGCCATGAGCGCGATCACATTTTGGCCGTTTTTTAGGGTAAAAGAGTCGATAACTCAAAAACGGTTCGTCATATCGATTTCAAACAAGGATGGGCTTCTAGAGGAAGTTTGATTCTATGTAACTATGTCTGCGGCAGCACTTCAAGATTATTTTAATTGATAGTCAAAGAAGCTGCAGTGGTATTTATTTCTCTTCCATTGAAATTTGAAACAATCTTTATCCGATCGAAATGAATTGGGTATAAAAAGAAAAGTAAAACGTTGATCTATGTACGTGCTGTAATGTTTTTTTGAAATTATTTGGTCATCTACCCAAAAAATTGCTTCAAAGTAACTGCATTTTTAGGACACTTTTGAGATTTTTTTTGTGAAAAAGTGGATTGAAAATTCAATTTCCATTACAACACGTACGTAGAATCAAACTTCCTCTAGAAGCCTGTCCTTGTTTGAAATCGATAAGACGAACCGTTTTTGAGTTATCAATTGACTCTTTTACATGACATTTTTTTGTTAGAAAAAAAAACAAAATGGCGGCTCTAAGATGGCGGACGAGATTTGTGATAATAATCCGATTCCATTCATAATTGGTATATAAGGGTTTTCGGAGTCAGAGATTATGATTTTTTTATCAAAATTCATTAATTCAAAATGGCGGCTCCAAGATGACGTACGATATTTGTGATTATGGTCAGATTCGATTCAAAATTGGTATGTGAGGTTTTTTTATGTCGTATATTTTGAATTTTCTGTCAAAATTCATAATTTAAATATGGCGGCTCCAAGATGTCAATATGGTCTGATTCGATTCAAAATTGGTATGGTTTTTGGGGTCGGAGATTTCGATTTTTTAATAAAAAAATAATAATAGTTTAAAAAACTGAAGAACATGCTTTACTTCCCATGGACTAAAAAATAAAAAAAATAGGCAATTTAATTTCTCAAATGCATTGCTTTCAGGGCTACGTCATCTGATGCAATAGTCAAACATTGATATTCAAAGTTATCATCAGAAAACCAATTTTGAAGTAGTTGGGATAGCATTTCCCTATCTTATATTAGAAGGGAACAACTTAGAATGTACAATTATAATGATGAGAGGACAAAAAAACAGAAATGGAAAATGTGAATGATGGATTGGATTGTTGACCAGGTCATTTGAGCTCCATCAACTCTCACACTTTCAGGTCATTTCTTCATTTCAAACCCCGTATAAGTATCCATAGCAATTTGAGTTGTATTGGGACCGTTTCAATAACGATTCGTTTGACAATTCATTATACTTTCATAATTTCGTCACGATAAACAATTAAATTCGTTATTCCTTATTGGGGAAAACAATGTGCTCTGATTTCTGCCTTTCACTTATTTATCGTGATTGTGTTTCAGAAGGTAAGTACCACTAAACCATTCGAAATTTACAGGATTGCGTAAGAAACTCAGATGTGTAGTTCCGACTATTTCAGTGGAGAATGGATAATCAGGATGTCATTAATAATGATACGAGATTCGCTTTCTAACAACAGGACAAACGGTCAAAAACAAATGTTCAGCATTGATATTTCATAACAAAGGCTTTTAACACGTTTTACCAATGTATTCTTTCAGTCGAACTAGAGATGATATAAGAATACGAGGTACAGCAAACAACTCAAAAATTATTTGATGGACTGAAACCAAAAACTGAGAATCGAAAGTTGTGGAGTGCCTCAGTGGACCATATTGGAGCCGGTGCGGTTCGAAATATATCCAAATTGAGAAAAAAATGTGGATTTTTTTCCCAACCGATCCTGATTGTTATACTGAATTATAAAACTGGCAGAGTTCCTAATAAGGAAGTTGAGATTTATTGCTGGGGTGAAGCCGGCCCTGAACGCCCGGAAAAATTATGAACATGTGAATTATTTTCTCAACCGATCCTGACTGTTACATTGAAATATGAAACTGGCAAAGTTCCTAATAAAGGGAGTTGAGATTTATTGCTGGAGTGAAACCGGCCTTGGACGCCAAGAAAAATCATTCTGAACATGTGAATTGTTTTTTTAAACCATTTTCTTTGTTATGCTGAAATATGAAACTAGCAAAGTTGAGATATATTGCTGGGGTTAAGCCGGCCCTGATTCCCTGATTGTTATACTGAAATATGAAATTGGCAGAATTCATAATGAGAAAGTTATGAAATATTGTCTGGGCCATACCGGTCCTGGAAACGTGAAAAATTATTACTAGTGCTAGAATCCCAAAAAATACTAGTTTTGCTCAATTCTGTGACCTACTTCTTTCAAAAAAAAAAAAAAAATTGCTGAACATTATTTCCAAAGTAACTAGGCTACAAATTAGTGGATATATTTTTGTGTGAAATTTTCCTACCGAATCCCCGCCTGCTTGAATTAATTGTCGGAAATTTATCTCGTACATGAATTTTTTAACCTCTAGTTAGGCTCAATATTTTTAGTCTTATTGTTCTAGAGTTTTTTTTCAAGGTTTCAGATGAACAATATTGCGAAGAATACTTTATAATTGAATAATTAATAATGGAAAAACAACAAAAATATACATTATGCATGAGTAATGTGAAGAACTTTGTGAAGATAAAAGAAGTTATCCATAATTGAAATACTTATCTTACCTATTTCAAGAAAACTTGCAATGTGGAAGGAAACGAAAATGAGAAAGCATTCAGAGTTGTACGAGTATTCACGAAAAGATAAGTTGAATAAAATTGTTTCAAATATCAAATCAATGTAGTCAAGAATAGGTGGATATTTGATTGATATACATTCTTTACCAATAGACCCATTCATTGTTGAAATGCAAGTTCTCAAAGTATTCGAAATATCTAGTAAAAACATAATTATGATATATTATATCCTTTCCTATTGAAAATGAAATTATATTCGTACATAAAAGCAAAATGTCAACTATCACATGTCAATTATTTGACAGAAAAATTTCCACTAATTAATTTCCTGGAGGATAAAAATTTCTGAAAACTAGACCAGAACCAATTTTTTGAATAACTGAAAAAGTGAGGTCTGAAATTTTTCACACAAATTGTAATACATAAAGGTTGAAGTACTTTAAATTACAGACATTTCAAAATAAATCATCAAAGAGATTATCTCAAAGATCTCCACAAACTGAATGAGTTTCACTCATATCTGCAGTCAACGTCCCCATTTCTAACAAGCGACCGATTACAATAATTTCCAGCGATTAGCGAGCGACACCACGTCCGGTTTTCGCATGTTCGTTTTCCGCTTGTCTCAATTTAATATTGTTGCACGTCAAGGGTCCGCCCGCCTGCCCCCCGTCCGCCATTATGAGTTCGCGTGTCCGCCCAGGGCGGACACATCTTCCGTATTGCGTGGGTGGCGGGACGCTATTGTTGCATAATCGTGGAAAAGCCGCTCATTATTGCGGGGTCACCTTATAGGCGGGGGATTCACCGAGAGTTTTGGTCGAGGAGTGGCAAAAGCGTAGGGGAGGTTGATTTATTGTAAAAAATATATTAATTCGGTACATTGTGATATATTAATAAAAATACCAGCCCAATTTGGGAAAGTTGAACTACCTATCATCGAGAATATTTTTTATTATTATTATTTTTCTTCTCACCATTATTGCTATTTGAATATTTTGCCAATACTCTCATAATATATCCCAATATTGTCCCAATATGTGTGTGCTACTTGGGTGGAGGGCTCCTTTTCGGAGCCCTCCAATATATTTTATTTTTCCTCCCCTCCCACGCAGATGGTCTCCCCACCCCAGAATCTCCCTCACCCCAATAGTGGTGGGCTCATATCCAGAGTCCACCCCTCCTCCCATCACCCTTCTAATCGGGCTATTTATTGGGGTTCGCCACTGATACTAAATAACTGTGGATGACATTGAAAAGGCGTTAAGAAAATTGATGCTTCATGAAAATGAAGTCCATATAAACTAAAATCGGACTACTGAAAAATCACGCTTTAATAAGAAATAAACTAAAAATTATTCTCATCTGAAATTGTTACTTAAAAACTATCCAATATGCTCTTCTATTGAATAAATTACTTATATGTCATACAAATCAATATATTCAATATATATATTCATAGTGATGTTCAGAGGATATCCGTGGTCTTATGCCAATTTGCCCTATACCGTATGATTGCTTTTTACTGTGGTGGCATAGATATGGCCCAATACTGGCAAAGCACTGATTACTAAAATCCTTTTCCAATGAATCGTTCATCAAACTCTGATTACGTGGAGGGGCACTATCAGGCCTCTACCTCATAATTCCATTATCGGCCAGGGGAAGTTGGTCTGAACACGACACCATGAAAGTTCGACAGCGTGAACCATGAAACACTGATATTGAAACTTCAGTTCTAAGACTTAAGGAGATTATCGTATAGATAATTCACAGTTATTCAAAAGGCAGAAAATATATAGTGGAACGCCAAGGAAATCAATCGCATATTGAGAATAATACAGCTAGTGTAACACAAGGCTAAATTTTGAGTCATATTCTTCTTTTGTTTCATCTGAATGATGCAGAAACCATTAACATCAAAGGGAAGTTCCGAATTTTTTTTAGAACAGATGTTACAGCCTTTCTATGGTATAGGACCAACGTAGATAAACTCAGAGACAACATCACTCTTGATCTTTGTAGAGTAAAAAAATGGTGTGATTCAAGCTCATTATGTTTCAACACAAATAAAACACACAGAGTTTGCTTCAAGTCTGCATTCCTCTAATTTTTCCCAATATATTTATATCACAGACGCTAACTCACTTCTTCATTTTCATGTTTGAACTCCATTCTAGAACCCATCTTGGAAATGTATCTCATGACCTACATATGGATTTTCACCAGTTAAGAATCGGTTGAATATACCATTTTCCGTGATCTTAGCTTCATTTCTTCAAATTAAATAATCTTTAAACCAGGCATCTTCTATTAATATTGATGAAAAATATTGAAAAAATGATTTGAAATAGAACCCAATTCTGTACGAAGGAAAATATTCTTTTTTCAGGAGCTCCATAACATTAAAAAGCGCAGAGTGACTTCCCTCACCAAAAACCTAATTTAACAACATTATAACTGATCAAACTCATGTCCTACCTTCAGTTGAGACCTCAGCAGAAGCAAGTGTATCCCAAGGCTGGTTCTCTCGTCTTCTTCAATTTGGTTAATAATTTTCATGTATAAATAACATGCAAGTGTTTAGAATCTAACTGAAGCTGTTTGAATTTGATGGAGAAAAGATTAAAATCTATAAAAATGTCGTCCATTCCAAACAGTCACTGATTTATTTCAAAGGTTTATTTGAACAAACAAATTGAAGACCTAATGATAAAAAAATATCGTAGTATTATGGATGTCAAATTTTGAATTGAAATTACTATAAAACCCCCACCTACATGCAAACCATTCACTATTGGCACTTTTCTTCGTTATCAACTGTCATTAGTTCATATGACGTGTATGATTTTCACGACTACCACCACATGATTATTCATGTTGGAAAGTACTTGATAGTTGTTATTACGTTCAATTTTCATTGAAAGCACATTGAGAAGGAAACGTGATATACATTAATGCAAATTAGACGTTGTATATCCATTATGCGGCACTGTTTTGCGTTTCACACAATTCTGCAGACGTAAAGAAGGCGTTCTTCAATTGCATAAAATGTTAAAAATAGTATGTCTATATCTCGTTATATAAGGCTTCCAGAATTAGGTAAGAAATCTTGGGAGAAATACAACTTTTTTTGGTATTGGAGTTATAGGCTGCAAAGAGGTTACTCTGGAATGGTTTGAATCCTATCTAACTGGCCGCAGTTAAAACGTAAAAGCTATAGAATTCCAAAAAAAAATAAGTGGCTTTATTTTTGTCAGGTCGAAAATTGTGATCTAGAAAAATTGACAAGAATTGAAAAGTACGTTCAGATATCCAATAACATCTGTCTATAATGGAAAGTCAGGTTTTGTTATGTTTCGCGATAGAAATCTTTTGTGAAAAGTTTCTCATCATGGCAAGAGTTATGTTTGCAATTGTCTCTCTAATTCTCCTCTGCATTTCTTAAATGCCTTTGGAAGTATAGATTTTCTACCCCAAAAGGAAAAATGGAGGGGGCTCAAGTCCGCAGATCTAGCGGCCAAAAAGTTCAGAATATTTATCGATCACTTTTCCATTGAGAAACAATGAGTATTTGAGTATTGTCTTACATCTCTTGTACTTTGGCAGGGTGCACCATCTTTACCAGTTGCGTAGCCTATGGGTAGTTCATCCATTAAATGAAACAAATGGATATTAAGGAATAAATGAATAACGTTCCCTATATAGAGTTTCTCGAAAAATAAAAAATCCTATTACTCAATTAATGAGAATAGGTAATACCTATTCCATCTCGGTAGATTCCGCACCATAATCACCTTGTTTCACAGTATATATGCATAAATTTTGGTTGTTAAGGCCAAAATTTTTGTTCTTTTTATATATTTGCCATTGTTGTTTTAGCAACATGATTTGGTAATGTTATTGACTTCTGTCGCAGTGATTTCCACTTGCGCAGAGGACAATTATTAGAAAGACAATTGCAAACATAATTGCCATGATTAGAAACACAAGTATTTTCTAAAAGAACAGTTGAATGTACGCAAAACGAACGCAAATGCACAGTGGAAGGACACAAATTATACGTTATTTTTATTCAAATTATTTCATTGACGCAGCCAGGGCGGGGGTGGGCTTTGGGGCTGCAGCCCCCTCCCCAAGCCACTAAAATACTACTGTTATTCATAACATTCGGACATAACATGACGAAAAAAAAAGCGCTGGTAACTGATGAATTGCATGTAAATGATACGTTAGACATGTTTCTATCATAAAACATAACAAAAATTGACTTTTTATTGTAGATAGATAATTGGATATCTGAATGTAGTTTTCAAATCTTTTCAATAACAATTTTCGATTTTTGTCAACAATAAAGGTACTTTACTCTTGAGAAAATTTCATATTTTTTGACAACCCTCGTGACAGATTTAGGTGCCCCATTTTCGCATACAAGCCTCGAATAGGGTTGAAAAGTATATCGATTTGGAGTAAAATGAAGATATTTTTACGAGTGGCTCCTGGGGATAACATACCGAGAATTCGATTTTTCAGAACAGTGCTTATTTGCTTCCCTCGTGTTTCTATTTACGGTACGAAACTACAGAGGGTGATTCGTTAAGTCGTTTTGAGAAAAAAGTTTTTATGAACATATGTTCGGAGTTGCTTCTTTTCTGAGATACAGGGCATTGATTTTTTTTTCAAACGCCTTTGTATCTCACTCTCTCATTTGCACAAAAAAGCTGATTCTTGGAGAGAAACATTTTTCCAAACTATCTTCATAATCAGAAATAAAACGGTAATCTACGAGCGCCTTTGCGCTATCTAATACCCATTTGATTAATAGCTTTTCTTTTATTTTCAGGTAAGTGTTATGTCTACAAGCCATAAGTTCAACTTATCATGCACTCGTAAGTATTCACACTTAATTATAATTCATTTATAACGTGTACGTACAGTTATTTTGGCACATTCACATCTGACTGTCATCAACTTTCATGCGATATCATCACTGTCACAATAACAATACCAGTTGATTCGTTCGAACTCATTGTAATCGCCTCATATATCATAGCATGACCATATACATACATTAATATCATTCGAAAATGAGAACAAGATCGTCACTGTATTCCGATATGAATCTATAGTTACTATTGAGGACTTCGGATCAAGCAGATGGCATACCTCCATTAAGTAACTGATTACAAAGAATCCTAGTTTCAAAAATATTTTCATCGAATCGATGAGCTCAGTCCAGAAATAAGGATCAAAGAATGAAACCTCATAATGAAATTAGAAATGGAATTAAGATTGATTAGGCAGACCGTCATTATTCCAAACTCAAACTGATATGAAACTCCCATCTCCTGACAAGCGGGGTGTTTAGATCGGTGCCGGTTTAAGGCTTCATCGGGCCCTAGGTCGTCAGGATTATGGCCCCCCACTTGACCCATTATTGGAAAGAAAACAAAAGGGTAGGTCGTGATTTCGAATAAATGTGGGATGAAAATGGTTGAGAAATTTAAAAAAATCATAATCTTCGTAATCTTTAAATTTTACATTTACATTTCACGATAGAGTCAAAAATATTTCTGACATTATGTTCGACGAATGGACTTGTTGAAATTATGACTCAAATTTGCTTGGGGTTCACGAATTTCTGGAAAGAATGTCACATAGAGACAAAAGAAGTGATAATATACCAAGTGTCTCATTTAAAAACCGAAAGTTTATGTCACTTTCAGTAAAACCAGAAGTTGTGTTAACGAATGTTTAAGAAGAATCTGATCTTCATAATTTTAGGCTCATTTTAGGCTCATGTTTGAATCTATTGCTGATTTTCTTGGAATGCCTTTTTTTTAATCCTGGGTTCTGCTAACTTTACCGTTAAACTAGCAGAACACCAGCTTGAAAAAAAAACTTAGAACAAATCCAGTTGGACAGTAATTTTAGGATCTATTCAGGCTAATTCACTTTTTGGTCTTCAGTTGAAGTGGCAATCACAGGTTCTGTGAGCTCAACATTGAGCTTGAGCTGGCTGTACCAAAAGGCTAACCGCATCGTCATAAAAAACCTGATCACTTCATAATTCAGGCTCATTTTAGGCTCACGTTTGAACCTTTTAGCTTCATCGTTAAGCTTGTCGTCATGTTCGTCATGTTCTAACATGCCTTTTGATATAGCCAGCTCAATGTTGAGCTCACAGAACCTATGATTGCCACTCTAACTGACGAGCAAAAAAATATATAATTGGGTAATAAACTAGCCTGAATAGAGCCCAACATTACTGTCCAACTGGATTCCTTCTGAGTTGTTTTCTTATGCTGGGTTTAACCCAGGATTTAAAAAAACGCATTCTGAGAAAATTGAAAAAAGGTTCACACGTGAGCCTAAAATGAGCCTAAAATTATGACGTGATCGGATTTTTCATAAACATTCGTTTAGCGATTTGGTTCTGCCAGCTTAACGTTGAGCTAGCAGAACCCGTGATATGTCCCACAATTGAAGAGAAAAAAATCGGGAATAGAGTAATAAATTAGCCTAAAATTATGGCCTAGAAAGAAACTGAAAATTCCAGTGGTTCTGCTAGCTTTACGGGGGTTCTTTTTTGCAGTCCCATACCAGTTCCTTGTTGTACAAGGCCTTAAAAGACGCTTAAGTGTCTCATAGGATGATATATCTGCCTTAAAGACAAAGGTATAGTCCAGTGAGTAGCTGATACCAGTACCCGGATTTTTGGAGTTTGTCCTTGAGCTGCGAGCCGTTCCACTCAGTTATGTCTGGCATTAGCACCCTGATTTGTAGTGCTTTGGGTCCCTTCTGAAGCATTACAGGTTAGAACCCTTCAGGTCCCAGGTTCGAATGTGTCTATTGCCATTGAACTTTCTCATAGGTCACGACCTTCTTTGCCTAACCTGTAACCAATTTAAGAGTCTGGGGTTCCCATAGCACGTGTCTGTTATATCTGGATACCAGGGAAGTGAACTCTCAGTAGTTCTTCGATTATTTCCTCACCTGTACATGTGTGCATCCCTTGTTTGTTTTTCTGGGAGTGTATTGCTTGTTACAATACTTCGAGAGTACTTTCGGAAGTCTGGCACATTTTCGAGAGCTTTCTATGTCCTAATCCGCCTTATAATCCAGTAACGACAGACAAACTCGAGCAAAAAGTGAAGAATGAATTTTAGCACTCTGAAACTCGGCACATGACATCTCGACATCATGTATTATTGGAAAAAAAAATTGTTTACCAAAAAATCAGGGATGAAATTTTCCGTTAAAAAAAATATAATTTTATTTTGTTGTTATTTCAAAAAATATAAGATTTATGAAAAAACGATTTCGATCGGTTGAGAGATAATTCAATTCTCCACTAGAATGATTTTTTGTAATATCTTATGAAATACGCTCGTTTTCTCAGAAAACGTGGTTTAACGCCAACGTCACATTTCATGCTCGAGCTAACCCGCCCCTGCAAGTTCAGGCAGGGCCGAAAATTAGATTTGTCATAACTTTGCTAGAAATTATAGTAGAAGAAAAAGAAAGAGTGCATATTGTTCCTGAAGACTTCTACTTCCTCATGCAAATATAACATGTGAGTATCTGAGTACCTAAAATGTGTTTTGTCCCACTTCACATAACCCTTCTACGATATTTACGGAGGATCCGAAAGTCATGGATATTTTAGTTGATATGAAATAATTATACTGAAGCAGGACTCGGTACCCTCTTTGGACCATATGCAACGATTTAAGACGTCTTTTTTTGGCATGTACAAGTGGGACCTGTCACACTACTTCAAACGGCAAACATCTCCGTGAAGTGCGACAAAACACATTTTAGGTACTCAAATACTCGCATATTATATTTGCATGAGGAGTCTTCAGAAACGATATGAACTTTTCCTTTTCCGATCATTTTTAGCAGAGTTATGACCAATCAAATATTCGGATCCACCAGAACTTTCAGCGGCGGTAAGGGTGGGCGTGGAATTTGATGTCGGCGTTCATTCACGTTTTCTGAGAAAACGAGCGCCTTTCATAAGAAATTACTAAGAATAGTTTTTGTGGAAAATTGAATTGATCTTTACCCTGTTGAGTTGTTTTTCCGATAAATCTTATACTTTCCAAGATTACAGCAAAAATCTATTTATATATTTTTAAACAAAAAAAAAAATATGTTCCACCCCTGGAATTTGGTAAACAACTTTTTCCGTGTTTATCATGGCTCCAACTACTAGCATACCAAGTTTGGTGGTGCTACAATCGATCCTCGTCTCAAAACCCAATCGTACTGGATTATTAGCACTTTTCCGCTATTAGTTGTGTGGGAATATATGTTTCAAATGTTTTTTTGAATGAGATATCTATTATTACTCGGAGTACATGTTCTTTGATTGTTTCTTCTCCTGTACACGTGTGCTTCCTTGTTAATTTTTCTGTCCCGTACAGAAATGCGCTGATATGTGTAAAAATGTGTGTGAAACGTTACTTTTTAGATTTATTTTCAAATTATCCATGCACAGCGATGTCTAATTTGTCTGATTTTCCAGTCCGAACCTGACTTCATTATTATTCACATCAAAACCCGCTTAACATGACCGATAGCGGAACGACAATCCGAAGTATGCGAAACGACCTTAAAAAAAATCACAATGCCGATTACGTTCTGCAAAAAATGCGCAATGGACACGTGATGCTATGTTTTTAATAACTGCGTCAATATCAAATGCATTAATGAGCATGTGTAGAGTTAATGGCTAAATGACGGCGGAATGCACAATCACATAGTAGTGTTATTCAAAACTCAGTAGTAATTATGTACTAACAGTTATCACTCCATGTGAAACCGTTAGAATTTTATCACTGGTGTTATTATGCAGCTACTCGAAGAACGGTACACGAAAGAATATTTCACGTCAATTTACTTTCTCTTATTCGAGAATATTTGAATTCGTTATCCACTTTTGCGGAGTCGTTGCATGTCACTATTTTACATAACGCGGTTTACATGTATATGTAACTACTAGGGCTAGAGTTTCTTTCTTTTCAATTCTTTCTATTTCTGAATTGATATTTTGGAATCATTCAATTCCGATGTACTGAATCACAGTTTCAACTCACTATCATTATCATTATTATTCGGCCGAGCTGGTCATTGTTCAAAATGCAGATAGTTCTGCCCAATCTAATATTCCAGAGTCTGTGAGTACAAATCCTTACCAAAAAAGATAAATAATTTCCCTAATCTTCATCTTGGGGTCTGAATCTTTGTGTTTCAATTGCATGGGAGCAACGCAATCTGATAGAATGCAGGTCAAGACGCTCTTGCCTTTGAGGTAAAAACACTGCAGGAACGACAAGGTGACCCTCCTCTGGATGCCAGGGCACGTCGGAGTGGACGGCAATGAACAAGCAGACACCCTGGCACGGAAAGGCGCAGCAACGCCATTGATCGGGCCAGAACAATTCTGCGGACTCGGAAAATCTTACTTCCGAGAAGAACACAATAAAGCTGAAGAAGCAATAAGAGCAACATACTGGCTAAGATTTCCAGGGCTGAGGCAGGCCAAAGACCTCGGTAATTTCAACCGAGCAAGATCGAAGACACTGATTAACCTCAGCAAAACTAGTCTGAAGACAATCACTGGATTTCTAACGGGGCATTGCAGACTCAAGGAACACCTGAGGAAGCTAGGCTTGGAGAAGGACAGCACCTGCAGATTCTGTGGGGTATATCCAAAAACACCCCACCACATACAGATGGAGTGTTACGCTGTACATCGTAAAATATTGAACTGGGATCACACCAGTTAACTATGGAAGAAATATCAAGAGTAGATCTCCTCAAAATCCTAAAATTTCTGAAGGAATTGAGGATTGAAGGGCTGCTGTAAACAAGAACACCTTGTGATAGCAGAAGAAGATGGGGCACAACACATCTAATCAGTCACCATCCATACTTACCAATACCAATTCCAAAAAAAAATTGCACAATTCTCCATTATAATATGGTAAGTATATTTCTCACGAGATTGTTCTATGAGATGGAATATTCTGCACCATAGTGTCCAAATATATCTCTCCTCAAGCTAGCAAGAACTTGGCATTCTGACAGTATCCTTATTATCTCTGGTGGCGGTGCCTGTCAAGTCCTACCATTGGCTTGGACCGAGTACGTGTCTTGATAGCCAATCGCTTGAATCCACCGTCAATATTCTCTTGTGAATATTGCATGAGTCATTCTCTCAGGAACATTGATGGTGATTCTCAACCCATTTTGCATAACCTGCTGAATGTCCCCAAACGGGATTCTCCCTGGCAGTTGTCAATTGACTTTCTTCACTCGCTTGGTTATTAACCAGACGTCCTTCAACTTCAACCGTGAATCCGTTCTACACAACGGAAGGTGATAGATTTATTTTGTGTGATTGATGACTTGTTTATTTTGTGGAAATTCATGATCACTTTGATGAAACGAAAGAACACTCTTTTGTCTTATTTCCACTAGATCTAGTGGATAGATTTATATAATTTCAGAGTCTGTGAGTACAAATCCTTTCCAAACAGAGAAATCATCTCAATCGGTGGGAAAAAAACTCCCTAATCAAAATTCTAGTGAAATAAAATGTTGACATCGTAATCATGAATTGTATTCCATTATTCCATTAGATGATAGTTCAAATTTTTGAGGTTCGACTCTTTGTGCTTCAGTTGCATGGGAGCGAAACACAATCTGACAGAATGCAAGTTTGTCTGTATGTGGTAAAAACACCAC
Organism: Chrysolina haemoptera; assembly: GCA_958298965.1. Classification (NCBI taxonomy): domain Eukaryota; kingdom Metazoa; phylum Arthropoda; class Insecta; order Coleoptera; family Chrysomelidae; genus Chrysolina; species Chrysolina haemoptera. The sequence goes on along the minus strand of OY282590.1, from coordinate 4,557,399 downwards.
ATAATTCTTCCTTTGAAATCAATCAAATTCAGATCAATCCATGTCCCAATGCACAGAATAGGGTTCATCCATCAAATTCAAATTATCATTCCTATGTCCCTAGTAACCATGGGTCTGCATCCCGAAATCCTAACAGAAATAAAAATATTTTCTATTTCTCATAGACAAGTGGTCCTTTGTTATTCTAAAATTGTCGATTCTGAACCAATGTTGATTCATTACAGTCCATTAATTCAAAGTGCAAAAATAATCTCCATCGAAAAATAAAAATAAGTACACTATTATTCCAATTTAATTCAGATGATATGAGATGAAAAATAATACAAGAATATAGGGGGCATATACACATGGTGACATAGTAAATGGCAAACTGAAAATTAAAATTATCGATGTGAATGGATGAATTAGTATAGCGATTTTTTTTGAGACATTTATTTATTTCTGTTTCAAATGTTTTTTCGCATGAGATATCTATAGTTACTCGGAGTGACATGTTGGAAAGTAAAGGTCCAGTATGGTTTTATTTATTTTTTTGAACAGTTCTCGATGAAGATTCATAGTACTTGTATATAAACTACATGGGAGACCATTCGATTCTCACAAACTCTATTTAAACCACTACATGTAACGCCAACACAGAAGCTTTCTCAAGTGAGATAGTCACTTGATAAAGCGAACGTGAAATTACTCGCATATAGTGAATAAAGATGAGAAGGAGAGAGAGGCCCAGAAAAAAAAAAGTAACCTATTATAAATTTATATTATATTCCAATAACTTCCTGTTTTTTTCTGTTCTGATTACATAAAAAATGTCGCCCAACGTGGGGCTCGAACCCACGACCCTGAGATTAAGAGTCTCATGCTCTACCGACTGAGCTAGCCGGGCTTGTAAAAATGTGTTGAACATTACGTAAAGAACATAATCAGTATCAATATCAATAAATCACATATTGGATGAAGCCGGCTAAATGATTTTTTGTATTTCTGGACTTCTGGACATATCGTAATTGGTTAAGCAACAAAAAATACAACTAGTGAAGAATATCCACATGAATTGAACTTCTCCTGAAGTATTTCCTAAAATATTCAATGCATATCCCTTATTGAGAGATATTTGAAGGTGTGCTTATTTTGAAAAGTAATAAAACGTTTCTGTCATGTACTTTGATCTTTAATTTCGCAATTGAAATTAAAAACAGCTCTGAATAAAAAAAAATAAGGCCAAGTTATTTCAATCTTTTTAGAGAAAAATAAAAAAGAATCGATCCTGCCAGGATTCGAACCTGGAATCTTCTGATCCGTAGTCAGACGCGTTATCCGTTGCGCCACAGGACCCTTGATGTGGCATGAGAAATCTGAATATTCGGAGAGACGCGTGATCATACATGAAACATACAGGAGGAACACATCTCGGTTTGACCAAATAGTCGACTTCACGATAAAAAAAAGGTAAATCGATAACCTTGTTCTCCGATTAAAATCTGTAGTCGCTAGGATTCGAACAAGGCCGACCAGCAGGTTTTGAACGCGACAGTCTCAACCACTAAGCTACTTGGCCCTTTAATGAAAACAACGAATTGGTAACAATAACAACAATTTGGATGGACAATCCGTACAGTAAGAACAGAAGCAATTTCAAATGTCAAATTAGTCACGGCATGTCTCACTTGATCTGCACAGAAGTCACGTGGGAAACCTGTCCTTGCCGTTGTTGGTTGGCTACGAACAATTCGCACGATTTTTATCACATTCTAGATCACTTGATATATTTCAAAACGAAATTCCGACATCGTCCGAGAGAAAAAACGTGACCCCGACAACTCGGTGATAAATATCGTTTCGCAAAGATGTGAGATGTGGATTCTAGATCCTTACCCATGACAATTCCATAAGTTTCTCGGAAAAAGATGGTGAAGATACAAGAAGTTTATTTCATATGGGAAAATTATAGAAGTCAATTAGTGACTACTTTGCATATAAACTGATAGTGTTTGCATTAAAATAAAAAAAAAAGAAGTTAAATCTTACATATTTAAACCAACAATTCTTGAATATTCATTTTTAGGTATTTATTAATAATTATTTTGTATCTTGAAAACGACTCTTAAAATTTGAATATATATATATTTTTTTATTTCAGATGAGATTTTGCTTTTTAAGTTTATCACATTTATAACATTTTGAAGGGAATTATTACATCGGTGTAATGTAAAATCGATCAAGTGTTGTGGAAGTTTGGAAGAAAATTCAGTGTTATCAAGATATTTTTATTTTTCATCACCTGAAATGATATCATAATACGAAAGTTTCGAAATGTGAACTATTCAGTTCCATACAGGAGTTTACTTATAAGCGATTTTCGCAATGCCTACACACATTCCTTAACATTTTTGGAGTCACTGTACGGCACTCACATTATAATCTTCTGCGTAGATCATCTAGCGAAATGTGCTGTGTGACATAAACTTTGGATTTCAAATGTCCCCATGAGAAAAATTCTAATGGTGGAATTTTCATCTGAAAATTTACGCGCAGGTGCAAAAAAATCTGGAGAAGTTTCATCCTGTTGACACCTGATGTGACCTTCAAGTAGATTATCATCGTCTTCCAGTAGTTGAGTGACAAAGAAGTTCAATTTCTGGGTAGTTTGTAGAAGAGTTTCCCTGTAAAATTGAGGATATACCTCACTCCAGTGTCTACAGTTGTACTTATATTCACATGTCCATACAAATAAAAAAGATTCGTCTTTCAATTCTCAAGAAAGGGATGTACCCACAGTAATTTTGGAATTAACAAATAGCCTAGGAATTATTATCATCAGCAAATGTTGTTCAATAATTTCAGAATTCTGTGAATATCATATATGTTTATCGAAACCTGCACTAACTTTTATGACCACGATGGATAAAAGTATATTAACCTCGATACAACTCTGAACCATGAAATCTCTCAGCTACTCAGAATAATCTTTTTGAGAATCAGCTCACTTTTCAAAATGGAGGTCCTGCACATTTTGTCAATTCTCAGAAGAATTGGCCTACTAGATCCTGATTTATGACCGTTAGATTTTTTGTGGAGATTTTTGAAATCCAAAGTAAGTGATGAATTTCCGTGCAGAGTACCTACAAGGCTTCCTGTGCAAATACTAGTTGCATGGAAATGCTTTATACGAGTTTGTACAAGTTCTCTACTACGGTTACGAGTCCCGTACCGGTTCTATGATGTCTCCTGTTCTTCGTTAACAGATCTACCGTTTTCATGTCTGTCCACAATCTAGTCTCTTACAGATACTGTTCACTTCAGTACCGCTAGTATATAGCGAACACCTCTCTCTCTCTCTCTCATGATTTTTTTGCGCTTACTACCCTTATGGGCTTGTACTTCCGCCAGTCTCCATTGTTAAACGGGAATCCGTCCTGTCATGGCCTGCTTACCAGCGTAATTACCAGGGCTTAGTACGGAGGGGTGAAGGAAATCTTGCTCGAAACAATCTTCGCCCACAAATATGTGTTAGTGCGTCTGGCCATCACTAGTGAGGACACCGCTTTTTTGGTTGTTTTCTCTGGATGCTGGTTGCGGGCCAGCTTGCAGTCAAGTATTACTCCAAGATATTTGGCTTCCCTCTTCATCAGTACATCCTACCCTCGAAGACGTATTGGTCCTAGAGGCCCACTGTTTTTTGTCTCGGTTGAATGTTACTATCGTTGCCTTGTTATGGTCTACGTTCAGCCCCTCCGCGTCGGTCGATCTAGTTACCAGGTTAATAGCCTCCTGTATGCGATCTCTAACCGTCGTGTCATATTTTTCTTGTGCTTAGAGTGTTGTCATCAGCATAGCCAAGGGCTCCATGTCCTGCGTCGTGCAGAGTTTCCAGCAGCGAAAAAAAAGTATATTATTTGCTGTCAAATAACTCAGTCAGTGAAGACATAATTCTGAAAATCAGGCAGCGCTCTCTTTAACCAAATAGTGGAATTTTGTTTTGATTCGAACAGGAGAGCCAACTGCAGAGTAGTTTCGAGGTTTTTGCATCTCATCAGTGCAAGGGTAGGTCAATAATGAAAATGTGTGGAAGAGGTAACACTCTTTTAGTTATGGCAATCGCAGTGACACTACTTTGACATCAGTTATCACTACTCCAAATTATATATACGTGCGTTAGTATTGTCAGTATTCAAGAGAAACTATGAGTGTGCTATATGTCTGAATTCAGAATTTGATGCAGAATCGCAAAAGGCATTAAAAAAAATCTGTAACGGAGTACGCCCATTGATGAATCTCTACGTAAAGAAGAGAACCCTTTGATATCAAAAACATCTGCTTTCATAAAATATAGATATCCTCTTTAATTTTCCAGATATTTGCCCGCGGAGTGCACCATATATATATATATATATATATATATATATATATAATTTGGAAAGATTATTTGGGTAAGCAGCAAGCAAAACGTGTACTGCTTACCCAAATAATCTTTCCAAATTGCATCCTAACTAGTCAACAAAGACTACCGTTCTACTATATATATATATATATATATATATATATATATATATATATATATATATATATATATAAATCTTGACAATTTTTTGGGGCAGTAGCAAAACGCAAGTGTGCTCTTATAACATTATATTTCCAATATTTCGACAGTGGTTACTGTCATCATCAGGGAGCTACAAAAATGGATGAAACTATGGTAAAATGGTGAGGATGAGAGTCCAATACTTACAATGTTAGTGAGATTGGTCGCTTAACAACGATGTTGAAAAATTAAACAAGACTAAAACCATGTGCAACATGGGGTACTGAATAAAAATTATGTAAAACATTTATAACAATTAAAAATGTGTCGGATGCAGACAACACCTGTAATATACCACGAGGAGCGTGGGAGAAGAGAAAATTATTTGGTTAGAAATTATTAAAATTAATTATATGTCAAAAGTCAAAAGTCAAATTTTCATAGAAATTATGGAACAAGAGAACAATTGGCCTGAGCTGCTGGGGTTTCCAGTCCAGTTGCAATTACTGCTAAAGAGAAAGTATAATTATGGATTTCATGTAATAGATGAGAAAATTGTATTTAACATTATTTGAATTTAAATATTTAATTTTGAGAATCAATTGTGAAATTTATGGGATGTCATAGAGTAAAAGAATTACAAAATTGAGATTAAGTAATGCCAAATAAATATATATTATATATATATGTATATATATATAACTTTTTGTATTTTAGGACTATTTCCATGCGAGACTTTCAATCGAACATCGTTGATCATTATTTTGAATTGTAACCGTTCCTCAAGGGCCAAAGTATCCCAGAGGAAGAGAGATCGAATGGCACATGAGCCCCATAAAAATACTACGTGACAGCTCGCGGCATTCGCATGAGAATTTACGTCATTATTTATTGCAGATAAAACTAATTCATAAGAGAAGTTGTCGGTTGTGGTACTTTAATAATGTTCCGTCCTACTCAATTATAATTAGTTACATTTGAAGGCTTTGTTTCCGAAGTTATATTCTACGCTCGACCTCTGAGATTCGCAGATTATCTCTGTCGCTGCATACATACCTTGGATTAGTTCAGGTATGTCCCAGGGATCTCACTAGGGGCCATTACCATAGTAATGTTTGGTAGCCCTTTCATGTAAGTTGATGAATACTTCACATTACAATTCGTGGACATATTGGTAACTCACAAATAAGTGCTTTTAGAGAAACTCGGCAAAGGAAAAAATCAGCAACGGCTCTGCATAATATGGATAAGTATTTTTTTCACTGAATGTTGACGCAAGTTGTTTAAGGCGTTACAATCGAAGCAGAGTTCAAAATTGACTGCGTTAACTGCAAAAGAGTAGACATTGGACAAACATGGCCGTAATTAGGAAAGAGAGTGGAGCACAATAATAGATGTGCACGAGTGGAGAGTTATATAATTATCTAGGAGAACAGATTTACTGAACCAGCATCATGAACTCAGTCACAATTTTGAATTTGATAATACATCAATATCAGATCATGAAGACCTTGACCGTAAAAGATTGAATTTGAAGCTATCATTCTTTAAATTGCTATATGTTCAGGAATTATATTTACTTGAATTATAATCGAAACCGTTAATATAATTATTTTTTAGTTTAAATGCCTATTTCCCAGAAGAGTGCATTTTTTTGAATAATTCGGTAATATACCAGGTTATACAAGACACATGTTTATTCCAAGAGAAAAAAAAATGATTCACAGGGGTTATGCATTATCAATATGAACGCTTTCTTAAAACCTAACGATTTTTTTTTCAACCACCGGAAGTAGATTTCTTCTTGATGATTTTTACGGAACTTCACGAATTCCTGTTAGTTCGACCATTCATTCTATTTTATTTTTTTCTGTTTATTTTTTTTTCTAGGCATATACTGATTTTACCATTCGTTATATACTGACGTTCGCAAAATTGCTCTACATATAACCTTTTTTGTTTTGGAAAATTTGTCTGTAGTTAAAGAGTGTTCTTCCTTTTTTTTGGTTAATTTTTTTTAATCAGTCTCTTCAAATCAGCTCCGATCTGTTGAGGATTCTATGCACTTTTTAAGGAACCCCTTCAATTATATTTGGTAATTTGAATTTTTTCATTGTAACATTTTTTCCATCAATATTTTTTTTATTTCCAGAATTCAGTAATTCTACCATTGAAGATTGATTGAAGAATGCAGAATTTCCCTATTCATCACTGTCCTTGATATAGAAATGTTATCTTAGATTGAATAGTATTGTTTCCTCCACTGAATTGAAAGAAAATAGTTATCTAGATCTGTATCTTTCTGAAAGTCTCCCTTTTTGAAATAGGATTCTCATTTCGAATATTTCCTATAATTCTGGAAACTTAACATTCACCTTTTCGCTCCCCTGCTGAGCTCTTGTAGCTATTGCGCTACTAGAAACCACCCCACTATTCTTACTCTTAGCGTCACCCCTATCCACCATCAACCAATCAGATCGCGCCAAGCTGTCACTTGACAACTTCCATCCACAGTCACTTTCGTTTGCCACGTGTTATATGTCACATGCCATTCGGCACGCACAACGAATCATCCGTCACATGTCATTTCTCCCCTTTCAGCCATCGTTTGGTATGACCTATCATCTGGCATCTATTAACTCTCATCCGCCACTTGACATCCAGGACCTATCATCCGTTATTTGTCACTAAGCTGTCACTGTCACCTATCAGTTGTCATTTCATGCCAGTCACCCATCATCTGTCATCTGTCACAATGGGTAATGCGCATATAAATTCTAGTACATCCTATTATTTGTTTTGTTTTCTGAACAAACACACAACTGGACGAATATGAAGTTACATAACTTATTTGTTCTGTAATGACACCTATTTCAGAAAAGCAGAATTCTTTCCTAACGGCTCCACAACATTAATAATTTACAACCAAGCGTTTCACGATAATGAATCGAACATCTGGGAATATATTTTACAGCTACATGTAATGGATTAGTATTAATTCTCACATGCATGTTACATCAATAGTATATTCATGAATATGACAAAAATTTAATGTGTGATGTTTATGTGTACGTACCTAATTCAAGTTCAGGAAGTCTTGAAGCTATACAGGATTGTATCACCCATCGATGTCATATGAATATCACATTAGAAGAACCTTCCTTTTTTTCTACTAAACAATACAATACAAAACAATACTTCGGGAAGTCAAGTAGATATAGCGGTTTCCACCGTCCAATTATCTTTCCTAGGGCAGATCTGTAGAATTGAGATAGTTCCACAAGAAAAAATCCAAAGGGTCAAATCAGATGAGCGAGCTGGCCATTCAATAGGATCCCTTCTACCGATTGATATTTACAGAAAATGTTCATTCAAAAAGTCAGTTGAAGGCCTGAAAAATAAGGAGGTGATCCGTTTTGTTGATAATTTATATTTCACTGTTATTTCCAGACACATGAATTTCCGGAAAAATAATTCCTTGTATAGCATCCTGAAAATCCTTTATATCTTCTCAAGGGATATGTGCCCCAAACAGTAACTTTTTGGATGTACTCAGTGTGTGTTTGCCTGAACTCATGAGGATTTTCAGTGCACCAATATAACGGTGATCAAATCTGTCGACATGTATATTCAAGAAAAAAGTGCTTTCATCACTGAAGCAAATGTTGTTCACATCAGTCCTATTTTCTAAAAGTTTCTCATTCATTGACAGTTGTTGAAAATAGGCTTCCATAAATGTCGATCCTCGACCTCTTATTACTTAACATGTACAAATATTTGAAGAGAAATCCTTCAAAACGGCTTGCGATATTTTTGAAATGTCATATGCATAATAATGGAAAATAGTAAAATGTGGAAACGTAGGGGAAATTAAATATTCAAGTAGTATGATAAACAATTGTAGTAGCGGCATTTTTTTGTGTTCAAGAATTTAAAAAAACTAATATTGTTACGTCGCTATGAATGCCAGTCATCCTCGGTCGGTGGCTGAAAGTTCATAGAAAAATTTCGTGAGAATGAAGTAATTCACACTGTTCATCACACGCTGTAAACATTATACTTCAATTAGTTTAATTTTCTTTTCATGTTCTGTCCCAAATTGAAGTTAATAATTGTTTTGCGTTCGTGAGCCATTACAATGCAACAAGTTTTGTCCCAAGAATCCACATACTTCATTTTGAACGAAGTAGACATCTTGACTTTTTTTTCTGTCAGAGCTTTTGTATCGATATAATTGAGTAATATATTATAATTATTATTATTACCGTTATTCGCCATAAATAACATTTCGTTTCAATGAAAGATCACCCGTAAGATAGATCAAGCTGAATTTTTTATCGGCAACGCTGTAGACTAATTATTGAGTAGGTGTTTTCGAAAGACCTGCAGCATTTCTAATAATAATCAAAGTATTTCTACTCACGCTCGGAAATATATAATTATTTATAGCAGTGGCGTATAGAATGTAGATTGGCGGGGCTCAATTGAGTAATGAAATTCCTCACATTCGCAATTAGGATGTGAAATTTCATACCAACATACAGTTTTCGTGAAGAACTTGCGTTCTTAGATATTCTACAGTTATCTTTCTTGCTGTGATGAACCTCCATTACCTTTTCAGAGAAGGGAGACTGGGTCACGCCCTGTTTTCCAAACGATCCAACCGTGAAATCTGAATACCAGTCATCCCTTCATGACAACACGGATGAAGCCCCGAACAAGGGTTGTCACGGACCAATTCTACCCCCAAAGCAAAGTGTCACAAAGGAAGAGATACATGACTATTGGTGATATAATAAATGAAATTTATGGAAAAGGTGCGTACATCTTTCTTTTGTTATATTGAGTTTCCTTAACTCATTGAATTCCCATTCGTGAATTCTTGTGAATTCTTTGCCTGTTTGTCAAAACCCTCTTACTCTTGAACTCTTCTCTTCTGTTTTATAACATAACAACTTGATCAGAGATTGATTCACTTGTTTTCTCTTAATAATAATACTAACTTAAATGTCTTCAATCAATTATGCTTAGTTCGTTTTTGATCTTGATAGATTCTATATGTGTTTAGTTTGTTGGGAATGAGGACACTTTTAGTATAGTTTGTCAACGTTACGACTTTACAAACAATCATTCTCAGGACTACAATATGGTTTGCTTTTCGCGTTGAAAGGACGTTACTTCGAAAACATTTCAATTGACATAAAAGCAAATAAACACAAAACGGGGAAACTTTGAAATTTTATTATTATATAGGTCAATTATGTCATAATTATAAATTTATGTTTTTGCAGTGGCTCTAGACCAAATCAGTGGAAAAAATCAATAAAAACTCCAATTTTTAAAGCGGGCCATGAAAACTAGCTACACATTACTTTGAGAAATCGCTGAAGAAGAGAATCATGAATCATTTGGAAAAACATAATATACTATCAAACAAGCATTTTGGCTTCAGAGAAAATAAATGTACCAATAAAGCAATATTTTAATATATCAACAATATTTCAAATAATTTGAATGCAAATAAAAAGTGTCTAACAGTGTTCATGGGCAAAAACATTCGACACAGTGATAACAAAATATTATTCGACCGTATAAATCACATTGGAATAAGAGGGTCTTCACTCAATATAATTCAAGATCATTTGTCTGAACGAATGGCAAAGAGTAAATATTAATGGAACTATTAGTGATGCGGTACCAATTTCAGTAGGAGTCCCACAGGGAACCGGCCTGGGGCCGGTATTATTTTTAATGTATATTTACAATATTGGGTGCCTCAAAAACACAACGAGATTTGTTACTTCATATGCAGATGATACAGCTATAACTTTCATACATGATTCTTGAGAAGAAATTTATAAAACTGCAGAAATAGAGCTGAAAATTTATCATAATTGGTTGAATGAAAGCCATTCAAACTCAATGTTTGAATGTTGACTAAACGAAATTAATAACTTATACTGTTACTGTCAGAAATCAGCCAACTGAAAAATTCATCGAAATTCATAAATTAGGATGTAATAATAAAAATTATCGTCGTCTCATACTAACGCAGAACTGAATTTCGAAACAGGATCGGTGGTGTAGTGGTTAGCACATATGGCCGGAGACCGTATGGCCCGGGTTCAAATCCTAGTTGATCCACATTTTTTTAAATCAGTTTTGATTTTCGTCTTTCCGTCTGCTATGCCAAAAACTCTTTCGAATTCTTGCTCGAAAATTGAAAGCGTGGAATATGTTATCATCTATCAGTTTCCACAATATTGTTTGTTCATCTTCAGATTTGTACAACTTATGAATTAAAAAAAAAAATGTCTCTTTTTCGAAGTTTTCCCGGATTTTCTCAGTGGAAAATGCACTGATCCTGTTGCTTAAAGAACTTTTTTGTAGGTTTTATAATTCTCTACGAAACTTCTATTAACTGAAAAACGATCCCTTCAATACTTCTGGGATATTTCCAAGAAACCAAAGAAGGTTTAATTTTTTTCACTATTTCTTGTCTAAAAAATTCCACAATGCAATTTTGTTGGGGCGAAAACCGGGGTTTTCGTTGACGAACTATCTTATAAAAATTAGTATAGGCCATTTGCGTGTTTTATTTAGTGTGAAAAGAGCCTCTTCTCCTCATTCTTTATTTCAATATTTTCATTATTATTATTATTACTATTTTCATTAACCAGGGTTGAAATTGAATATGTTTCTATCCCATGATGTTTATAACACAAGCTAAGCTTACCTGATATCCTATGGATAAAAATAAATTTGAATAATAATTTTTTCCCTCTGCCAACACTGTAAAAAGTCCATACATATGCTGAGCAACAAAACAGGTAAATGGCCTATATCATTCGTTTACTAATTCATCTTGACAACGGAATGTAAATAGTGACATTTACATGCCTAGGGTAATAATCACTTCGACAAGAAATACCTTTAGCTTCATTTATATCAATTTTTAGGTTATGAAACTTTTTGAATATTATTGTTGACTGTTTATTCAGTAACTTAGTTACGCGCACAATCAACTTAAAATGAAAAAGCAGCACGAATAATCATGAAGGAGTGGTAAGAAAACAAACTTCAATCCAGGCAAATTATGAGAAATGTCAACAAGCAGCGGGAAAAACGTAATAAGTAACACGGAATGTATCGACTATTAACATCCTCGGCAAGCGACAAGCCTCGGCTTTGCCTCGGCTCGTACTCGCTCACCTTGAATGTTAACACGTCTTTACATTCCTTGTTACCTAAATAACTACCCAGATAACACAAAGACTTCCTTAGTACGTCCACAGGACATAAATCTGAGACATTCAAGACGTCCCGAAGACGTCCATTACTGGACATAAGACGTCCTTAGGATGTCCTGGGGACATCCCATGTTACAAATTGGAACGTTCTGAGGACGTCCATTATATGTCCCTGTAAGGTCTTCCATGGACATCCCTTGGACATCCTAAGGATGTTTTTAGGATATCAATTTTCACGGTTTTCTATAACCCATGATCCTAGTCAATAGAAAGTGACATACCTACCAACTAGAAAAAATGGAAAGGATAATGATGGAAAGAGATTTTCGAAAAAACATTTATAAATTATTTTAAATTCTGACACAAACTTTCACATTAATTACAAAACAGTAAGTCACGGCTCACAACAGCAATAAAGACGTGATATTCGGGTCAATTCTGTTACACAGTAGCAAGATTGTTATCATAGCAAGACAATTTTCACAGCAAAATATATCTCAATTTTGTAGAAGACAGCACAGGATCACAAATGGCACAAATCACAGACTTCACGGTGCATTCAGTCACAGGTTTGAAATAAAAGTCTATTTTTGGAAAAAATAATTGGAGAATTGGTGGAGAAATAATAAACTATCCAGAGTGTGATTTAAGTCGCCATCTCAACGACTCGAGACTGTGAACTCACTGAAATATAGACGACACTAAAAGGATCGCAATAAGCGCTCTGTGATTGGTCACTGCAATGGCGGGAAGTTTAAACGAAAAGATAAGAATGATGCAAATTGAGTTGAAAATGCGTGAATTGCTAGCAAACCTAACCTACCTGACTAACCTAGCGCGAACAGAATAACCATGACGTCTTCGCTGTATAGAAAAAAGCGCCTTGTGCGCGCAACCGGTCTCTCACTCCTCCACCGCTTCTCAGCGCCCCCTCCACTACTACCTTAGCACGACTCGGCGACGAATTTTCACTCGAAGCGCTGTGTTCAGAAGCATTTTTAACAATGTTCTCCAAACTTATGGGAAAATGTGAGATAGATAAATTGTAGTTTTTAACCTCAACTTCAAAATGCCGCTTTAAAAATTCAAATCGGACCATTTTCCGTAATATGACGCATCATGCAAAATATGGCTGTAATTTTTTTAAAACCTGATTGTAGGAAAACTATTGAAGCGATAATTTCCACCTTTCGGGAGCCCAACGTACATGATATAAGCCACCATTTCCCGAAAAATTATTTGTTAATATTGAAAATTGAGGGAGATACGAATTTTTGAAAAAAGGCCTTTTTTCAAGAGTTTTTCCGGCTTTTCTCGGCGAAAAATGGTCGTATCGGGATTTTCCAAAAACCATTTTGTAGGTTTTTTCATTCTCTACAAACGGTCTTTTATGAGTAAAGCCATTCGTCGAGTACCTTTTGAGAGAGAAAAAAACAAAAAAAGGACCCTTTTTTTTAATAATCATTGTTTAAACAATTGCACAAAAAAAATTTTGAGTTGCAATTTGGATTTTAGTTATTTATAAAGTATCCCCGAAGTCATGGCGCAAGTCGCTTACTATTAGAATTAATTTGCAAAACAGGCTTTATTTTTGTTATATTGGTTGGACTATATTACCTATTATTTGTACTACTGAAAATAACCATAACCGTTCTAAGAACAATTTTATCTGACTAGAAAATCATCAGCGGTGTATCTCATTGATTGACGCCCGGTAAAAGCCGTCCCATCTGCTCCCATACCGTCGTTGAAATTTATTGCATCGGGGTGTTCAGTTGAGACAAGTCTCATAATTGACGCGGTTGATTATTTTTTGCGCTCGTTTCATTGGTCATTACCACGATGTCGCAGCGTTCTCATAGGGTAAACGATCCGGCTTATTTACGGTCCTTATTTATGTCATATCGAATGTCCTTTGGTTATTTAGAACTATGCTAATCGCGTCGTGATCGTAATATTGAGAGATCTGCAACCGTTGAGTCGTGATTGGTTTATACGAAGTTAGTCATAAGTGTATGCTCTTCTATTTTCTCAGTTAATGTGAGAGTTGCTTTTATACGAGGGCGCAGGAGTGCCAAAGGCGTTTTTTTATTATTTCGAAAGTTAGAGAAAAGTCATGTCAACGTAAAAGTCGAAATGTCGACATTTTCTTGGGGAAACGAAATGGGGAATGAATGAATGAAGGGCAGGCAGATGTAGTCCAATCGTTTTTCCTCTAACCAGAACCAAAGTTAAAGAAATTTGTCATACTAATATATTTTGAGACGGTGAATCGAAGAATCCTTTTCTAAAAAATAGTGCCGCCATTCGGAATACATTACGATTGGGTTTTGAGACAAGAATCGATTGTAGCACCACCAAACTTGGTATGCTAGTGGTTGGAACCATGATTAACACGAAAAAAAATTGTTTACCAAAATTCCAGGGGTGGAACACATTTTTTTTGTCGTTCAAAAATAAATACATAGATTTTTGCTGTAATCTTGCAAATTATATGATTTATCGGAAAAACATCTCAACAAGGAGAAAATTCAATTCTCCAGTTATGACAAATCTAATTTTCGGCCCTGCCTGAACTTGCAGTGGCGGTTTAGCGCGAGCATGAAATATGACGTCGTTAAACCACGTTTTCTGAGAAAACGACCGTATTTCATGAGGTATTACTGAAAATCATTCTTGTGGAAAATAAATCGTTTTTTGATAAATCTTATATTTTCTGAAATAACAACAAAAAAAATTTATATTTTTTTATAAATGAAAAATTTTTCAGGTTCCATCCTGATTTTTTGGTAAACAATTTTTTTTCTAATAATTCATGATGGCGAGATGTCATGTGCCAAGTTTCAGACTGCTACAATTCACTTTTTGTTCGAGTTTGTCTGTCGTTACTGGATTATCGACAGAACGAAAAATTGTGTACTGGAAATGGTAATTCGTACATGTAAGATATATTTTTATGGTGAGTTTGAGGAATGTTTACCCCCAACTACTTGCGAAAGCGCGCAAAACTGATAATTCAAAAATTTTCTGACAGTTTTTCGCAATGAAATTAAGTTCATGAAATGACGCAGAAGAATATCGTGGAAGGTAATATACCAAAAGAAATAACAAGTCTAAAGCTTCATTTCGTGCACAACAACACCAGCCGAATTGTTAATAAAGAAACAATAATGTTGTTGAAAATGTAAGACATGGTTAATTAACCTTTATTTTAATTAAATATGTTTGTAGCCTGAAAATTGTAGCAACTTGAGGATCAGTTATATTTTTCTAGTCATGTGTTTAATTTCCCTACCATTTGGATGGACAGGATTTACTTCTTCTTTTTGTGATGACCTTTGCAACTTGTGAACTTTTTTGACCTAGTCAAATTGTTGATAAGCAAATCAGATTATCATTTCCCGCATAATAAACAACATGTTGAGGCCGATTCAGATACATGGGTGCCCACCCAGGGTTTCTGACCCCGCATGATGTATTTCTCCAGTATTGATGAAATTATTATTTCTGAACCAAAGAAAATATGACTTTGTGATAGAAGTGCAAGTAAAAGGAACGCATGTGAACTGTCATGCAGTTTATAGGCACAAGGGTAAAAAATATTTGATTATAAATTGCAAGTGCTTGAGAAACCCGTTTTTCAAGCACGTGCAATTTATAAACAAATATTTTTGACCCTTGTGCCTATAAACTGCAAGACAGTTCACAAAGTCTCATTTTCTTTGGTTCAGAAGTATTAATATTATTGAAATACTGAATACTAAATTTGTCATACGGGGTCAAAAACTCTGGGTGGGCACCCATGTACCTGAATTGACTTTTGAGGGTATCATTTTGAAGGGAAGGGTTTGATGTTGAAGAAAATATGTACTTTCTGCAATATTCTTTTATTTTCCCTGAACTTACGCATTAGTAATTTCAACACCAACCCAGGATTGTCAGTAACATTTTACTGTAAACTTTTCAGGCCAAAGAATCTCAAAATTCATATCCAGCAACCCCCAGAAACCCATAGAGAATACAACTGCATGGTTCTGTGTCTCGTTTTTTGTTCATACAATTTATAATAAAAAACATGGAATGTATATAATTTCCTCAAAACCCACTGAACTACAAGCAGCGCCGTAAGTAGTATCGCCCTCCCCCCCTTACTAAGGGCCTGGTCACAACTAGAGGTAGGAGGCTATTTTGGTGTCTAACGGCTGGAGTAATAAAGACGATGAACAGCCGGGAAGTCATAGAATGACCAGTTGTTGTCCCTTTGTTTTTAGAGCTAAACAGCCAAATCAATTTACTTCTTTCATTGGATTGCACGAACGATCCATACTCTTCGACGAAATCTTTAACGATGTTAAGAATGATGATGATGGTTCTCAAAGATAAGCGTATCTCACTTAAACTCATGATATGCATCAGAACTGCAAACAATGCACCAATTAATGACATGTACGTCCTATTATGAACAACCAATTAATGTTCAACCCGAGGCAAGAGCAATTACTTGATAAATACGTTAACAAAATGGGAAAAACCTTGTGAAGGCCGACCACCACATTTCTAACTACTACTTCTGTCTCTCCTTGTCTGGCATTTTTTTTTACTTTCCCAGCGATTGTTCTGGTCGAACGTTATTATATCAAGTAGGTCAAGCATAATTGTGCACAAAAACCAGAAATGATTTCAATATCTGGTTTTTATATAATTGAATCAAAACGGTTCGTGTAGTGGTAAACTAAAAAGGCATATTGGCAGCTTCTTGATTACTTCTGGGCAATACTGGCTGTCACGGCTGTAGTTTTGGCTCGACCTACAGTCTGGCAATTTTTCCATGTCAGTTTTTATCTTGATTGGTAAAATTCTTTCATTGAAAAATTGAACGTTTTTCCTAAGAAATAATAATGAATATTTAACAAATTCTATATAGTACTTCATAAGCAAGCACTGTACAGTGACCCCCGTCATTGTTCCGTCATAAAAATTCACCTCTGCCACTGGTTAGTTGCGATCTGTCACTGGAATGCAAGACCTACTTATCTCTCAGGCGGTTAGAGAGAAAAGTGATTTTCAATTAACGATCTACCGAGATTGAAAGCGTAAAATTTATATCCTTGGTATTGATTTCAAGGTCGAGGGTGCGAAGTGCGTTAGCAGTATTTAGAAACGTCATTTGATGAAAAACTATATCATTAAAAATATTTACCGATTAACGATATAAGATTGTATGTCTATGAGAGATGTAAGGCTGCTACTCGAGTGAAAATTCATAATATTATTTGCAGTAAGAATGCGATATATCGAATCAGGGTGATGAATACATCACTTTCATATATGATAACTGAGAAAGGCCAAAGAACTGAACCTTGGGGTACTTCTGTAAGGACAGGTTTAGAATCAGATATTTCATTATGCAGTAGGAACAATATTATTTCAACTCTTTCGATGGATACAGGATGTTTCGTATTTTTGTGTCCATCTTTTCAATACACTCACCTGCTTGATTTGCATAATCAAAGAAATATCTGAATCTGAAAACTGGGCGGTTTCATACATTTGACTAACCCTGAATAGTTAAAAAAATATATTTGGATTCAAAGAAGGTAAAAAGTACGAAAGCACAGTCCATCTTCAGAATTTTCCCAATTGGTTGGTGACACTTTATATGTATTCATAGCAGAGCAGAAACATTGCCTTGTGGTTGCTCTTCACTGGTGTTTTTTTCATTTTCCTTGGACTCATAGCACGAATAGGTGTTCCATTTCATCGTCGACGTGTTCACTAGGATGTTGATGATGGTGCGTTTATACAGGCTGTTTCAAAATTCAGTATCAAGAATTAGGGGGCGTATATTTCAGGTCAATATAAGACTTTATTTCCTATAAACATATGTCCGCAACTGCTTAATTTCTAAGAAACAGGGTGTTGAAATTTAACAAAAATGATAATGATACGCTACTGTTTTTTTTTAAATGAATATTATATTTTATGAGTGTCCTCTATCTATTCATAAAAATGGTCCCTTGACTTTTTTCCCTACGAAGAACAGTTCTCGATTTTACATACAAAAAATTGCATAGGTACAAGCGAATGACGACATTTTATTTTTTAAATCGAAAACCGTCTGTCGTAAAATAGTCAAGAGACCATGTTTGTGGAAAAATAGGAGACAATTATGAAAATGATACTAATTTGACAAAAAAAAAACAGTAGCGTATCAAAAATGACAGAGCATGTTTACAGAGACGCCACTGATGAAAATTAAAAAACGTTCGAAATGGAAAAAATTTATTTTCATGAGTACTTTGCATGTACTGAAATTAAAAAGAAAAGCCAAAGTGGTTTAGAGATATTGAAAAAGAACTGATTTTTTTGTTGAATTTCAACATCCTGTATCTCAGAAATGAATCGGTTGCGGACACAGGTTTATAAGAAAGAAAGTCTTTTTTTGACCTAAGAAACACGCCCCTGAAATCTTAATACTGAATTCTGAAACACCCTGTATTTTGGATCATGGTGGAACCGTAGATATCGATCTGTGTGTGTTTTCTTCCTGGATACCTCATAGCCTAGTTGATTGCCTTCTTTAGTTCTTCAAACGGTTTTCTTCTAACTCCATTGTGAACTGGACTTTTGGGTGAAAACTATGCAGATGGTTCAGGAAGTTTTTTGAAGTTCTCCTCTTCCGAGGCTCGTGGCTCCAAACAACGAACGTATCATCTTCATACCCCAACCAGTAATCTGGTTATTTTTTTCAAGTTCGAAAGGCTCTATCTCAAAATTTTTCCACTCAGAAATTTGCCACTATTGGGCTGAGCGGACTGCCCAAGATGACTAGTTTTCTGAGTCAGTTTTGGGCCAACAGCCGTTAAGTTAATCGAGTATATGGGTTTTTGCAGAGCCAATTTTGATTCTGAATGCATCCTCTCCAAGGCCATCACGATTATGTATCTGCTCTATTTATGACTTTGCAAAGATTGGGAAATCCTCTCTTCCATTGTCAAGTTTGGTATGACCAATCTATAGTAATTTTTAAGAAGTACTCTCTAGCTCAACCATCTAGGCCTGCCTCTGGCCACTTCTGTTTCTTTGTCTGATTTTCAACGGCCATTCAACTGATCATTTTCGATTTTTGGCTGGCTCATTTATGTATCTGTCGGTAGACTGAACGCTTCAGCGATGTCCACGATTTCCGCATAAATGACCTATGATTGCACTCAATAGTTGAACTTCTATCACTAGCGTTTGTTTAAACTTATGAATTTGCCGACGTCTCGACGTTTATTGACGTCTTCTTTAGGGCTCCAGAGACTGTACAGCAGCGGTCCCATATGTATTTCCAATGTAGCGGAAAAATCCCTTATTTACGATCATTATGTAGAATTCAGGTCCTTCAGTATCAGTAGAGATTAGATTCGCAGGAGTTTCACTGAGTTCAATATGCTAGGACTTCGCCTAAACTAAGTTTCTAGACTTTATTATTTCACGTTGTGAGGTAGGTATATGCCCATGTGCCAATCACAACGAACAGGTATATCCCTAGGTTTTATCTGTGTTACTATAGTGTTTTTGCAGTTTCAGTTTAGATAGATAAAACTGCTACAGATGGTGTATTTTTCAAAGTGAAAGGTGTATCTAGGTGATGTCCTTGGGTTTGTTTTTTCAGTTAAGGTCACGTGATAGGAAGCCCTGTAGGTAGCTGTCGAAATTCGTATTGGTGGTTTAAGGTTGACAGTAGGTACCTCTGGACTCTAAAGCGGAATCTCTTCAATTGAACCAAGGATATGTTAGTCACTGTTTCACAAGAAATAAAAATTATTTCGATGGTTGAAAGAAACATGGTTCTCTAGAATCTTAAAGATATCTATTGGTTTATATGGTTACTTTTTCTATTTTCTCTTTCATATTCAGTTATCTGAGGGTAACAGATTTTCCCTGGGGACTCGAGGTTAAAAAGAATAGATCCAAGGTAGAGGCGACTAAAAGACCACACCCACAGGTGGGACCAAAGCAGGGACATCCGGTACCCATTCGAAGGGAGCCAAGCCAACTGACCCGAGGGCACCTTCCAGAGGAACCCCAAGCTTGCCTCTGTGATAGCAAACCTAGGTGCGGAGGTGAGAACCCCTATAATGAAATCCAGAGGAACCGAAGGTACGCCAAAGGACCCCTGTAACCACCTCCCAAGGAGAACCGAAGCAGGGACCTATGGAACCCATTCGAGGGGAGTCAAGCCAAATGTTTCGAGGGCGCCCGATCAGAGGAACCCCAGAGGGTGCTTCTGAGATGGCTTAAGTGCGGAGGTGAGCACCCCGAAAATGGGAACCAGAGGAAGGTACGTTCAAACCCAAGTTTACAGGAAAACCTTCAAAGGGACCACTGGAAACACTTCGCAAGGTAAACCGAAGCAGGGACATATGCATAAAAGAGAGGCCTACGTGTAGGGGCTTCAAAACCCACCCATCTGTACTAGAAGAAAAAGAAGAAGAAAAACAGATTTACTTCTGTTGACAATCTGAATTCAAGTAAAGTTTTCCTTCTTATCGATGATGGAATATATTTGTCTCAGTCACAAAATGATGATTTTTGAATTCATACAAAATGATCCTTAAACAATATATTCTCAGTTTTGTTAAACAGGTGCAGAATATTTTGACAACATAAACAACACCCAACTAGAAATAAATTTTGTCGTAGGTAGTCCTTCCAATTGAAATAACAAACTAAACCTTGACAAACAAACAGCTGACATGACGTATGCATATGTAAGAACAATCATGACATTTTTTTTATTATTATTATATAATGCACCTCCACATCGGATGGCTGTTCAGGCTATTAACTATAATTAAATAATTAGTTGATATATTCATAATGAACATAACCTTTGACCTTCACGTTGTATTGTATTCCAACAATAGATGTCGGTATTTATCTTGATAATGATGATGGGTATTTTACGTAGGAGTGTCGGATGCATTTGTGTTCACGAAAGGATCTGCTGTAATTATCGGATTGAAAAACGAATTGAAGTCGATCAATATTGATCTAAACAGTGGCTGAAAGTGACTGAAATAATTCTTCGGGCCCAGAATGCACAGCCTCGGAGGTCTTCAGACAAATGAGTCAAATGAGCCATATAATGCAAAAAGTTTTCTATAATAATAATTATTGTTATTATTCTCTATTCAGGAAAACAAGTATGGTGATCACTAGAAATATAAATTCTATTGTAACAATAATAGTGACTGACTCCACTCCTTCGTAGTGGTGAAATTGACTTGGTTTTCCTACAGCTGAAAGGTGAATACGCCACCAAAAATAAGTGAGTCGGCCACGCCAAATAATAATAATAATAGCTGTAATAATAGCCGTACCCGCACAAGCTATGAGTGTTTATGAGCTGGTATTATTATGATCATTATATCTGGAAGTATCGACCGCTCTGGTACACCATTTTTTATAGTTGTGAAATCAGATTGATGGATATCGTTGAGAATGACGTATTGTCACCTGAAACAAACATAATTTTTAATCAACTTTATAGAACTAGTACTAAAACCGAAATGGTATATCAGAATCAGGAAGACTTCATGGTTTATTTTATCGAATAACTTTAGAATAGTAAATCAACACAAATGAACATCAGGCTTTGTGAAGGTCGTCCTACAATTTCAAGAGATCCGCAACTGCGTAAAAAAAGGTATGTGCATTTTGGACACCATCTACATGAAATCATGGTATTGAATTTTTTCCAGAAAATCAGATTCCTTTTATGGAAAGGGTGAAAGAACGTACTTAATAATTTGGGTTTTCTCGAATTAGTGATCTTGAAATGGGCCTGACTAACAAAAACTTTGCAGTTTTCGATACGTCCATAATCACTTCAACCAAAAATAATAGATTTCATAACTGAATCAGTATTTTTCCGTAGAAATACCACAACGAAGAAGCGCTTGCTTCGATGCTCAAATTGCCCGCAAACGGAACATCATCATGTGCATTGCACCAATTAGTAACACTATACCGGAACCCCCTAAATCTCCAGTCAGAACCAGAAGGCGTAAAACCGAGACAAAACTCCATTCAAATTTGCCCAGACGTCCCACTTTCTCGATCGCGGAACGGTTTTCGCTCGACGTAGGTACTCTCGTTATCGAATTTTATCGACGCTAACGGTACTCGCTGCTGCGACCAGTTCCGCACAAGACTTATCGGGAAGGTTGATTCGCCCAGAGCGCGCTTTGGTCACTTCCAGCACGACTTATACGGATTGTTGATCGGGATCTATCGATTTCGGCGCGACCAACGAGATAACGAAGACTATCACACCCCCATCGAGGCTGTGCCTTCGTGCACAACAGAGTCCAGTTATGAATAACTGAAGTAGAGCTTCAACAAAAGAAGAGATACAGTAAGAAAAGTTGGTTGAAATGTCCATGTCGGTGACGAAAAATTTAAAGCAATTTTCCCAAACTCTCTAAAGCCTTTGACAGTATTGACAGTAATTTACAGGGCACTTTGATCGATCGATATCTCTGTCTATTCCAGGAAATTTCAGGAAGGTTCATCTTGATTTTTGGTGATGAATCAAGTCAGAAATTCATGTCGATCAAATGAGTCAATCAAATATTTTATTTCTGTCGTCAGTAGATATCTTGAATGAGGAAATGAAGATCGCATTGGTGCAATGAACAGATGATATCCAGGATGCTCTGGATACTATAGAAACTGTAATATGTGCCTTCTTTGACATGGAAGGGGCTTTTGACAACACACCATATGAAGACCGCATTGATGCAATGAACAGATGATATCCAGGATGCTCTGGATGGTATAGAAACTGTACTATGTGCTTTCTTCGACATAAAAGGGGCTTTTGACAACACACCAGACGAAGGTGTCAAAAGAGCACTAGAAGTCAGAGAAATAGAAAACACGTCAACTAGGTAGATGTTGCAATTGCTGTCTACCAGAAGTGCAGAGATTAAAATAGGACAACGCACTATCTCCATCCGCACAAGCAGAGGTCGTCCACTTATGTGAAGCCTAATAGTTGACCGACTCCTCTGCGGTTTGACCAAGATCGTCATATCTTATCAAGGCTATGCAGATGTCATAACTGGCCAATTCGAGAGTATTTCCTGAGATATAGTTGAGAGAGGTCTAGACTATACTAGAGAATAATGTCAATAAATGGGACTCAGCGTAAACCTCACCAAGACTACCCTGATTTTTTTTGAAAGGAAAAAATTAACCTCAAAGCTAGTGAAATAGACGGAAACGTTATTGAATGGAATCAAATATCTGGGACTGATACTAGATGATGAACTCATCTGGAATAAGCACAAAAAGGAAGTTACCAGCAAACCACGAAAGCCCTAATGGTGTGTAGAAACTTTGCGGTAAAGAACTAGGGATTTAACCCAAAGACCCTGCAGTGGAAGTACACGTCTAGAGTGAGACCGACCATGACTTTCGGGGTAATAGTCTGGGGTAGCAGAACAAAACCAGCTAGTGCAAGAGCAAATCTATCAAAAATCCAAAGACTCTCCTGTGTATGCATAACAGGTGCAATGAGAACATGCCAGACGGTCGCTATGAAGGTAATCCTAAGTCTTAAAACCCTCCATTTAGTAGTGGAGAGGATAGCAACATACAGAATGAATAGAAAGGGAAACACCACAACTCCTCTCTGGAAATCACCAAAGCTGGGATGTGCCCTAAGATGAGATGGCAAAAAAGTTTGTCTTTGGAATAGAATTCAGCATAAAACTAAGTATCAAATGTGAATAGGACAAAGACACCATCCCAATGCTAAATAAAAGTGCCATTGAAGTGTGTACAGATGGAAACAGAACAGTGGAAGGAACTGGAATGGAGTACATGGGTCTGGAACCAAATATTCCGAAAGTCTAGTCAAATTTTCCAAGCGGATATCTATACCATCGGAAAATGAGTTCAGTTCAATATAGAAAGAAATTAGGACCTGAGTAGTTCAGTTGTATAGATTGTAATCTTCAATAAATGAATCTATCTTCAAAAACAAATTAAATTAATGTTTAATATTCGTTTATTCAAAATTGAAGTGACATCACATAATGAACCATTCTGTAGAAAAATTAAATTTCTTGTTGATAGTCAAAAGTACATTTTTACAGGAATGTCTCCTATATTTCTTCAACTTTATGACAACAAACAAAATGAATAGTGATTACTGAATTATAATTTTGAAGCTCTCCTTTTCTGGAGTTCAGTTAACCTTAGCTGGAATAATAGGCTTTAGGAATGACTCATTTTCCATTGAAACAACCACATCTCCTAATTACGTATTTCAGTCTCCACAATTCTTCCACATTCGCAAAAATGCGTCGAGACAATGAAAGCTCGGTAGGTAAGATAGGCATCTGTCAAACGAACAATGGAGGATTGCGAGAAAAAATCGGCAATTATCCATTATGCTTTTATTGAATACATTCGAACACAGGTGTGGGTCTGCCAAGGCTGAGTAGGTAAAGCCATTTATCCAAACCTCTTACAATATTTCCGAGGTAACCAATATTGAAAACAATCTTTGCGGCAAGTATCACAATAAACTCCGACAGATCAGGTCATCAGAACTGCCGGGAAAGAACAGAGTTACAGAGTTACCGCAACTGATATGCTTGCCATTCCGATCCTTCTCTACCCCTTTGAAGTGGTGAAATGGACTTAAGAGGAGCTTCGATAACTCCACGTAAAAGTTCGCAAAATTATGCATCTTTCATAGGAGCTTGCATCGTAAATCGTCCGTTCCACGGCTGTACTTTCCCAGACAACAGGGAGGCCGTGGACTTTGGAGTGCCGACATAACAAAATGGTACTCGGTACTCGGTGGAGCTTCTAAAGCTATCCGGAGTCCATAACCTCTTCCCTGCTTGGCTGTGACTGACCATGAGAAAGCAGTGATCGAAGCATTAATATATCGTTTTCGACTTTGAACGGGTTAACCCAAACTCACTGAGATGGAACCCGTTTAGCAAAAAGCTTACATTGACGCTGCGGAGACTGAAATACTTTTGCAGCTACATAAGGATAAGCCAATGCATTGGGTCTTCTTCAAGAATATCGAAGAATATGGAGAAAAAAAAGGATCATACAGATATAATTCAACGGTCTTAGTGGCGGTAGTTGTTTTCGATTCGATAGTTGCCGACGAATTAACTATTGTATTGGGTTTTTTGTGAAGGACTGGATTATGCAATTCATTTTTCATTATGTAATAGTTATGTGACTCCCTTGGATTATAATTTGGAAGCTCACCTTCTCTCTTGAAGTTCATTTAACCCTAGCAGGAATGCCTCATTTTCCATTGAATCAACCACATCTAATTACGTATTTTCAGTCTCCGCCATTCTTCCACTTTCGTAAAAATGCGTCGGGACAATGCAAGCTCCGTCGGTAAGATTGGCATCTGTCAGACGCACAATAGAGGATCGCGAGAAAAAATCGACAATTATCCATTATGGCTTTATTGATATACATTCAAACACAGGTGTGGGTATGCCAAGGCTGAGTTGATAAAGCCATTCATCCAAACCTCTTTCAATATCTTCTAGAAAAATGCGCCATTGTTTACGTGCACCTTACTGCGATTCGCACAGGGTGATTAGAGTAGAGGGTATCGGTTGCAGAATCCAATGTTGTTGTGCTAATTATAGTTCTCGATGGTCTTTTGACGACGTGTAGAACAACAAGGTAAAAAGGGAGTGAACAGTGAATGTAAATAACAAGAAACATACTAAACGACGTATTGAAACTCGTATCTTTTTTTTATTTTACGTCTAAATTGCAGTCATTATGAAACCCATTTTTTTTTTAATTCTTTCGAAGTTGGTAACATCAAGCTGTCAGAAGAAAGGTAAAGGTTCGTTCAGATGCATGGGTGCCCACCCAGGGTTTTTGATCCCCGCATGGTAAACTCCTTCTTGGTTACTCTGGTTAGTAATTTGGCGGTCCGTATACAGGGTGACCCAGGGTTAAACCGCCAAACGTTCAGTATCAGTTTTTTAGGTGAAATCAAGATGTTTTCTTCAAATGAGCATGTGTACCAACTTGCTTCGTTTTAGAGATACAGGGTATCAAAGTTTTAATAAAAAATCAGTTTTTTATTCATAACTCAAAAATATTTTGGCTGATTTTTATAAAATTTGCATGCTTATTTGTGGTGATAAAAGGCTTATTTTATCGTAATTAGAATTGAAAAAAAGCATATTTTTTTTAAACTTTGGCACCCTGTATATTGAAAACGAAGAAAATTGGGACACATGCTTATTTGAAGAAAACATCTTATTTTCACTCAAAAAACCTTTACTAAACGTTTGGCGGTTTAACCCTGGGTCACACTGTATACCAAATTCCTGAAAATTTGGTGACTATTTCCTGAAACTTAGGTTATTTATCTGTCACCAGAGCAACCGTACTTTTCCTTGGTAACTCGGGAACCGCTTGTCATTTGTCAATTGAAATCATTTCATTAAGTGCCAGAATTGAAACTTTGGATCAAAAATCTAATATTTGTCTTAAAAAACGTCTTTGGATCACATTTAATTGTTTTTACACGCTTTATATTAGCTTCGCTTGTATATCTGTTTCTATGTTTCTTTGTATGTTTGTAACTGACTCCTTAGGGCGTGATTTCCACCCATTTCCAGACGTCCGAATGATTTGAAATTTGGCAGGTGTTCATAGTTTCGGTAAAAATGCCATACGATATTTTTTGTTATAAAAAACAGAATGGCTGCTCCAAGATGGCGGACGAGATTTGTGATAATGGTCAGACTCGATTCAAAATTGGTATGTAAGGTTTTTTCATGTCGTATATTTCGAATTTTCTGTCAAAATTCATAAATTAAAGATGGCGGCTCCAAGATGTCATTATGGTCTGATTTGATTCAAAATTAGTGTATGAGGGTTTTCGGGGCCAGAGATTATGAATTTTCCGTAAAAATTTATGAATTTAAGATGGCGGCCCAAGATGATGGACGAGTATTTGGATTATGGCTAGATTCGATTCAAAATTGGTATGGTTTTCGGGGTCGGAGATTTCGATTTTTTAGTCGAAAAAAATAATAGTTTTAAAAAACTAAATAACACGCTTTACTTCCCTTCGACTAAAAAGTAAAAAATAATTGACAATTTAATTTCTCAAATGTAAAAAAAGCGTGGAGTGCTTGACAAAGTTCTCTTGAGCTCTTAAACGCTCTGTATCGTTAAATTAAACTAAAAAATATGAGAATATAGATCGAAAGCACCCACGCTATTTTCACATTTGAGGAATTAAATTTTCAATTATTCTTTACTTTTTAGTCCATGGTAAGTCGGCGTGTTCTTTAGTTTTTTTAAACTATTATTTTTTTGAAGAACAAATTATACTTTCAACAAAATGTTTGGCGATATAAAGAATATACCCAAAATTGATACTTCTGAACCAAAGAAACTATTATTTATGAAGTGTCTTGCAGTTTATAGGCACAAGGGTCAAAAATGTTCGATTACTATTTGCTTACTATTTGTAAAACCCGTTTTTCAATCACGTGCAATTTGAAATTAAATATTTTTTACCCTTGTATCCAAATCATCAGTAAATTTTTCGATATTTCATCAGTAATACCGGCGCAATATTTTTGATGTTTAGGAAACTACGAATGAAAAATAGAGGAAATAGTATATTATGATGAACGTTTTATAAGACTCTATTTTATCGCACGCGTTGTTTGGAGCTTGATGATGCATTTTTATGTACATAAAAAAAAGGTTCAATAAAATTATCAGAAACATTTGGTAGGTAAATTTGGCAGATGCCATCAGTTTATTATTGAATTGGCTGAAGAGAAAAAATTAAATTGCACTCTTCCAGAACTAATAGTATTTACTCAAAAGGAATTTCACAATTTCGAAGTATGGTGTCAAACTCATAAGGTTGAAACAATAACAGGAAAGAAACACCATGCTGGTCTATTTTGAAATGCAGAGCAGAAATAAACAATCATCAATTCTTTGGTCACTATATTCAACATAAGCGAAAATTTATTATTATTAATGTGCGGGTGATTTAATTTTTCCTTAAAAAAACCAAAGATCTATCTGCTCGAGCTATATTCTAAACTTTTATTAAAACAAAATTATAAAGGTTTGTATACTTCATGAATGCATTGCTTAAATGTAGCTTCACTATGATCAGTTGTGCTAGAAAATATTTACAAAGTAGGCATTAACCATCAACCATTAACTCCAAGTTGTTTAAATGAAATAATGAAATCGACAATGTTGAATTGTTTATCAGTCATTTGAATGGACCTTCCGTCAGAAAACATGTTTCTTAGGAATATCAAATTCAACGTGATGGCCTTCTTATTATTATTCCAGAAATTGTATGCTACAAAAGCTTGTCAGTAAGTAAACAGTGTTAATCACTAATTAATAATAAATATTCATCAGTTGTGTGCGTGTGAAATTATAATTAGCCGTTTTGCATTTGAAATAAGTTCTTTCATCTCCGTTAAACATCCATTCTGAACATGGTCATTACACGGATTTCAAGATGAGTAATTTTTTTGATAATTGAACTGAAGAATTTCCGACCTTCTTTATTAAAACAATAAACTCTTGGAAGAAATTCCCCTCAGGTTACTAGTAGACTATTAAGTTCAGGGTTCTCATGTAACCTAGAAGCATTTCCATGAAATTGTTTGGGCATCAATTTTAAAATAACCCTTCATGTACAAAGAAACTATTTGTGGCCACTTAATATCAGAGTCTAGTAACTACGCCGAAGGCTTTGTATTATACCGTGTTCATCAAAAAGTATGCATATTCGAGAAAATAATTTTCATCGGACAAAACCGCCAGGTAAGGGTACCTCCGGTGTTTCTTACTGACTAACCTTCATCAGTACAGTGGAGCCAAGTAAATAGATGTGCTAACTTGAATTGCAAACAAATTAACTAGAGGAAAAATCGGGAGCCAGCTGGTCGTTTGTTGTTCTAGCCAGTTTTACAGGGCAAATACTAATACAAATACATTATTAAGAAAAAAAAAAGATTAGTGCTTTCTGCATTGAATTTGATTGAGCTTTTTTGCATACAATCGTTGTTTTTTTTTTTAATTGGCTGATACTACTCGATGATGGATCATGAGTTACATAATACAATTTTTCGTAAAGACCTATACAATAGTATACTCATCCAAACTTGATATTTTATTAAATGTCCCGTTAGGGTCTATTCTCGCTCCGTTACTTTATATACTATGCTGCTGATATTTTGAATGAAATACAACACTGTAAATTTCATGCTTTTGCAGGTGACACAATTTCAATACTGCCGGAGAAATCATGAATTGAATGAAATGAAAACCCATCTACCTACAAAGTATATTAATTGACACCCAGTATGGTATACCAATGTATTTCGTAACACCTCGTGTTTTTTGACTACAGTTCCATGTTGAAACACCCAGTATGTTTTTCGCTGCGTGGCGTCACCGTTAAAGAATACATGACTGAGCGTTCATAAAAAAGGACAGAAGACAGGTGGCAGATAAAGTGTCGGCATATGATAGATGGGAAACGACAGATGACAGCTGACAGATAAAGTGTTGAAATAGGACGGGTGGCACCTGATAGGTGACACATGACGTATGGCAGGTGACAGGTGGTTTATGGCGGATGGCACATGACGGATGACGTCTGATACATGACAGATAAAACATTAGTGGATGATATTACTCTTCCTTTTTGTTGTAGGCTTGTACTTGAAATTATTGTGATTGGTATTGTCAGCTATGTATATATAAATATTTCATGTATCACGGCATTTTTCTTGCTAGTTGAACCTTTTTGTCAGCTTATTTATTGGGGTCATTGTTTTTTATAGCAATGAGTTATGCTCCGTCGAAATTCTTTATGAAATCCACTGTGTAATTCATTTCTCGTATCGTAAAAACAGGGCGTTTATCATTTATCATTAAATATTAGTGATGTATTTTGCTGAAGTAAAGACACATTACTTGAATTATTGTTTATGGCATATTTGTTATTTCTTGGAAATATTTCGAAATGTCTCTTCAAAGAATTGCTCACTGTCAAAATATGATTTTGTCCTCACAGTTGTTTCATTGAAATTTAATATTTTTAAATTATGGTAGTATCTAAGAACGAATGGAGGAACCGGTTCCATAGGAAACCAAATCGATAGTATGATTGAAACGTAAAGTACCTCGACCCGGTTTTTTGTTGCAGCCTTTTCCAGGATTCAACATTGAAACAACCAGCCTCATAATCTGCAAAGAGCATTATTTGCATTGAATAACATTTAACAACACGCATGAGCTTTGCAGGAGGCGTGTATCATGCTGAACTACAACCGTGGTATAATGAAATGTCCGGCCAGCGTTACCACCAGCGCGGGTGGACTACAGCGCCCTCTCGCGGGGGTGTCTATGTTCGCTTGGCAAGGCGCTCTTCTGCTTTCCTGATCGGGGGCAGAAGAGTAGCTACTATATTGGGCCTGTCTTTCCGTCCTTCCCCTAACCCCTTGTGCTACGAAGAGCGCGAATGACGTATATATGATGACAAGTCATTAACCATGAATTGTCTAATTGGAAAGTTAACAATAAAAACCTTTTTAGTTAGTTAGTTAGTTAGTTAGTTAGTTAGTTAGTTAGTTAGTTAGTTAGTTAGTTAGTTAGTTAGTTAGTTAGTTAGTTAGTTAGTTAGTTAGTTAGTTAGTTAGTTAGTTAGTTAGTTAGTTAGTTAGTTAGTTAGTTAGTTAGTTAGTTAGTTAGTTAGTTAGTTAGTTAGTTAGTTAGTTAGTTAGTTAGTTAGTTAGTTAGTTAGTTAGTCTTGGGCTTGTAATCCGAAGGTCCCGGGTTCAGCTCCTGGCAACTTATTTTTATTTTACTTTTTTCTTGTTATTGATTTGAATTATTGGACATTTAGATAGCTTATACGTTTCAGATTGCTATTGAGTGATTTTCTCATAAGTAATGTTATGTGCCTATTTGAAGAGCTGCGCTTGTAGAAAATATAATGTGTGTATTTCGAGCACAAAGTGTCATTGTCGTTCTCCAAAGATTAATCTTTTTGTCGAGCGCCAATCAATCACTTTGCGCTCTAAATACACAAATAGCTATTAAAGAACTAAAGTAGAAGTAACATTCATGTTTGATTTTTACCAGAATACAGGATATTTAAGATGTTCTAGAAATTACGGAAACAATTTGATTATAATAGATTCACAAGTTTCATCGGGGAGGAAAAGTATGACTTTACTTTCTGGTTTTAGGGAGGAAAGTGTGTACTTTCAAAAAATACTTTAGTAGAATACAGAATGTTTTATTAATTTTTCTTTCTCCCTTCAAGCACTCCCCTGTCCTTTCCATCACACCAGTCAGATAAATAACCAGTCAAACAATAGAGATTTCTTCACAAAACTGACCTTCAAACAATATTTCTCTTGTGTATTTATTACAAACGATACACTTCTCCCTGGACAAAGTTGACTTATTATTATCAACAGGTAATGGACCTGAACAAAAATTGTATGCCGAATTTCTCTTAATTGGTAAACACAACATTATGCTCTTAGATCAATGTTAGTTAACATCTATATTCTAATGGAAGTTTGAGGTAACATTACTTTTGTAACAGTTTAATAATTTCTCATCCAGTCGTGATCCAGTCGTGACAATTGTTATGCACTAAATATGCACAACCCACATAATCTGTTAGTTACTCTGAAATACCCATATTTACTAAGAATTAAAAGCTGATCTTTGTTTTTTTGTAAAATGAAGAAACATTATTGGGATTATTAATTTGACAAGTGACAAAAAGTATCACCCACACATTCATAGATGTACAAAATGATCGTCATAGAATTTGGGTTGAAGTGCTGGACAAAATTGAATGTTGTAGTATCAAACCGAGGTTTTAGAACTTTCTCACATTATTCATGAAAAGTTTCAATACACTAGTTCCCCTAGTACCACAATCCTAAAGTTTGTTAGCGAAAAGTAGTCTCATGCATATGTCTGTAGGTAGGAGTAATGTTCTGGGGTTGTTTCCCCAATAAATTCAGGGTAGAATTTCCAGCAAAAATGTTTTTAAAATCATTGGCTTTTTCCTTATCGTTTCTTGGTTAGGGGCAGAAATGAACTGGAAGTGATATTATTTCTTACTGATTTGGCAAAAGAAGAAAATGAGCGTATCCCGTTGGGGCATTCAGCAAGTTTTGATCGTATCTTGTCGTTGTAAGACCCTTTCGAGAATTCCACTGTACATGTTTATATACCTACAACATATTCTGATATGGTCACAGTGCCATGATTTTTGTACCATTGATGGTATGCTGCTTGAGATTGAGTTCCGGGAAAACCCGTTGAGTGTCAATCTTTATTTTTTACTTTTTACCCTGCACCGATGAAAGGTACAACCTCGAAACTGTTCTTCAGGTCATCCCCCTATCGGAATCAATGCAAAATTCTGCTATTTGGTTACAGAGAGCACTTGCAATTGTATCCTCTGCAATGAGGAACATAGCACAATTATCTGTTTGATATAATTCAATACCCGTCGCAGTATTAGCCAGGATATTCGTTGTTTCCAGAGAGGTATTTGCCTGATAGCCTACAAGCATTGTTGGTGGCTGGAAGTGAAGAAGGGTTCAAAATCGATCGGCAAAAACTATCCTTCATGTTAATTTTGTTCTAAAACTATTTCTTTCCCTATTTCCCCTACGATAAACTCACTTCTGTTATGAATCAGTGGACAAGTGGAATTAGAACGACCTTAAAGTACCTGCAGATCGTTATATAATAACTAGGTTAACACACTCTCTTGCGCAATAACTAGTTTCCAAAACTGAAAGTATAC
Organism: Chrysolina haemoptera; assembly: GCA_958298965.1. Lineage (NCBI taxonomy): Eukaryota > Metazoa > Arthropoda > Insecta > Coleoptera > Chrysomelidae > Chrysolina > Chrysolina haemoptera. Next base: position 4,524,719 of record OY282590.1, on the reverse strand, counting down.
ACAATCTATTTGTTACTAGATGTCATTTTTGTAATCCGTTTCAATTATGGTCACATACGTGATCAGATTTTTATCGATTCCCATAAATCAGGTTGTCCGTTTAACAAACTCAGGAGTAGCAGTATAGTTGTATATATTATATTGTTGACATGCATTATTGGTGTGAGAATGGTCAATATCTCTACCTATACCTGCAGTTTAATTTGACTCCACTCTCGATTGCAAGTTGTTGATGAAGTTGATACAACTGTATCGGAAGTCAGTCCTGCAAAATTTTCCTTTCTTGAATAGGTTGATCGGCCTCCTCTTAGGTTATTTGCACTACCGCTTTCTATATTTTCTACAACAATTTCCAATTGAATTTTTTTCTAGCAATGTTTGATTTTTGTCATCATTCTCACTTGGATGTACCATCCCAATAGACTTTTCCCGTGTTGAAAGGTAATTCCAAGAACCATTTAAATTCCCCAATTACGTGCCATTAGCAGGTAATTGTACCTTCTCTCAAGAGTGGGTAAGATATGAATAAATTCTATAACTTATTTACTAGGATTGAAAACATTATAAATTTCGGTCAAAAAATCAAGAATTTATTCAAATAATACCTATGCACTGTGTGATAAATTGAAAACTATCAATACTCACAATATTTCTGAAGATTTCGCCATTTTTAAGTTGTTTATGATGAATAAAGTTCAAAGTCCTATATCAATTTTGAAAGTAATTTTCACTATCGCTATCACTATCACTATCGCTATCGCTATCGCTATCGCTATCGCTATCGCTATCGCTATCGCTATCGCTATCGCTATCGCTATCACTATCACTATCACTAACACTATCACTATCACTATCCCGGGCCCGCCGAGCGTCAGTGATTGCATAGATACATGCGTCGGCCCAGCATCGAATCCACGTGTCAAATCCACCGATCTCCTAATGCATAAATATAATAAACGAAACGACTCTGGCCCGCTTGTGCGTGACCGATGCCGACATGGAACCGATGATGCCGATATAATCCCGACCTTTAACCGGCGATTTGTGTTTACTGGGTGTGAATTATTTCAATAATGAACTCAAATTTTGTTAATCGTAATCCATAGAGGTGAGTCTTATAATGTAACCGTGACTGGTCCTTCTTTAAATAACGCAACGACTACATTTTGTTGGATATTATGATGCATCATTCGATCATAAAAATGACAGAATGAATATTGTGACAGTTTACATCGCGAAACTGAAAAAATAATATCGATAATAATATTCAAAATGCTCGCCAGCACTATCAAATTTCAGTCGAGTGCAGTCAACGTATCACTATTCCGAAAAAATTTTCATCTCATAATCATTTCAAATAAGTAACTTGTGAATCATACGCATCTCCATATTTCATACTCACAGCTTCATTCCGACATCACTTCTATGAATTATCTGTATACAGGATGTTTCCAGTTGCGTGCCGATTCTTCTGGGTGTGAAATGTATGCTTATAATATAAGTCACTAGTGAGTTATGGATTATAACTCACTAGTGTGTTATTTGATAGTTTACTTCTCTAAAATGACATTAATAATGACAGTCATAACTGTCATGTGTTGGATAAAATATATTATTTCATATCACGATTGAAGTTTGCAACCAATTCAAGTGTATTGAACATTTTTTTATCAAAAACTATTGTTTTTCTTTGATACACCATATGAAAAATTCCAAAAGTTTTGCAAAAGTTTTGGAAAAACAGTTGCCACGTTTAACGTTGACCGGATCATAATTTTTTTTCAATTCGTTGTAATTTTTTTGATCAAGATGGCCTCGAAATGATTACGTTTTGAAAACATCCATTCTGATTTTTCCAAATTGCATGAAGTTCCGGATAGGTAACAAGCTTACAAATTTGTGAATACATCAGAATAGACGTTTTCAAAATGTGCAACAAGGTTTCACCTTTTGTAATTATTTCGAGACCACCTTCATAAAAAAATTACGTAAAAGGTTGCAAATCTATAAAACTCTTCGGAATATTTTTCTAATGTATCTGTCAAGTTTGCAGAACTCTTGGAATTTTTTCTTATGGTATATGGTTTTTGATAAAAAAAATGTTTCTCACACTTGAATTGGTTGCAAACTTGATTCGTGATATGAAATAATATATTTAATTAATACTACTCCAAGTTTGCAGAACTTCGGAAGAGGTTGCAAACTGAGATTTATTGCTTTCTCTGTGTTCTATTCACTTGACCAAAGTTTGAAAACTCTTGAGAAAAAGAGTTATCCCATCCTTAGGACTTTTTGTTCTCCAAATTTCAAGCGATTATTGAAAAAAAATCGGTAGTTTGCCGAAGTCACGAGGTCCCATATCATTTTTCGAATCAAAACTCAACACTATTAAAAGTGTTTCCCATATGATGCCAAGTTTCGAAGAATACTGTATAACGGGTATCTACCGGGAAATTTGAAATCGATGAGAAAGCAAATTTTAGAATATATTTCCACCCGAATTTTTTTAAATATCACAGCCAGAAGTATTGCAATGCAACTGGGAAATCTCCAGTACACACATGCTCGAACTTTATATACGGGTGTTGCAGGATGAATAGTCGATAGCTGGGATGCCTGATGATGTCATCCGTTCGGACTCTCAAAGATCGGACTCCTCCCTGAAACCGCGCGTTTCTTTCAACAGGGACGTGCACGTCAAAAGGATCGGTACGGATACAGACAGTCATTGAATGTTCAATAAAATCAATAACAAGCGTACTAAACATTCGAGACCCTGTATACTATGTCTGACGTTAGCTGACCTTGGAACGGGAAAATAATTTATTGAAATCGTGGTATGCTCGTTTATGCTCGTTTGGTGAGAAACTTCGCGATTGCCCCTCGTAATTTCAATAGTCTTTTTTTTTCAGTCGATTAGGGACAATAAATCGAATAATCATTCTTTAAGAAACCGCTTACTTTTTAATAGAAAGAGGAGAAACTTTGGGTAGAGGTTTCAAGTGAGTGGGTCTATTTCTTCCATGCACTGTGATCCATGAGGATCTATTGTGACTCACACCAATTTATATTTCACCAAATAAACCCATCTTCTTCACGACTAAAGAAAAGAAGCAGTAGTTTGAATTTGCTGAAGCTGGTAGTTTGAAATTAACCTTCAGCATGACTTTCAATAAGAAATTGCAAAAATTGCTTTTTCGGGACACAGCAAACCACGAAAGTTTAAGTAAATGTTCGACTGTTGGTGTCGAATGATCTAGCATCATATCACAATGTTTGCGGGAGGAAAACAATGGAATATTGAACTGTATCGATTTATGATAACAGTTAAAATGACATCACTGTACATCTTATTGCAAGATCAATAGTAGCTTGTTATAATGGATTTTTTAAGAAAAGCAGCAAAATAATCGAAACTGGAATAAATAAATCACAAAAATGGGAGACAATCGGAAGTAAATGGGACAATGATTGTAGAAACAAAAATACAACCTGTTGTAGTACGATAGTGGACGAAAAGCTACCAAAGTAGGATGAGAAGGGACAGCATCAGAATTAAGAAAATGAGAACGACTACCAATAGCAAGAGAAGAATTCAGCGGAGGATGAATAACAGGATAAATAATTCTTGCCAATGAGTATTCAAAGGCGAATTATGTTTTGAAAGGGATGAAGTAGTATAGAACATGATTAAAAATTAAGAGACACTCTTGACGGGTATAGTGTTATAGTTGAATGAGTGCAGTCTAATTTTAGAAACCTATTCACCTCTCGAAATTTATTCCATACACGGGGATTATTTTCGGATAAAGCTAGCCATACACCCCGTGTTTTAGTTTAGGGTCAGTTTTACTCAACCTCAGGTATATGCGAAGACAGAGTTTGTGAGATAGGGATAAAGGTCAGCTAACGGCAACAATGGTATACAAGAACTCAACTAAAACAGTAATCATTAACAAAACGCGATGATAATTCACATACGGAATGTTACGGAGAAATGACTCCCAAAGGATGTACGAAAAAACTAAGTTGATTCATATCTGTTTGTTATATGAAGGGAAAATAATCTTTTGACGAGATTGAATTTTTTGTATACTAACAAATAGTTAAGTTGACACAAACACATTCAATTCGATTCAAAAATTGTTTTACCAACCTGAACGAAACTGAAAACGTTTTAGAGCTACCCTTTTTTTTATTTTTCTGAACTCGAAATCATAATTTCCGATATTGGAGTTGGGTTTTTTTCAAATTCACTATCGGAAATTCCAATTTCGGATTCGGAAATTTCGACTTTGAACTCTGAAATTCCACCTTCAAACTTGGAAATCTCGTCTTCACTAGTCCAAGCAATAACGAAAAGTGTGTGCAAAAATTGATATCTGAAAAAAAAAAAAATGAGCGTATAGGAAATTGAAATTCAGGATGAGTTTTTATTTCATGCGACTGGAGCGTATTACCAAACATAACCTAAAACATTGGCAAAGTTACGAAAAGCGATTTTTTGTTGATAACTAAAAAACTACGGCTCCGATCGAAAAAAGTTGAATCAAGAAATTGTAGGTATTAGAAAGATCTATCAATTGAATGGAGTATAATTTTTTGATATCATTGATACTTTTCGAGTAATATCGGAAAAACCGTGAAAAATCGGGTTTTCTATAACTTGTTAACTGTGAGGTATTTAATAATCATTCAAATCGGTTGACAAATGTAAGTTTTATATGGGTGCTTCCATCTTAAATGGGTCACACTGTATTTTTTTTTTTTCGGATATTAATTTTTGCATATTTAACATTGGGCCGCTTCCTCGTTTCTTGGACTTCATTCATTTTTCTTTTTTTTGTTTAAAAATAAATAAATAGATTTTTGCTCTAATCTTGGAGTATATGATTTATCGGAAAAACAACTGAACAAGGTGAAAAACTTTTCAATTTTACACAAAAATGTGTCCTAGTAATTTTTTATGAAATACGCTCGTTTTCTCAGAAAACGTGATTGAACGCCGACATCAACTTTCAGATTCACCCTTACCCGCCGCTGCAAATTCTGGCGGAGCCGAATATTTGATCGGTCATAACTCTGCTAAAAATGATCGGCGAAGAAAAAGGAAAAGTTAATATAGTTTCTGAAGACTCCTACCGTCTCATGCAAACATAAAATGCGAGTATTTGTGTACCTAAAATGTGCGGAAATGTTTGCAGATAATGTGAAAATCATGAAGAATTTAGTAAATATGGAATTATTATACTGAAGCAGCAACCCATATCCTCTTTGGACTATATGTAACAATTTTAAAGTAGTGTGACAGGCCCTACTTATGCATGCCAAAAAAAACTTTGGTTGTTTACTCCTGCCTCATATTCAATTTACTCATAAAACCGGCATTCTCTTCAGTAAATGTTGAAAATAATCGCTTATTCATATCCTGCGTATATGTTTAAGAACACTGTTGATAAGTGCAAACCTCAAGCTTGAAATCACATACTTCATTTTTTATGTAGGACGTGTATGAGCGATTATTGTCAACATTTACTGAAAAACCCAGTTTTTTCTTTGGCAAATATAAGTGAGACTCGTCTCACTAGTCTTAAATCGTTGCATATGGTCCAAAGAGGATACTGATTTCTGCTTCAGTATAATCATTTCATATTAACCAAAATATCCATGACTTTCGGATCCTCCGTAAATATCGTAGAAGGGTTATATTGTGAAGTGGGACGAAACACATTTCAGGTACTCAGATACTCACGTGTTATATTTGCAAAAGTAGTCTTCAGTAACGATATGCATTTTTTCTTTTCCTTCTACTACCTATAATTTGTAGCAAAGTTTTTTGAGAAAACGAGTGTATTTCATGAGGTATTACTGAAAATCATTCTTGTGGAGATTTGAATTATCTCTCAACCTATCCAAATCGTTTTTTGATGAATTTTATACAATATGAAATAACAAGGGTTTCATCCCTGATTTTTTGGTAAACAATTTTTTTTTCTAATAATATATGAGGTGTCATATGCCGAGTTTTAGAGTGCTACAATTCATTCTCCACTTTTGGCTCGAGTTTGTCTGTCGTTACTGGATTAACACTAGTCTTGGAATTCCAAATCTTTCGTTATGTGAAATGACGAGCGAATTTCATGACTAATCCAATAGTTAATACTGATAGAACCATAGACGTTAGGCAAGGTGGGGGCATATACAAATGTATGACAATGACGTCAAACTATATTCTTGGCTCTTGATGGATTATACTTAGGTAAAGAAAAATCGCGGTCATTGACATCCTTATAAAGCTTGGGTCTTTTTGACCTTCTTCAATGTCGTATGTTTCCTTGGGATGCAAACACTAATGAACAAAAATATCAAATGTATAAATCATTCTTGAGACCGGTTGATGATGTGTTTCTTCTAACATTCCGTATATGAATTCGAAACCTGATGTATTTAACTGTATTTGAATAATAAATAATTTTGAATGATTAATATTATTCCTTTCCTCTGCCTTTATTGTGCAAACTGCTTTGTATGTTTTAATTGAATAACATTCGATATGTGTAATTATTGTTAGGCTTAGAAATAATAATTGTTAATAATGTTTTCTTCTTCTGAATATCATGAAATTATGTATTGTCTGATTTCTGAAAAGTTGAAAAATTCCCAACGTGACATATATCTCCTTCACAAGAGTACTTTAAAAAAGTGAACCGTCATTTCATATTTCATAGAAATTTGTTCCTTAACTGAAAAAATATTCTTGCAATTATCCATCAAAATCAATTATGGGACTCTTATAGTTATAGGAAAATATTACCAAATAATCAAAGTTATCTACTAATAGACCAGGATCAATAATTTTCGAAACAGAACAAATTCTTAGCAGTATGTGTATGGTCCGAAAATTTAGGATAACTCAATAGTAAATTGAGACAAATCAAGACGACTTAGTAAAAATTCAGGAGGGTGTAGGGGGTAGGGGTAGCTACGTCTTGAATATTGGATATTGGTTTTTTTCGATTTGTGGCTGAAAAATGCATTTTATCGAAAAAAGTTGCATGAGGTGTGGAAAATTGAAAAATCTACCACACATAACCTCAAAATCAACGAGGAAATCGCCACAATCGATTTCTTGTTTTTAATTTTTATATCTCAAATAAAAAAAAAAATTGGTGAAACTAGCCAAAAACGTTCTTTTTGTGTTTTAAATAAGCTGTAATTTGAAAATATTTTTATTTTTGGATTTTATGCGAATTCAAATAATAAATAAGCCTAATATCCAATCGTAAAACAAATTTTCATTTTCTAACTTTATCAGTAAGTACTCATTTTCTTAAAAAATATATTCTTCGTATGGAAAAAATATCGTAAAAAAATACACAAACCAAATAAAACAACTACCTACTTCATAACCGATTTTTCATTAATTTCGAGAATTTCTTATTTTTTCTAGGATTTGAATTTCATGAAAAATATCAATTTTCGTGTAATATAATGTCATTTAAAGAAGCTCTATGTAGCTGCGAAACAGGATGCAATAGTGAAAGATGTGGCTTGAGATGCACATATTTCTGTTCTAATTATTATTGTTCAAAAATTCAAAAAATGGATTCGGAGGACATCGAAGACGAAGACAGTAAACACTGTCCAATAAACTCAAAGTGGAATTAAAGTGAACTCGAAAAACTAGAACAAACAGAAATCGACTCCGAGTTCGAAGATAGACCTAGAGAAAACGAATGCTTCACTAGTATTGTTGATAAAGAGCGACCTAACAAGAAAATATAATCAAAATACATCGTCTATTTTTCTATATTTAACTGTAACAAAACAATTCTATATTTTAAATTTCAAAAAGTGTATTAAATTAAATTATTTATATAAAAGCATCAAATTTTTCAGTTATGTTCAACTTTTGTATTAACATTTTTCCGATAGGATGCATACCTATCTAAGCCACAAATCATGAAATCCTAATTTCCATCCCACAAAACGTATATTGTTACTACCCCTACCCACTTACGGAGTCTTCTAGATTTTTCTTGGTTCAATTATTAGTAACTGTGAATTTTCCAGCTCCGATATACTGCTAAGAATTTTTCTTTAATTCAGGAATTGCATATCATTTTGGCCCTGGTCTATAAAATCAATCATCGATGAACTATGTTCATACGTTATGTCCACAAGTCAAAAAAGGTTTTGTGAAAATTGTTATCAGATTCCCCAACATCATGATCTGAAGAGTAAGTTTTTGTTGAGGCCCCTTTACAATGCTTGTCAATTCGTATTTGTTGGTTTCACAGCGTAATTTGCAGGCCGAACTTGTTCCGGGCATTTCATTGAATAAATCAGTATTTCACTTTGTCGTTACGCTGACAACTCAATGTCCAAAAAGTTGAGGACCAGATTCTTGATTCAATAAGAAAATTGACAATCATTTGTGGCTCCAAAAGGAAAGATTACTTCGTTACTTTTATGCTATGGCCACCCAACACGGATGATTGGAGTGCATGACCAGGCAGGTCTCCGATATCAATTTTTTTGTATAATTCTCTGAAATATACTGAGCAGTTCATTTCATTTTCATTTTATTCATTTTCAGTCACGGAAGGATATAATTCAGTATTATAACGGTACCATACGCTAATGTGGCAATATCAATAGGGAGATAAACGTAGGTAGATGAATGAAAAGAAATGCATGCAAACAAATACACAAAGACATAATATAAATATAAATGACGTTCAGACAAATTAAATTCCAGAAAAAAACTATCCTCGAGCAGGGATCGAACCTGCGACCTCTAGATTGTAAATTTTTATTGTAAATTTTCAAATTTTTACATTTCATGGATAATGACATGTCACAAACATCATTCACGTATAACATAACCCAGGGGGTTAGGGGAAGGACGGGAAGATGGGCGCAATATTAGCATCTCTTTTGCTCCGTTCAGGGTAGCAAAAGAGCGCCTTGCCAAGCGAACATAGACACCCCCGCGAGAGGGCGCTGTAGTCCGCCCGCGTTGGTGGTAACGCTGGCCGGACATTTCATTATATCACGGTTGTAGCTCGGATGATACACGCCTCCTGCAAAGCTCATGCGTGTAGTTAATTTTTATTCAGTGCAGATAATGCTCTTTGCAGGTTATGAGGCTGGTTGTTTCAATGTTGAATCCTGGAAAAGGCTGAAGCAAAAATCTGGATCGAGGTACTCTGCGTTTCAGTGATACTTTCGATTTGGTTTCCTATGGAACCGGTTCTTCCCTGCGCTCTTGAAAGATATCAAGCGCTTGATATATGAGCCCGCCGTGCTTACGGGGCTCATTATCATACACTCTGAACTTAGTGATGTCTCTGGTGAGAGGGCTCTTGTCAAGCATGTACTTATAAAACTTGTATGACAAGTTATTTATAACTGTCGGGATCGAGTCGACGCCTGCAAGCTCCCTAAGAGCTTCTAACCGAAGGTATCGTCTGCTACCGGTGATAATACGGAGTACTTTGTTCTGCATCCTATCCAATCTCGCCAAAGGAGTTGGCTTTAGGCTACAGAACACCGGACAAGCGTACGTCATAGTTGGTCTGATCAGTTGTTTATATATGAGAAGTTTATTCTCGGTTGAGAGTTTGGAGCCTCTGGCTATCAGTGGGTAGGTGCGCTTTAGCGCAGCTCCAGCCCTCTGGATAGCCAGGGTGATATGACGCCAGAAGTTGAGACGCTTGTCCAGGTGTACCCCCAGGTATCTCCCATGGTTCACGTTCTCAACGGCCTCGCCGTTGATTCTCAACTTCCGATAAAGCTTTGAGTGGGTATATTTTTTCGAGAAGTTGATCGTCTCCGACTTAGCCGGATTGCCCTCGATCTTGTTCTCCTCTAGATACGGTATGATCTTCCTATCCAAGTGAACTTGGATCCTGTATTGGGCAGCGGCGCTTGAGAAGGAATGGGCAAAAATGGCTGTGTCATCTGCATACACAGCCGTGCCCATATTCGGTCTCTCGCACTGAGGAAGATCATAGGTATGTAGGGAGTACAGATGCGGGGACAAACATGAACCCTGCGGGACACCTGCTTCGATCGGGAACTCTGCGGAGCGAGTATTATTTACACGCACCACAAAAGCCCTCCCAACAAGGTAATAATTCATCAACTTTACCAAGTATGAGGGCATGCCTGCCAACAGCATTTTAGAAATAAGACCCTCAACGCTCGGAGTCGAAGGCTTTTTTCATATCAAGCAGGATCATAACAGTGTTGAGTCCACGTTGGGCTGCCTCTTTCACCCCGTGAACAATTCTTACGACTTGTGAGGTCGTACTATGACCCTGTCTAAAGCCGAATTGCTCAGCGGGGATCATTTTGAGTTTCCCCTCGAGACTCAACAGGCGTCTCAGAAGAATCTTCTCGATCACTTTAGCGATCACGCTCACGAGCGAAATGGGTCGGTAGCTATCGAGTTTGCGGCCATCCTTACCCGGTTTCAGAATAGGTATTACCAGTGCATTCGTCAGGTGCACCAGCTGGACAAGGACTTTCCGCGGCAGGTTTCTGAGTGTTACGGCGTCCAAGCCATCCGACCCTGGCGCCTTTTTCGTCGGAAGTCTTTTAATGACTTCCGTCAGCTCCTGATAGTCTGTCATTACTTTGGCAAACCTATGAGGGCCGACAGGAGGGAGTACAGATTCACGAAAGTCTTCCGTTATCTTCGTTTTTTGTCTGTGTCCCTTGGTAACGTCGGGCGCCCTTTTATGTACGTTAGCAAAATGTTCCCCGAACAGTTTAGCCTTCTGAGGGTCCGTCACTAGCAACTCACTACCCTTCTCCATGGCTGGAATCGCTGCGAACTTCGTCGAAATTCGCCTCGTCATCCTCCACAGAGAATTGTCGCGAGTGTCTAGCTTCTCCAGTTTATCTTTCCATACCTTATCGTTATTTTCATTGATCAACTCAGAAATCTCTCTTCCTAGCCTGATCATATTGTCTTTAACGACAGGATTACGTGTGCTTTGCCACTTTTTCCGAAGAGAGTTTTTCTGAGCAATCAAATCCTCAACATAAGGCGGAACGATATTCCGGTTGCTCTTGACTGTTATCTTCTTGACGGCACGCTCTCTAGCTACTTGAATGTTTCCAATAAGAGCCTGAGTTACCTCCTCAATTTCATCTTTTGAGCTGTTCGACTTGATCAATGTCCTAGCATTCAAAAGCCTTCGGAACTCGGGCCAGTTACCGTTTCGATAGTCGAACTTAGTCATTGGGGGACATTCGTCCACCCTACATCTTAATCGAAACACCACCGGATCGTGATACGAAGTCATCTCGTGGATGGCCTTGAGTTCACTCATACTTACTGGTAGTTCGTGCTCTAACCAACTGAGCTATCGAGGACACACGTTCGCATCTGCATATCGGGATACTGCTTTCACCTGGAATTTGATGTTGGTATTCCCACTTGCAAACTTCGCAGTTTGCAAGGTATTGGTGATTTAGGATGTTAGAAGGTACCTACTCATTTATTATCAATAATCATCAATCCAGCGTATCCGCATAGAATAGTATCAAAGGTTTACGTGAAAATTGCCATATCAGTACTCTTATTGAGCGTGTTGTAGGGGTGGTTCAAATTAGGTGCACATTATCATTGTTTGACCAAATAATGGACATTGAAGTCCAAATTAGGGACATCACCACATTGAAATCAAATTGCAACGTATTATTGATTTATGAGTAAATGAGAATTCCATTGATAAAAGGTAGAGGTGGATTCTGTGATTAAAACCTATTTTGGACCACGTGGTCCATAATAGATGTGTTCTTTTGAAAATTTGCTGTTTTATAGAGAATTTTTCGACCCTCATGCCATTTGAAAAAACTTTCAAAATAGCGGTCGACGCCATTTTGCAAAATTGATCAATTTTTCTGTTGTTAAAAAGTAGTTTTTAAACTACCATTTGACACATGAATCAATTTTATAGGATATTATGACTATTAAATGCAATTTCATTTTCCAAGAAATTTTTTTTTTTCAAGTAGTAAAATGATAATAGGAGATTTCCCGTAGAAATCGTATAATATATTGAGTCTCTGTCACTGTCAAATTGTTGAAACATTATAAATGCCAGACGTACTTACTGAATACGTACCGAAAAAAAATCTGACCAGATCTTTCACCTTCCAGCATCCTTCACGAAACCGTTTCATCTGCATCGAAAACGCATAATCACAGAGATATTGTTCGCGCTATAAAAGGAAGTACCTGTTCCGAGAGTTTTTATAGGCCAGTAGAGATAGACATTAAAAATCGAAAATTTCAAAATATTTAGAAAAGTTTTCAAATTTTGGATATACATACATACATCAAGAAAGAACTAAAATATCAGTTTGCAGTCTGTTCAATTAACTTGAATTTTACTGTATGCTCGTTGAAAAAATTCCAAAAGTTCCGCAAACTTGGAGTAGTATCAAATATATTATTTCATATGTATTACGAATCAAGTTTGCAACCAAGTTAAGTGTACGAAACATTTTTTTTTTATTAAAAACTAACGTTTTTTTTTGATATACCACAAGAAAAAGTTCTGCAAACTTGACAGATTCACCGCAAACATATTACGAACAGTTGTACAGATTTGTACAGTTGTATAGATGTTTTAAAAATTTGCAAAAATGTTTCATAACTTTTGTAATTATTTCGAGACCACTTTAATCAAAAAAATTACCACGAATTAAAAAAAAATGTTTCGGTCAACGCAAATCTATACAACAGTTCGCAATATTTTTCCGATGCATCTATCAAGTTTGCAATTTCCTAATTTTTTCTGTAGTATGTCAATGAAAAACACATTCGTTTTTGACTGATATATAATGTGTGTATTATACTTGCAGTTTTTGCAGTATAATGCCATATATTTTTTCCTTAGGGAATAATGACGAGAGATTGATACAAATTAGGAAATTTAATGACAAAGTTCTTGATGAAATTGTCTTTTGCATAAATTTACCTCAGAACAAATTAATTTGTTTATTTATAATCTGAAATAAATAAATTAATCGTATATAAAGTAGAGTATACTACTCGCAGTAATGACAATTATTCCAATGTTAATCCCTCGCTGCTTATGCGGCTCAGCTCGTAAAAATTCCTGGAAAATATTAGCTATAATTATTATATATGTTATAATTTATTATAATACCACTCCAAGTTTGCAGAACTTTTGGAATTTTTTCAACGAGTATACAGCAAAATTCAATTTATTTGCAATTTTGAGAATGTTGCAGACTTATTGCTTTCTCGATATATTCACTTGACGAAAGTTTGAGAACTTTTGGAATTATTGTTGAATTTTCGATTTTAAATGTCTATCTCTACTGGCCTATGAAGAGAGTTTTTAAGCCTTCTGAAGGTCGTCAGATTTCTTTTTTTAGTTATGCAACCATATATGGATAATCCAAGAACAAAACTCGATCAACTTAAACGGTTTTTTGTGACGGGTGTGAAGGAGATTCGATTTTTTTCGGCTGTAATGGCTCTCGATGATTCAGAAATGGATTGAAAGATAATTGACAGACAAGGCCCGGATTGCGGACAAGGCTGGCCATGGGCATTTTTTGAAAGTGAAGGACCCAGCTATTGATCACAAACAACATCGTCCTTTTATTTTTTAACTAAACAAAATATATATATATTTTGTTATTTTGGATATATTACCACAATAGACTCTCATTTTGCTGTATATTGAAACAAAATAATTCCAGAAGAATGAAAGTTAATAATAAAAAATTGATCACATAATCTAATCTTCCGCATAAAAACCCTTCACTTCACTTCCAGGCACTGATGTTTTGCTTTCACGTGCCTGGGTTCAGCTAGACATGCAGCTCCCCAGGCGCTATTCAGCATCTTCCTTAACGCCCTATGGGTTCAGTATACTGGCTTCGAAAGCTACCATTCTCTGATGCACCAGTGCAGGGCTTTCTGTCAGGAAATGTGAGGAGGTCTCGTCTTCTTTCAGGCACCACCAACAGAGTGGATTATCTGTGAGCCCTATCGCTAGCTTCAGATCTCGTCTTCCAAGAGCGAAGATTTTTTCGAAGAGTTTTTCGAAGGCCTGGATATAGCCATAGCGTCCTCACGAATGTTTACAATAGCCTGAGAGGCGCTGTACTAGGACTGGAAATTTATCCGGCTCAATAGCTTTTTAGACTCCCCATCCAGCCCCACGTCGAGTCGAAGCCCTTGCTTCTTATCCTTTTCCTCCCAGACTATCCAGGAGGAGCTTGAAAGGTCTGGGTTTCACTTCACATTCTGGGTCGGCAGATGCCTCTTACCAGGAATTCACACCAATAATTGGCTTAGCCTGACATGGAGGTATCCATGATCACCAGAATGACATCTTCTCAAGGTTTCATGTTTGGTGTCTCTCTGGTGGGCCATCCTTCTGAATATTCATTGGGGGCGCAGAAACCATTCGTTTGAATCTCTTTAATGACGTCTCCCACAGCAGCTGATCCACACTGAAGCCGACTATAGTTTGGCCTTCTCTGACCATCACCAGCGCATGGTCTTATCCACCATGGCTACCTCTATTGGAGGTAGAAACCTTTTCACCTTCAGAGCCTTTGCTGGAGGTTTTAGGTTCCTCCTTTGGAGGTTTCATTGGCTCTCTAATAGAAGACTGGATGAAACTATTCCATTTTATGTCATGCTGCAATTAAGGCTGGGTTTGGAAACATCCAAACAAGATGTCCTTAGTAAGTATGGTTTGAACAATAATGCATTGGGAACCACCAACATAATTTTGGTGTGTTTTGGCACCAATTGCTTAAGATTTTTTTGTACTCTTGAAACCATATTATTGTTTGGTTATTTAATAAATTCCAAACTCCAATGATACATTTCATAGTACATCAAATTCAAATTAAAGTATGTACTTGGTGTATATCTATAACCGGTACTTTTTTCCTATTTTTATTGAAGTCAGTGTGAGTGATGTGAACTATTCCTATATAAGTTGCAACTTGAGCATAGCTAAATTCCCGTTTTATATAAAAATCCAAATTTTTTTTTTTGTTTCTTCAAGGTCGTATACATTAAAATAATGTTTTCATCTTCATCATAGTAGACTGTTATATTAACTTCATGTCACTTCCTGATAGCTAAACGATCTTCTTGTTACAACACATTGTTTGGCACCTAAATCACAACCTGTATCAATCGTATCACCTAGTCAATAATGTAATTTCATTAGCTGCAGGTAGACCAATTTTAATTTTTTTGACATCTCAAACAAGGTGGCGCTCAACAAAGCCAACACCAATATATCCTCACTTTCAGTCCAGCTATCCGCTATATGAGTAAACGTAAAAAACTTTGGAACCCACTGCGTGGGAGAGTGTTCCCTACCATACCTACAGCCTGCTAAAATCCTATTTTTCCCTGGCTCTCAAGATCTTCCATGAACATTACAGGTTTTTTTTGTGAAAATGATAACATGAAAAAAGCAGAACCTGTTTACAAATGGCTGTGTTATATGAAATATATTTAATCTTAGGTTAGACAAGAATCAATTTTAATTTGAAACATTACCAAAAAAACACATAAATATTTAGGAGCAGATACTTTACATTCCATTAATTCACAAACTTGTCCACGATATGGTGATAACCTTGTACAAAAACGTCTGAATGCCGTTGAACACTTTCAGTGAACAAAGATGTTAAACCAGAGAGCAAAACTTCTTGTTGTCATTGTGCCAGCCATAAAATCTGTTTTACCGACCATGAAATTTGTTAATTTGTAACGACAAGACTGACATATATTGTTGGTAAACCTACAGGTACTCACCGAAATAAAAACTTTACAATCGCCGCTCGAGTACCTTCTTTCATGTCCTGACATAAAAAAGGCCCTAAATGTCGAGTAGAAACAAATATACTTAACATTTCAATTTATGTGTGTCAGGGTGGCCCATTGAAAACGTACCGCAGGGCATTACAGGCTGGGAAAGAACTTTTCGACAGAATCCAAGAACATCCCCAGTTTGTTGTCGCAAAAAGTATAGCAAAACCTCGAACTCCCAAGTGGGGGTGTATCATCCCCCTAGGTTTTCAAATGGGACAGGGTATTTGAAATGGGTTTTTATTTCTCCTCATATTGGTGTTTGAAAATCGACCTACTCGTTTAGAAAATACGGAGCTTTGGAATAAAAACAATACATTTGACGAAAAATTCAAGAATCAATTTAATTTCACTAAAAAACTTACCGTAACAATCGAGTGAATGGTCGAACTATTGTCAATGATTTGTCCTCGCAGATATTCCAATGTTTCAGGCGAAGTGCTGTAAACTTGTATGTGCCTCCACAAACAAAATCTGGAGGACTCGGGTCGGGTGACCGATGGGGCCACTCAATTGTACTCCCTCGTCCTATCTAGCGTCCTATTGCTTAGGTATAGACCTATACATTTTGTCCCATTTACTCAGAGGGTCAGTACATACTTGATAACGATTGGAGATACTAAACCGATTGAAACGTTGTGCTCATAGTAACAATCCAGACATTGGAAGTTCGCAATAAAGAAATAAAGCTTTCAAAACAATATGTTTTTGAAAACTGAGTATGAGAAATTGAGCCCCTTTCAATGAGGTATCACTTAACCCCAATTCAGACCAATCAAACGAAAAATGAGCTGGTGGTCCACTGAACTCACTAAACTACGGAAAAAACTATTTAACATAGCGGAAAAAATGGGAAGGGGGAGGAATATTCCAAAACACTCCAAGAATACAAAAAACAATTGGAGGGAAGCAGGGAAAAGCATAGAGAAAGTTCTGCGAGGTCATAGAACATACCTCAGACAGTGCAAGATCTCCAAATTATCTCTAAATACCCTACAAAAAATACTGGAAGCCTCAAGAATACTGAGAAAGAAACAATTCAGCTACTTCTCAATGAAACCTCTGCAGGATCGACTGTTATTACAAGTAACACCAACGAAACCGCTGTCAGCCTTCAACTAAGAGCGAAGAGGGCTGGAAAGTGGCAAAGCTGATCGTAAAATACCCAAAAGTAATATAGGCGAAAAACTCTTCCAAGCACTTGGCTTGACGAAACAAGGACATTACTCATACGACCAGGCTGAGGATTACAGGACACTGGTGGAAAAATTAATATCACAATGCACTTTTCCAGATATTATAGGAGCCTTCGATAAGATATCATCCGAAAGTATAGTCTCAGCAGTCAGGAGGAGCAGCGTTGGCGAAAATATCTGCAGGTGGATACTTTTAATGCTGCAAAATCGACAGACCCAGACCAAAATGGTTGGAAAACTCCGTGCAGCTGCAAACTGCCAGAGGCACCCCACAGTGATAGATACTATGCCTCCTGCTATGGTAGTAGATATACTGCTGGTACGCCCAAAGAACCTTCAAGCTAATGCAGAGGACTGTAGAGGAATGGTGCAAAGGAGGAGGTTTGAGGGGAAACCCCAGCAAAAACACTCATTTTGCACGCAAGATTATTTTGAGGGACATAAAGCTTGGCAAGTTCTTTGGCGTAACATTACAAATTGCTCATCTCAAAAACTTTCTGTTCTTAGACAAGAAATTTACCTGGAACATATGATCAATACTACAAAAACAAATCATCGTCCATGATGTGCAGAAAATCTTTTGGAAAAACATGGGGACTGAAATCGAAAGTCATGCTATACACCGCGATCACAAGACCCAGAATCCTCCTCCTCTGGGTGCCTGGGCACGTCGGAGTGGAGGGCAATGAACAAGCAGACATCCTGGCACGGAAAGGCGCAGCAACTTGGAAAATCTTACTTCCGAGAAGAACTCAATAAAGCTGAAGAAGCAATGAGAGCAGCATACTGACTAAGACTTCCAGAGCTGAGGCAGGCCAAAGATCTCGGCAATTTCAACCGAGCAAGATCGAATACACTGATTAACCTCAGCAAAACTAGACTGAAGACAATCACGTTATTTCTAACGGGGCATTGCAGACTCAAAGAACACCTGAGGAAGCTAGGCTTGGAGGAGGACAGCACCTGCAGATTCTATGGGGAACATCCAGAAACACCCCACCATATATTGATGGAGTGTTACGCTGTACATCGTGAAAGATATATATAAGATATATGAAAGATATACTGGGATCACACCAGCTGACCACAAGTAGACCCCCTCAAAATCCTAAAATTCCTGAAGGAATTGAGGCTTGAAGGGCTGCTGTAAACAATAACACCTTGTGATAGCAGGAGAAGATGGGGCACAATAGATTTAATCAGGTCGTAGCGCATCAGTCACCATCCATACTTACCAATACCAATACCCAGAATCACATTTGTCTCACTTTTGTGGAGTCAACATTATCGAATTATAAATGATGTAAGACCACATCATACTCCAAAACTCATACGAAAAACCGTTCGAAACAGAGCTCAAGTCGGACGAATGGGACTAGGAAGTAGAAACACTATCATCTGAACACATAATCTGGTATAAGGCAGATATAGGAATAGGAGCAGGAATATACATATAGAGTGAGGCCAAAAAAGTACCGTAATAGTTCCACATGGCAAAAACATCTCAGTATTCCAAACTGAGACACATGCTATAAGGTCATGCATACAGATGAATCTAGACAGTGGAAAACACATTTATATTCTATCTGACCGCCAGAGCCCAAAAAAATCTGAAACAGATGAAGTCAACCAAGTTTGGGAATGGTGTAGTAAGCTTTTAGCTCTTCTGAATGCTAACTTTGTTGGCGAAACGACGTCGAGTAAAAGTGACGACGTTGTTTTGGTGTTTTGAGAAGCTTCTATTTCTTGAATTGCATTCACACCAAAGGTTCCAGATATTCATTCATTCAAACGTGTTCTTGGATTTTGTCGAAAAGTTTCTTCCGGATCTGTAATACTTTGTGGTACGTTATCGATGGGCCACCTACTATATTTGTGCGTATTAGAATCAAATGTTCATGGGTGAATGGGCACAGGGTGGGGCAATCAAAAAAATTCAAACTAATTCACGCTAATGATGAAGATTAGATTATATAATCCAGTCTCCCGCTTCAACTATCATAACAGATATATTCGTCGGCAAGTTTCCATCAGAAAACAACTATTGCCCCCTACGATCGCTGAATTATATCAGTAATATTTTAGACAATATTTTCAACAGGAACTACTTTGCAATTTTCTTTGACTTACATAGCTGAAGTCATGTTTAGATTCAAATGGTGAAACCCCTACGTGACGATTTCGTGGTTCTTGCCACTCATCAGTGGAGGCTAGTTCAAAAAACATCATCTCTCGTTGTTTTAGATATTAACTGAAACACGGAAAGCAGCAGTTGATCTGGTTATATAAGTTGAGTTAACTTGTTATGACTGAAATCTATCAACATTCATTCAAGTGAGGGCATTGGCATTGGCATATGAATTAGAAGTAGTTGAATAACTAGGAATTCACATTTCCAGTAAATTTAATGTTTTCGAACTGTAACAATAGTGTAGATCCCCAATTGAATTATTGTCAGGTTTTTCTCTTTGAAACACTAGTTCAGCGGAATGGTTCAAAGTGTTTTTAATTTATTGAAAAAAAGTACCTAGTACATGTAGCAAATTCTAATTCAGACAGTTAGTCATTCTTCCTATTACGCTGAAGACACTGTATGCAAATACTTCCTTGAATACGTTCAATTGTATTTCTACTGGTATGAAACGTTGACCAATTAAATGAAGATAATTAACGGTGTAGTAGGTAAATGTTTGAATTCAATGGTTATGCAAAAACATCAGTTTCCGCACAATTTGCGGTAATGAACTTTGCACTTGGAGATCATGACATGTGGTAACACTACAAGATCGTGTAATGTTACTTATAACTGCTTTCTCGCTAGAGCATGGTTGTGTTTTTGGCATGGTTGTCAAAAACAGAGTCACGTCGTCTCATCGGTTATACTTCGCTTACAAGCTCGCCTACTTTTCTGGAACACCGCAGAAAGATTGGTGATCTGTTTCATAGGTATTCATGTAAATATCATCAAGCATTCCACCTTCAATTGCAGTTGGCAATAAATATCTTTTTTGAGTAACAATTTACAGTTCAAAGTGACAATTGTCAGTTCGAAGTGGCAATTGTCAGTTCAGAGTGGCAATTGCCAGTTCAAAGTGGCAATTAATTGCCAGTTCAAAGTGACAATTGCCAGTTTGAAGTGGCAATTGCCAGTTCAAAGTGGCAATTGCCAGTTCAAAGTGGCAATTGCCAGTTCAAAGTGACAATTGCCATTTCAAAGTGACAATTGCCATTTCAAAGTGGCAATTAATTGCCATTTCAAAGTGGCAATTAATTGCCAGTTCAAAGTGACAATTGCCAGTTCGAAGTGGCAATTGCCAGTTCAAAGTGGCAATTGCCATTTCAAAATGGCAATTAATTGCCAGTTCAAAGTAACAATTGTCAGTTCAAAGTGGTAATTGTCAGTTCCAAGTGGCAATTGCCAGTTTAAAGTGACAATTGCCAGTTCAAAGTGGCAATTGCCAATTGAAAGTGGCAATTGTCAGTTCAAAGTGACAATTGTCAGTTCAAAGTGGCAATTCCAAATGTTTCGAAAAATATTTTGTTGTTGGCCCTTCTACGCCTTCGTACTTTAGAGACATGCCAAACATAACTATTTATAAGACCTTGACACGTTTGTCAATCACCGCGTGATTATTTTCAAAAGGGATACATTGATTCTGCGTACAAAGTTGTGCTTATTCATACCCATTAGATATTGGTATTGGTAAGTATGGATGTTCCGACTTGATTAGATCTATTGTGTCCCATCTTCTTCTGCCATCACAAGGTGTTCTTGTTTACAGCAGCCTTTCAAGCCTCAATTCCTCCAGGAATTTTAAGATTTTGAGGGGGTCTACTTGTGGTATTTCTCCCACAGTCAGCTGGTGTGATCCCAGTATATTCAATCTTTTACGATGTACAGCGTAACATCCATATGGTGGGGTGTTTCTGGATGTTCCGCACAGAATCTCCAGGTGCTGTCCTTCTCTAAGCCTAGCATCCTCAGATATTCTTTGAGTCTGCAATGCCCATTAGAAATCCCGTGATTGTCTTTAGACTAGTTTTGCTGAGGTTAAACAGTGTCTTCGATCTTGCTCGCTTGAAATTACCGAGGAGATCTTTGGCCTGCCTCAGCCCTGGAAGGCTTAGCCAGCATGTTGCTCTCAGTGCTTCTTCAGCTTTATTGAGTTCTTCTCGGAAGTAAGATTTTCCAAGTCCGCAGAATGGTTCTGGGCTCTGTCCCGATCAGTGGCGTTGCTGCGCCTTTCCGTGCCAGGGTGTCCGCTAGAGTTAGTTTAATCTTCTTGAAGATGATTACTTGGTGATTGAAACACGTATCAAGATGTTAAAAATAATGGTTTGGTGTTGGGATAACACTCCAGTATATTCGTTATTATTTCAGTAGATGTGCCTAATTTTCTTGGACTAAATTTCCAATTTTTATTATCAAACGAGTTCTTTCACTTCGTCTCCGTTGTGAAAAAACCGTTAACATGTTCGGTATACGAGTACTTTCATTTTCGAATATATCGATTTTGGGTGTTCGTATAATTATTGTTACGAAATAATCAATTACTATAATTATATACCATTGTAAAATTTAATTGCTATCAAACCAAGCATGGAGAATATTACAGTCTCGGTTCTGTAATAAATATGCCATGCAGTGTATTTCATTAAATTATTTTTGAATTAGAAAAAATGGTAGAAATTACCTATATGTGTGAAAGAAGACGAAATTTTGGTATTTTAGTATACAGGGTGTTCCAAATTGCCAAATCCGTTATTGACGCTACGAATTCGGTCATATGGGCAAACTAGTAGCATTCTCAATGGCCTTCTCGGTTCCCTTAAAACAAAAAAAAATTGACAGTCTCGTTTTCAAAATATTTCATAATCGTGGAGATAGATACGAACCAATGTAACAGCAAGGGTTCTGACAAAATTAAATTTTTTTAATATAGTGCTTTCTGGTGTGGTAAAAATGAGAAAGTTTTTTTATTATCATTGAAATACAAATATTTCAGTATGGTCAAGCTATTCATAAGAAAATAATTTGATATTTTTATAAAGCTAGGAAAATATTTTAAAAAATTGCTATTTTCCATTTTTTCTCATTATCTTCTCAAACTTTGTATATGTGTATAAAATTCAATTCCAAGCAACTTTTTGAAATCACTTTTTTGTATATATTGCCATTTTACCCCACTTCTTGACTTTTCATAGTAATTTTTTTCAATTTGCCGCCATACCAGCGATCACGTGACATGTGTCAAAGTCGATTTTTGGGTTATTGGACATGTATAAACTTTTCCCAAAATTTTTTTTTCCAATACTCTAATAATAAACTTTTTACCCATATAGTACATACTTTTTGGCGGTCACTATATATTAAACACGGACCCTATCTTATTCCAAACACTCTATATTCATAGCTTCATAATATTTTGGTCGATCAACAAACCATTCTGATTGATCCTCAATGATAAACTCTATCAACTTGTAACATCGTAGGCGGAATCAATCACTAAAGAATTGGACCCTGTATACAAATAACGCCGTATTTTTCTCTGTATTATAGAAAAATATTTCTCGTGAACATTAAGAATTCTAAGTAGCAAACAGTATTGAATATAAATGAGATATTGATCTTTTTTCATTCAGATGAATTTCTCCAAAAATCACAAAATTCATGATTTGGCGCCCTCTAGCGCCGAATCTACGATATTTACGGAGGATCCCAAAGTCATGGATATTTTAGTTGATACAAAATAGTTATAATGAAGTAGGAATCAGTACCCTCTCTGGACCATATGCAACAATTTTAGACTAGTGAGATATGTCTCACTTAGACCTGCCAAAGAAAAAACTGGGTTTTACTCTTGCCTCATTTATTGAAGAGAATGCCGTTTTTATGGGTAAGTTGAAAATGAAGCTGGAGTAAATCAAAGTTTTTATTTTGGCATGTATAAGTAGGACCTGTCACACTACTTTAAAATTGTTGCATATAGTCCAAAGAGGGTATGGGTTGCTGCTTCAGTATAATAATTCCACATTTACTAAATTATTCATGATTTTCGGATCATCCGCAAACATTTCCGTGAAGTGCGATTATAGTTATTTACCTAACAAGTGCGCAAAGTAGTACTTTTCCGCACGCGACAAAATAACTAATAAGACAGAATAGTTACATAAATCATTCAATTAGTCCTAAATATCCTAATTTTTAACAATACAAAAATCGTGTGGGAAAGTAAAAATCGTACGGAAAAATAAAAATCGTACGGAAAAGTACAAATCGTACGGAAAAGTAACTTTTCTGCACGATTTTAAATCGTACGGAATAGAACAACTTTCAAAACGAAAAATCGTGCGGAAAAGTTACTTTTCGTAGGAAATAGTTATTTACCTAACAAGTGCGGAAAGTAGTACTTTTCCGCATGCGACGGAAGTTGCAAGAACGACGCGGAGCGGAGTTCGGGCAAGCCGGTAAGGGCGGAAAAGACATTTTCCGTAAGAGTTAGGTACAATATTTTTCCTACGTGTGTTTTTGTCCATCTCATTTATGAAAAAACAAGTTTTTTAATAAACAAGTTTTTATAATAATGCTACAAAATGACTAATACGACAGAATAGTTTCATAAATCATTTAATTAGTCCTAAATATCCTAATTTTTAACAATACAAAAATCGTGCGGGAAAGTAAAAATCGTACGGAAAAGTACAACTTTCAAAACGAAAAATCGTGCGGAAAAGTTACTTTTCCGCACGCTCGTAGGAAAAACACATTTTAGGTACACAAATATTCGCATATTATGTTTTCATGAGAAGGTAGGAGTCTTCAGAAACAATATGAACTCTTCCGTTTCTTTCTCTGATCATTTTTAGCAGAGTTATGATCAATCAAATAATATTCAGCTCCGCCAGAATTTTCAGCGGCGGGTAAGGGTGAACCTGAAAGTTGATGTCGGCGTTCAATCAAGATTTCTGAGAAAACGAGCGCATTATTTCATAAGAAATTACGAGGAATAATTTTTGTGGAGAATTGAATTATCTTCCACCCCGTTGAGTTGTTTTTTTAATAAGTTACTGCGTTCACAAGACTTGTCTTGAATGAAATCAATTTTTATCATTAAACTTACCCTACACTGAATTTGCCTATCAGAAAAAATGAGATCAAATTAACCAAGAATACTTCTCTTTTTTTTGAAAATTTTTGACTTTTCGGAGGCTGGAAACACTGAACACTGAAAACTGTATTTGAATTGCGGTTTGGAAATAAGATCTTCCTTTGACAGAGTCAAATGAAATATGTCATATATTTTCATCTTTTTTCATTTTCAGATAGTGGAAGGTTATAAACCCAAAAAATCATGTCTAGAACCTGATCTACTTTTTATCGGTTCAACCAAATAATCATAGATGTCGCACCCTTTGCGCAGACCGCGAATTGTCAAAATGAATTGTTTGAATCCCAACTTAGACATTCACCAGATCACAATTCTTCAGCGGTGCAGAATCCTTGCAAGCGAACAACAAAATCGAAAACAAAAACAGCACGCGGACGCAATAAAGCATACGCGGTACGCAACGGCTAATATTCATTAATAAATAACTTTGCAATTGTAAAACGCAATCTGAAATACCTCTATAAATAAATGAAAGGAGAGACAGAGTCGAGATTTAAAATGAAGTTGATAATAACCTTCAACGTAGATAGTAGACATAAAATTCATTTCAGGTTTTTAATGGTCGAATATTTCAGTTCCAATATAGAAGTGGAAGAACACGGTGTGCCGCGTTCTGTTAGATAATTTCATATAATTAGTGTTGTTTAAGTGCTCGATTGTTGGTTTTAACAACGTGTCCTATGCTTTTATCGGATAGCGGATACCTCAATGAACTGATGTAAGTACTCTGCGATTGACAATTGTTTATTGTAACGTTCCTCGGAGTTTATTATCTGTTCTCTGGAATCTTCATGCAAAGTAAGGAAAACGTGCGTTTTTTTCTCTTCTGCTTCTCGAGCATACAGTGGCCGACGGAAAGTGGAGGCTGGAATTCTTGTCGTTGGAGGAATTCTTCGAGTTGAAGGCTTTCGAAGGATGTTTTTGCGGGGAAAGCAAAATAAGAGAATGGATATACCTACCAGATTATAATCCAGTACGATGGGGTTTTGAGACGAAGATCGATTGTAGCATCACCAAACTTGGTATGCTAGTAGTTGAAACCATGATGAACAAGAAAAAAAAATATTTACCGAAATTCCAGTGGTAAAACATTTTTTTTTCATTTTGTTTTGTATTGGTATTTCTGATGTGATGGGTTTGGAAACTTTGAAGGCGAGTGACTGCGAAAAAAATAATTTTTATTATTTTTGGATTTAAAAGTTGTTCATGATGTAAAAAAAATGACAGAATAAAGAATATTTTCTCTATATTTTGAAACAATCGTATTTGAATGAATGGGTAGGTACCTTAATTTGATATAATATTTATTGAAAACAAACAGAAAAAATATTTTTTTCCAAATCTTTGAATCCTCACAAACAGCACCCCAGATTCCATGAAACCTTGTATGTCATTATTGAAAAAATCAAAATTTGGAGCTTCACTCCAATATCCAATTAAAATATGTTTCATTATTTAATATACCTAACATTTCAATAGATCTGAGAAAATGCTGATTTTCAGATATTTTATTCAATTCAATTTTGAATTATTGAAAATTGGAACTAACTTGGGAGTTGATAGAATATTATATTATATTATTATATAATCTCTTACCACAATCACATTGATAGAATGGGAATGAATAAATTGAAAATATGTTTTCAATTACGTGCTTTCCATATTTTTGATTGGTAAGAATAATAATAGTGATTTTTGCTGTAATCTTGGAAAGTATATGATTTTTCTGAAAAACAACTCAACAAGGTGAAATTCTCCATAAAAATGATTCCCAGTAATTTTTTATGTTCTGGC
Source organism: Chrysolina haemoptera (assembly GCA_958298965.1). Taxonomy (NCBI): domain Eukaryota; kingdom Metazoa; phylum Arthropoda; class Insecta; order Coleoptera; family Chrysomelidae; genus Chrysolina; species Chrysolina haemoptera. Next base: position 4,498,662 of record OY282590.1, on the reverse strand, counting down.
AGAGCCGAATATTTGATAGGTCTTAAAAATTATCGGAGAAGGAAAAGGAAAAGTTCATATTGTTCCTGATGACTCCTACCTTCTCATGTAAGTATAATATGCGAGTATTTGAGTACCTAAAATGTGTTTTGTTGCACTTCACGGAGATGATGCGGATGATTCGAAAATCATGAATACTTTAGTACATAAGTATGGAATTATTATACTAAAGGAGCAACCCATACCCTCTTTGGACTATATGCAACAATTTTAGACTAGTGTGACAGGTCTCACTTATACATGCCAAAAAAAACTTTGTTTTACTCCTGCCTCATTTTCAACTTACTCATAAAACTGGCATTCTCTTCAGTAAATGTTGAAAATAATCGCTTATTCATATCCTGCATATATTTTTAATAACACTATTGTGAAGTGCAAACCTCAAGCTTGAAATCATATACTTCGTTTTTTATGTAGGATGTGTATGAGCGATTATTTCCAACATTTACTGAAGAAATGGCCGAGATTATGGATGAGTTGAAAACTGAGGCAGGAGTAAAACCCAGTTTTTTCTTTGGCATGTATAAGTGAGACTTGTCTCACTAGTCTTAAATCGTTGCATATGGTACAAAGAGGGTACTGATTCCTGCTTCAGTATTATTATTTCATATCAACGAAAATATCCATGACTTTCGGATCCTCCGTACACATTTTAGGTATTCAAATACTCACATGTTACATTTGCATGAGGAAGTAAAAGTCTTCAGGAATGATATGCACTTTTTCTTTTCCTTCTGTAATTTTTAGCAAAGTAATGACAAATCTAATTTTCGGCCCTGCCTGAACTTGAAGTGGAGGGTTAGCTCGAGCATGAAATTTTACGTCGGCGTTCTGAGAAAACGAGCGTATTTCATAAAGTATTACTGAAAATCATTCTTGTGGAGAATTGAATTATCTGTCAACCTATCGAAATGGTTTTTTGATAAATCCTATATTTTCTGAAATAAGCACAAAAAAATTATATATTTTTTTAAATGAAAAATTTTTAAGTTCCACCCCTGATTTTTTGGTAAAATTTTTTTTTCTAATAATACATGATGTCGAGATGTCATGTGCCGAGTTTCAGAGTACTGCAATTAATTCTTCAATTTTTGCTCGAGTTTGTCCGTCGTTACTGGGTGAATTTATCTATTTCAGTTTTTGATAATATCGGTTTTTTTTCTAAAAAGGAGTTTCGCTATATGAATTGTTTCTCCCAAAATAGTCAAAATTCGGGACAGTTAGCTGAAAGTCCAGGTTAACTTCTGATGTCCCACTGATGGTCCCATTTTCTAGACATACTACGAGAATGTTTATCAGGCATAGTGAATTTTCTAGAAAACTTTTCGTTAGATGGAGTGGCTCTGATCAATTCAAATGCTCTTAAAAAATTGACGCCGATATCGTTAAGATCAATACATTCAAAGCTAAAGAGAATAATAAATGCTGAACAAAGTATCAGGATAGTAAAATGAGTACCTTATTTGGAAAACAAATGAGGGTCCATCAACCAAACTATTCGTTTGTTGAGAATCGAGTACTGAGAAAGAAATGTTCAAATCGGTCTCAATAAAACTTATACTGGTGAAATGATCAATAAAATTCCATGAAAGAATATGAATCGATAACTCTTCTACAGTATTCTGTCTGTAGTAACAAAAATCTGTAGAATCTGTAACTTAAATGCACCAAATAATGCAGTTGGCCAACTCTCTGAATGTGCCTTGTATAAATAATTCGACTTCTATACATAGCGAGAGAGCGAGAAGAAAATCCGAAACCCATAATAATAAAACGACTTTAATGGTACACATTTGAGAGTTGGCATCCAGCTGTTTAGATTCCCATGATGAGACTCTGAGGATTAAGTATCTCTCAGGGACCTGAATTATGGAAAATAGTAACAATAAACAGTCTAGCCGATAAATAAACCACTGTGTCCACAGGACAATATTTCGAAAAACATTTGCCAACACACTTGACCCAATAATAATAACTCCTACGTACTTTTAACCTTGCTCATGCCCATAAATATCGCACGAGTCATGCTATCATTGTTGTTGAGAAAACGTACTACAATTTGTACTTTCCTGTCGCGTTTGCATGAGGTAATATTTCGTAGATGTTTTGCTGCTAATTCTCGGATTTGGCATTCTTGCTCATTTTGTCATTTCTTGAGATTCTTGTGAAGATCTGAATTGGACAATTTTTTGTTGCATCTCTGGAATTTTGGTAAACAATTGTATTGCCTGTTTGGCATAGTTCCATACCAATTTTGGTGGTACTACAATCGATCCTCGTCTCAAAACCGAATTATACTGAATTAGTAATTTCAAATTTTTCAGCACGATTCACTTTGAAGAACAATTTGGACTTTTCTTCCGTATCTTTATTTTGAAGAAAAGTTTTGTGTGTGTTCAAGTGGATTTGGGAATGGTTTGAACTACAATAGTATATTTTGCAACAAGTGGGAAAAGTAACTTTCCCCACATGTTGGAAACTATACTTTTTCTACAAATGCACATATTCAAAGAATACAAGTAATGTGACTCAATATTTTTATAGTTAGCAAAACTAAAATAACAATAAAGTAGCTTGCCTCTCAACAGTTGAATCATTTATTGAAAATTGACTAACTAAAAATATCAAGATGTAAAATTAAAATTATTAAAAAAACAAGTGACTACAAAAAGCTATGTTAATTCGAGGAAAAAAGTGAAAGAAATTCTGAAAATAGTTACTGCTTTATAAAGAAAAAATGTTTTTTTTTTCTGGTTATTTTTATTTATAAATTGAAAACTGCTACCAGCGCATTTGCCACCGACTCCGCCATAAAATTAGTAAAACGATTTCGCCATAAAATCGACAATGGGTTAGTCAGCGAGAAGGACAACGTCTGCTGGGACTACAAGTACTCTATACATTTCCAAAAATGTTCCAATCTGCGACCTCTCAGTGGTGGTCAAACTTGTCACTTCTGGCAGAAGTATGTAGGATTTCAAAGTGCACCAATTGAAAAAAATGATGTAAAGTATTCGTGGATGACCGATGGCGCGTGTTTGAAATACCTTTTCAACCACTTATACTTCAATATACTATTCATTTTACTTTTGCTTCCTAACCATAAAAATAAATTTTAAGTTACATTGCCTGTATTCTTTAATGTTGTGCAGTTGTGGAAAAAGTATTGTGTAGAACATGTGGGCAAAGTTTCTTTTTTCACTTGTTACACAATATACTATTACCGCACTAAGATATGATGCTGACTTGACCAATGACGAGAAAGAATTCTGATCAATTTCCCACGATATCACAGACGTCTACTTACTGGTTCGAAGCGTTCTATTTATTGCTAGAACTTAATTCACGATAATGAAAATGGCACGACAATTAATATGAATATCAGGCAATACGATAACTGACATAAACTTGAAGTTGTCAACGATAATATCTTTCATAACCTTCAGCCTACTATTTATAAGTTTCATTGTAAATCTTTCGAGAGGAAGGTTAGTATGGGATTTTATTGCGACAGCAGCTTTTCATTGATGTCGAGATTAGTTTGCATCATCTTTGAATGAAATCAGAATACGATGAATATGTAATAACCAATAAATTTCATAAAATCGAGAGTTTTCTTCAATGCCAACCACAGACTTTGAGAATCTGATAGACACGACCACATCTGCAACTATCGGATACTATCCATACAGTAACGATAGTAGTTGCCGACCGATGGTTTATCGTTTTTTACTTCCACCAACCTAGACTGCTTGTAGGCTATGCAATGTTTCTCATTGCAGATGATACAATTGCAAGTCTTTCCTGTAACCAAATAGCAGAATTTTGTATTAATTCAGACATGGGACCACCTGCAGAATAGTTCCGAGATTTGGCCTCTCATCAGTACAGGGTAAGTCACTACAGGTAGCTTCTGAGACAAACCATTTGCCGGCCGTATTATCCCATCACTCTGTCTATTTGACTACTCTGGTTTTACGTTGCTGGAACGGGTGTAACCTTGGGAGCAGAGCAAGAATCACTTCGATTCTCTGAGTTAAAAGATTTAGTCATTTATCTGAACACGAAGCTCGGACTTCTTCTGAAGATCGTTAAGAAACGATAGTCGTTGCCGATGTTTTACCCTTTTTTTACTCCCATCAACATTCCGTGTTTGTAGGCTATTATGGCAAATATTTCTGAAAATAACTACTACTCTGGCCAATACTGCGACGGGTAGTAATTATTCACAGATACTTGTGCACTATTCCTTAGCGCAGTACTTTCTGCACTGCACTTGAATAAAAATTTGCTCTTTTTACTAGTTTCATTACATAACTCCATAAAAAATTTCAAATTGAATCGCAGAAACTAGATAAACTTTTCGTAAAGTTGAACGTGAATTGAATTTGCTCAAACATAATGTCTTTTAGACCTAATGAAGGGTCAAAAATAAATGAACTTCACATCACATATTATTTGATCAAAATTAATTATCGCTATTTGGATTTTGTAATAAATCACACATTCAACGTGGCGCTACTCCAAAATGTGTCAAAACTAAGTCATATGTAGGTTGCGTTAAGTCAAAAAATATTTTGAGAAATATCCCTACTTTTATTTTTTTTTCTTTTTATTCAAATATGACAGATAATGCGAATCACATGACTACAAATATTTCTTTGGTTATTTTTCATCTTGATCGAAGCAGGAATTCATAATAAAGTCATTTTGAATGAAGCTGTTGATGAATTTTTCTATTGTTTTTCCAAAAGCTTCATTTCAAGCGTGATCACATTTCGCTCCTCAAGCTTTTAAGAAATTATTCACACTTTTTTTTCAGAGGTGGGTACGATAGTGGCATGTGTATGTTTGGTATTCCTTGTCATCCAGCTTTTTAGCACGGACCCTTCCTTATTGCAAGATACGATTTTTGGGAATTTTCTGAAATAAAATATTTATGAATTCCAACGCATTCTCTATTTTGCCTTCTTAAATTTCGACCTGCCGATGTTTTTCAAAATTTTTGAGAATATCACGCCAGTGAAATCAGAAATGAATAAATATTGTTTTCATTATTTCTAGAGAGAATGCGACAAAATCAACTTTCATACTCAACGTATTCAACACATTATTTTTGAATATTTTTGAAGATTTCAATTGAAGCCAAAAATATATTCATCGTTATTTCTACTTAGAGGGTTGGGGGAGTCAAATGAATGCGACAAAATCAACATTCACTTTCAACGTATTCAACAAATCATTTTTCTTCATCTAATGTAAAAAAACAGCAATATGACAGTCGAAGTCAGAAACTTATTTTTCATTCTTTATAGAGTGGAGGAAAGGGGTACGAAAAAAGCAAAATTCACATTCAATATATTCATTACTCAAGTTTTCGATATTTTTCCAAAAAAAAATTCAGAAAAATTTTTTTTCATTATATCTCACGATTTACTTTCATTAGTTCAAGATATAAACGCTTTCCTAGCTATTGATTAGAGTGTATCGAAGATAACATAGGTTTTCATCTCCCTAGCAAATTCATAGGAAAAGATTTCACCAGCACAGATGAAAATAAAAGTGATAAAATGAAAATTCAATTGCTGCTGCGATATCAAGCACGACTTTATCGAAGCATAGCGCCGTTCATATTGCTGTCGATTAGAGAGCCATTCGTCTCGTCGGTGATACTTCGCTCACAAGCGCGCTCACTTATTTTCATGGACACTGCTCATCCGAAATATCATTGCGATTGTTAAAATGGTTCCACCGTTAGCGGTCTCATCGAGACTGACTCGACGAGCTCAGTCCTCACATCCACATTCATTCACTTTGGAGACATGCCAAACATATCTTTCTCATGGCCCGTTCTTACGAACGGCAAAGTTTTGGAACTCTCTGCCTCGAGAGGTGTTCCCTGAGGCATACAAGCCTTCAGAAATCCAAGAAGAACACCAATTCCTACCCACTTTCTCTCGGCTATCACGATGTTCTATGAAAAATACAGGATTTTTTTGGTGGAGACCAGCACTTAAAAAAAAAGAAATCTCCAATTTTTTCTTCTCATATTTTCGAGAGGGATCCGACCGCTCTACTACCGCTCTACCGTTCGAGCTATACTCTCTCTCTTTCTAGAATGCTAACTTTGTTAGTGAAACGCGCGTCGAGTGGAAGTGACGTAGTTTTGGTGTTTTGGGTAGCTTCTATTTCTTGAATTGTATTCATACCAAAGGTTCTAAACATCCATTTTCGAAAGCTTCATCGGGAGGTGATCCCTGAGGCATACAGCATGCAGAAATCCAAGATGAACACCAATCCCTAGCTACTTCTCCTCAGCTCTCACGATGTTTTTTGAATAATACAGGATTTTTCTTCTCGTGGAAATAAAAAATAAAATAAAAAACTGGACTGTGGTTTTCTCAATAAATCAATTAACCATTTCTCAGGCTACGCCATCAATTTTGTGTCCCGTCATTCAAATCGACCGACTCTTACAATCATTTGACCTCATGATTGAATTCATTACTGCTTGTCATTGTTAGTTTTTCATTACCGAAATTTCAATGGAGTCATACATCACCAACGAGTGCTTATTGAGGTTCCGTTAGGACCATCTTTCTCTCGTTAAAGCTGCTCTAATAATGAATGATGAAACTAATAAAAACTTTCATATCCTGCAGTTTGAGGAATTGCATGCCGTCCGAGGTATTCACGTTATGTAACCATGTGTGGTTGTGAATTAAAATGGATGATTAAACGATTTTCAGAATTAACAGTGTACATACTCATCGCTAATAGTCTGAAAATCTATTCATCTATACAGGATGGCCTATTACACTATTGAAGTTTGATAAATCTGTTATTTCTGAAAGATAAGAAAATCCTTTCGCGGATGTCATTAGGGATTATTATTATTATTATTATTATTGCTCGGCTTGGCTGGCTATCAGCCGAACTGCAGGTAGTTCTGTGTAGAACCAGAGATTCACTACTGGACTTGATTTTCTAACTACTTGACTTGACCTAATTTGAAATCAAGACAAGCTCAATTCAAGTATTTATATTTGCAATTCAAGTCGAGTCAAGTAGTTACACATCAAGTACTTGTAAATCAAGCTGCCTACTTGATTTTTCTTGAAAAACTAGTACCTTTTATGTATCAATCTGATTAACTGCCAAAACGCAATAACAATAAAAATATGTGGATGCAAAATAAACAACACTGGAGTTAGTGAAATACAGTACAATAATATTAACGGTATAATGTTCCAGTCTTGAATGGCAAAGTGGGTTATATTTTTAAAATTAAATTGAAATTATAGCATGTGCAACAATTTTTACTAGATTGCTTGAATCCTATAGATTTTTGTAGATATTCAAAATAAAAAAAACAGCAACAAATAAAAAATCATTAAGGAAAATAACACGTGGACAATTTTTTGACCCTCCGTGTATATTATTCAATTGTGTCACAAACTACTACATAGTTATAGCTAAAATTAAATTATTGTTTGACCTTCTCAAGCCAACTTGAAACTGAAATTGTGCTACGCCTTTTCAAACCTGTAGAGGTATTTGTTCAGTAATTAGGTGGGCTGGATCTACCAAATTTTTTTTGTAGATTTTAGTGTGTTTACCTTGCAAATGTCGCCTCAGTGGAGATGTTCCGCAGTTTCAAAACCGCCATGCATAGGAAACATTTACCTTGTTTGTTTTCATTACTCTTGCTCGACTATGAAATTATCCGTACTTTTTTCGTTTTACTAGATGCACTTTTATTACCTCCACCTCGTTTGGCCTTTGATGGCGCCGACCCTGCGCTTTCTATTTCTGTTTCGATGTCAGCAAATTCCGCCACCTTTTCATCTACGATATATTCTGAGCCTCAGCTCTGAAAAGGTCCCGATTCCATTACGGACAAATCACTTAAATCAGACATAAACAATCATTCTCTAGTCGTCACTGTTTATCCTCGATCAACGCTGGCGACCCAGGTCCCAGGCTAATGTTCTGCCTCGGTCTCTTCCCGTATATCCAGCCTCTAACCCATTGCTTGCATTTGTGAACCAGATTTGTCCTTCCGACAGCATTGGTATGGCCTTTGATATAACTTCACCGTCTCGCATGATGGTGGTGTATATTCCATCAAGGAAGTAGGTTGGATTTTGTCACAGAGATTAAATTCAGATAATCTTGTAGCTCTTGAAAAACCCTACAAAATAGTTTATGAATGAACTTTCTATCATCAGAAATGAAGGTGCCATGTTTAAAAAACCACACTCACATTTATTCTAAAATACAGGTGGAGAAACATCTGCTCATATGTATTCTCAAATTCGAAAGAAATAGCACGTCCTCTGACAATTTTTTAAAAATTAGTCAAATGTGTTTGTTATTGTTATAAAAATAAATCGGTTAGTGCATAGAAAAATTCATAATTATATTTTTGCAAAATAAATATAGCACATATTTTGAGCAGCAGAATTCTTAAGTTAAATCAATGTGATAAATTGTTATTTTTTTAGGGTAAATATTGTTTTGTACACTAAGCTTTAACAGTGGTTGATTTATAAGGATGGAAATATTTTCATATTGTGTTCCAAAGCATAAAACCATTATACAACTAATACAAACTGAATTTTACCCAGTTTAAAGCTTTAAAATATTATTTTATAAGTTTTGACAATTAGGGGTAGTTTTTACTCCTAACAAATAAACAGCGCCCATCGGCATAATAAAGATTTTCAAATAGAGGGTGAGATGAGCCAAATCGATACAAGACGAAAAAATTGCGAGGTTTTGCAATTTGTTGAGCTTCATTTAATGGACTAGTAGTCCGAATAACATAACAACTGATTTCCATATCAGAACGATTTTTCTCATGCCATCATGACAGTTTCGATCGACAGATGAAGGCTAATCTGTTAGGTTGAACCACTGAAATCAAACAGTACCCCTAGGCTGCGTTCATAAACTTACTCGGAGTAAGGACTGCTTACTCTGAATCGTTCGTAAACTTACTCTAGCTTCAGAGTAAGGAATGCTTACTCTGAATCGTTCGTAAACTTACTCTAGCTTCATGGACAATCGTTCAGAAACTTACTTAGAGTAAACTCTACTCTGCTTTTGAAGAGAGTAGTGATATACTCTGACAGTAATGACAATAACAGGGAACTTATTTGATAGTTGGTGTTTGTAGTTGTTTGTATCTTCATATTTCTACGTGCTTTAAAAGTGAAAATTTTGAAAACTACGGAAGTTTTGACAATTTATAATATATAAAGTGTAGTCCCACGATATGGATTTTCTCGTATGTGGTATCAGTTGGCAGGTATACTTGTTATTCTTGAAAATAAAGATATGCTTCAAAGTGTAATGAACCATATTTCACTTCTGGAATCCCTAATGAAGAAAGAGTTTCAACAATTATTTTTTACTCAAAACCAAACAAAAACTCAATTTCAAGAAACACTTTTGTCAATATTGTCATTGACATATTGTACTCTTTGCAGAGTTTTCGAACGACTATTCATGAGTAATGATCGATATGTACTTCTAATCACGTGACTGTACTCTAACTCTACTCTCAGAGTAAGTTTATGAACGCAGCCATAGTGATGTTTTCAAAGGATGGACTTGCCAAATTAATGTATTCGAAATTTCAATCAGGCACATATTGTGAATCTGTGAATAATCAATCATTTATCCGTAAGCTTGATGTCATTTTACTGAGTAGAAGAAAATATATTTTTTTCATCGTCTGTTTATTATCAATCACGTAGAACCAATAACGAATCATTTTCCACTTATTATCTTCTAAACGACACACCTAGTATAGCCTTACGGAAGTACCGTTGGATTTATATGTACAAATTGCCTCCAATTGTTTATAAAATAGTGCACAATAGATTTATTAATGATAATTAAGATCAGTTCACCGATAAAGAATCCGAGATTGATTTTAAACAAAGCACTTTGTTCTATTAAGCAGTTCTTCGTGGCCTTTGGCCAGAATAGATCCGTTTGGAATAAAAAATTTGACCATCAGGTGTATGCGACTCGTGCATAATGGTTTTTTCCTTAACGATAAAAGGAAATGGGTAATTATATCTGCTGGGATGAATCAATCTTGAGAATACAAAAGGAACGTAATAGCTGAATTGGAACAAATAAACACTCAAAGATTCAGTCAAGGTTTTTGTTAGTTCACCCACGCCAGAATTGTTGTTTTTTGCAGGCCCAATGAAGCAAATTTTTTTTTCAGAATTGTATTTTGAGTAACTCATTGATAACTTCCTGTTTGTTTCCAAGTTCAGACATATTCAGAGGTTCACTACAGGCACTACTTATAACTTATAAGGTGTTTGTTTCATCAATAAATGTCAATATTGAAAGCATAATTTTGGGACAAAAATATCATAAAAATTCAATGTACGACTTGTAGACTTGACAGTCACCGAGTTGAGGCAGGAGTCGGAGGAAAAGAAACTTAAAACAACTGGAAGATACTGGAAGCTAGTTCAATCATGAATAATGGACGAAAATACCATATCTGTGAAGGAGAACTGTGGAAGACAAGATTCAAGAAAACTTGAAAGAAACTGAAGAATAAATTCAATTAATAAAAGTTGAAAAATCTGAAAGAAAAGCCTTAAAAAAAGAGTTTGGGGAGAAAAGCGTCTAAACAATTCAAAGAGATGGAGAGACAAACTTCTAGAAAATTCTGAAAGATACACCCCCCAAAAACACAAAACGCTTGAAAAAAAAACTTTGAGCCGTGGTGAACCGATTAAGAGAAAGAGCGAAAACTGTCGAGACTAAGATGGATAAAATCAAATATGTAATTAATGCAGAAATTGATAATATGGAGAAAACAGTTGTAAAAATGAATTAATATTAGTGCTAGTTCCACAGAAACTGTGTGATTAAAAATTTAAAATTGTACCTGAGTGTGGATTCGGATGAAGTTTAGAAGTTAAAGATTTTTAGGTCAGTTCTGCAACAGAAAATCTTTCTATGAAGCCGCCTCAGTTCAACGGAAAAACTTTGAATTTGAAACTGCGGCAGGGCAAATGGATGGAAGGCAGGGGAAATAGCTGTAGCAATAACATTCCGACTGCATGGAGAAAAAAATGAATATTCAAAAAACCCTCACGGCCCAAAAACAGGAGTATTATTGACAGCTGGTAAAATATATAGAATCATAGTATGACCAGATCCTCCTTCGTATATTATTTACAGCTGAAAACCCGCTACCAGAAATCAGGTGAATCCGAGGGGAAACTAGTCTTTCATTAGGTGTATATCATAACGTTTTCATTAATTCATTATTAATTTTAAATAAATTCATTATTCGAAATGTCGAAAACTCGCCAGAAATTATTTTTGCGCAAGAAAAAACATTTGAAAACTGATTCAGAGCTGACCAACTTGAGAACGGTTAGAGGTAGACGAATTCTGCGAACTCTAATCGATTCAAAATGGCCGAATTCGTATATACTGAGAATTTGAACGACAAAAATCTACAGACAAAAAAATCGAGTAAGTCATGATAGATAATTTATTGAACTTCTTTATTTTTCACTTTTCGAATTTCAAATTTTTGTCCCCGAACGTATTTTGACGTGCCGATTCCGAATCTTCGAACGAAAATATCTAAAACACATCAGAAATATTTTAGGCGCCAAAAAAACGATTTGAAAACTAATTCAGAGCTCACCAACTCGAGAACGTTTAAAGATAGACGAATTCTGCTAACGCCAGTCGATTCAGAATTGCTGAATTAGTGTAAATTGGGAATTTGAACAAAAAAAAATCGACGGACAAAAAAGGCAAGTATATCATGATAAATAATTTTTTGAACTTTTTAAATTTAAATTTTTCAAATTTCAAATTTTCATCCCCGAACGTATTTTGACGTGCTGATTCCGAATCTTTGAACGAAAATGTCGAAAACTCATCAGAAATATTTTTCGCGTCAAAAAAACCATTTGAAAACTAATTTAGAGCTGACCAACTCGAGAACGGTTAGAGATAGACGAAATCTGCGAACGCCAGTCGATTCAAAATGGCCAAATTAGTATGTATTGTTATTTTCGAGTCAATCAAAAAAATTAAAAATTACCCGAAAAAAGTTGAAGGGGTACCCCTAAAAATCATGAAAAATACTAAGTTGTCATATCGACTTGAAATTTGCATTATATACGTTAAATTTCATGCTCATTTCAAAAATGTATGATTTTCATGTGCTCAGATATAAGATTTAGCCGGAAAAGGATGTTTAAGATAAAAAATCCAATTTTCTTCGAACGTATTTTGACGTGCTGATTCCGAATCTTTGAACGAAAATGTCGATAACTCATCAGAAATATTTTTGGCCGCAAAAAAACCATCTAAAAATTGATTTAGACCTGACCAACTCGAGAACGGTTAGAGATAGACAAATTCTGCGAACGCCAATCGATTCAGAATGGCCGAATTAGTATGTGATGAGGATTTCGAGTTGATCAAAAAAAATTAAAATACCCGAAAAAAGTTGAAAATCATCAAAAATACCAAGTCGTCACATCGACTTGAAATTCACAATGTATACGTAAAATTTTATGCTCATTCCAAAAATGTATGATTTTTATATGCTCAGATATAAGATTTAGGCGGAAAAAGGTGTTTAAGATGAAAAATAAAATTTTCTGAGATTTTTTATTTATCATTTTTTTAATTTAAAATTTTTGTCCTCGAAAGTAATTTGACGTGCTGATTCTGAATATTTTAACAATAATGTCGAAAACTCATTATAAAAATTTTTGGCGGCAAAAAAACCATCTAAAAACAGATTCAGAGCTGACCAACTCGAGAACGGTTAGAGATAGACAAATTCTGCGAACGCCAGTCGATTCAAAATGGCTGAATTAGTATGTATTGGGTATGTATTTGGGAATAATTCTATGACAAGGTACTAAAATGAACCTTTCTCCTGTTCTCCTTATGTAATCATCCAATCTCCTTCAATTTATTTGATACTCGTTGTCGCCCGCCTTCTTACACCAAAAATCATACGTGGGCATGAGTTTCGAACTTTCTGGATCTTATTTTTATACATAAGAGTTAAATTATGTCCATACAACGTATCCGCGTAATTGAATGGTAATTATCTTTCATTGCCCCCTAAAACTTTTTCATTATTTTCATTAGAGATAATTACTTCACTGATTTCATTAGGTGTACAAAAAATGACTAGTTGTTTCCCCCTCTGGTGAATCCTTATAGGATTTCAAAGGTTCGTCTTTCATATCCAGCCATACTGAAAATTGTAATGTTCAGAGACACTTGTTTGGAATCTTTCATCCTGTATATAAAAAATGAAGGATCAACGGACTAACATAAGCAGAGATAATTAACACTCTTCACTATTGTCATCTTATTATGAAACAGCCTGTATGTTATCAGCACAGAGGTGAAATGAGTTTCTGATATAACTTTTCGAAAATTCTTATCTGAAGAAAAAAAATTTATTCTGGGTAACTTCAACTTAGCTTCTTGGATCCTTCTGTTACTCAGAATACCTCCACGAAATCTTGACAGTATGATCCAAGCAGATGCTACATTCTCTGATTTGAATAAAACTTTCGATAAAGCAAGGCATTATTTACATCACGGAGATTGGCAAAAATTGGCATTCTGCTGAGATTGGTTCAGGCCTTCGTTCAATAATTGGTTGTTATTTGTTATTTATCTGACTTAATCATCGCTTCGTCTGGAGTTCCACAAGGGCCCCACCTAGGGCCACTTCTATCCATAGTTTGTGTATAACTCATTAAACAGTGCTTTAAATTTTGTGAATTTTTTTGTTTATGCTTGATGATCTGAAGATTTTCAGTTGACTTATATTATAAATAATGGATAATCTCAAAAACAAACAGAAATACTATCACAAGTGATATAGATTTCGAGAATTATACCTACTCCCTAGCTTTTTGGGAAAGAATATTTGGCTACTGTATTACTGGAACACGTTTATGTATTAGTTCGCTCAGCTACTTTTGCTAGATGTTATGTTATACGTCATCAGTTTATTGCAAATTTGAAATAATATCACTTTAATTATATTTCCTATAGATCGAAAATCATAAGCCCAAAGGCTACAAGTTGAACGGTGTTTTTGATGGCTATTGTTCTACAAATTTTAGAAGAACATCAAAGATAGCTCCTCCTTCCAATTTTGTTACGTCTCCGTCCTGAGAATTGAAAGTTGCACATTGAACCCGTGGTACATCGCTATATCTCGCAGTACCGGGCATTTGTAGATACTATTTGATATTTCCGTAGTTAACATCATTATGAAGTTATTTTTATAATTACCAAGGACATTCGTCAACAACGCTCCCACATATGCAAATTTTCAGATCGAAAGAGAGTTATGAAGCGGTTCTATTCTTTATGCAAATTGGTTTCCCAATTGATATATTTATCGGAAGGTATCGAATAAGTTGATTTTTACCAATTTATATCACCAAAATAGGCCTAGAAAAGTTCACCGATAACAATTCACCGAATACAATTCACCTAACACAATTTAACAAGGGCTTTCTGTAGTGTCCGTTTTTGGATAAATTCCTTATTGGACGAAAGGTGCACAAATTTCAGTTTCTTCGAAATATCTGCTGGGTTTAAGTTGAAATTACTCCAGACAGTACAGCCCTCTTCATATTAGGACTGACTCATGTTGAGATATTTTAAAAAAGTTATTATTTTTCACCATTTCCTCAATACAGCAGTTGCTTCGGAGGTCATCAAGGTTAAGGCACGTGAAAACCAGAACATAAATAAAAACATTTTAATTCCTTCCCAAGGGCCCTCAAATGCACAATATATCCGGAAATAAAACTATTGTATATATTGTAACTACCCTGCTACATGGATTCACGTAATACTGTCCCAAAGATTAGCTATATCAACTCTTAGAAGTAGCTCCAGCAAGGCCATACCTGCAATGGGCTGTCCGCAGGGAGGAACCTTGTCCCCTTCGCTTTGTGCTTCGTGGTAGATGGTAAAAATAAAAGACCCAGACAACAATACACTTAGGCCTACGCAGACGATAAAGTTATATTTTTCGATGACCAGGCCTGGTGAGGGGTCATTATACCAAAAGCCTTCAACGTAGTGGATGAATGGTGCCGTTCAGTAGGGCTGAGTGTGAATCCTGAAAAGGCGGAGCAGGTTCTTTTCACCGGGAAACTCTAACCAGGGGACCTCCCAAATGTCGCAAATCAGTGGGAGGTCCCTGCGAAACCAAAACTCGTTCAAGTACATTGTTATCTTCCTTGACTCCAAACTGAAGTGGAACGAACATACATGAAGTTCGGAAAAGCACAGTTGCTTTCTATGGATGCAGAACGGTATTCATCAATTAGATGGGGTACCAAGACTTGCCTGTCTTGCGACAGCCACTGATTGCCTGGAGCAGCTTCAACCAATGGCGAAGCACGGGAATGTATTGTCACCTCCACCTGCCATACGTTTCAGCAGAATACCGCAGTCAGTCATTCCCAGAAGGGACGACTCGGGCACCGCCTGATCTCCACCACTAGAATCATCTGGTACACAGATGGCTCCAATATGGGTGGATCTGTTACACGCTGAAAAATTATGCCAGGCAAAAGTGTATGCCATACTCGCCTGTATGCAAATCACAATATGCCAAGCGGTGATCAAGGCCCTTACATCATAGAGTCAATTCGTTGCTGGTGTCTGAATGCATTGACGATCTGCAATAGGCTATCCATCGCCAATAATTTTAAGCTGCTCTGAATCCCGGTCATACCGGTGTGCCCGGAAACAAAAAGGCCGATTATTTGGCCAGACAAAAGCTCAACGATTGGACCAGAACCACTCCAAGGAATTGCTAGATCATTGAGCTTCTCAACCATGAAGGCAGTTGAATTCCAGGATGCATGGAAAGAGGCTCTGGGCATGGGACAATTGGAACTCCACATCGAAGACCCTTCTACTCGGAGGACTCTGCTAACAATGAGCAGTGGTAGGGCTCCTGACGACTCACTGCCATCCTAACAAGCAAATCAACATCGTAGGTATCACGGAGGATACTAAATGCTTGGAAGATGAGGATTCAGCCAACCACATCCTCACGGAATGCTTGCTCATCAGGGGCAGCTTTACGGAAAGCGTACTCAGCAGCATCATTCTGAATCCGGAGAGTGTGAGAAAGGAATTCTACCAATTTCTAGCAGCAGTGGGTACAAAACAAGCGCGGTTGAAAGACCTATACATGCTCAACTACATGCTGAACTACACACAATTTTTAACATTCAAAATGACAAATATTGAAAAGGGGAACATTCTCTATGAAAATTGAAAAATGAAAAATTGAGATTGGAAGAATCAGAAGAGCCTGCTTTCCAATTCTTCCAATCTCCCTGATAAGCTTGGCAGATCGAAATAGATTTTCAATCGAAATAGATTTTCGCCGACAAAAATGTATTGGGGAATAAATGCGAGAGAAGCGAACCTTGCTTCAATGAAATGAACGTTTGTGTGATATTTTTGAATAACATTTCCCCTATCTTATTTATTTAATGAATTTTCAATGGAAACTATATATCTTGTACTTCACTCACAATAAACCAACCCATAATCAATATTGAGAAACGCATTTACAAAAATTGAACTGATATTTCCCGTCGGTCGGCATCGTTCTTTTTATAAAAGCCTTCACTAATACCTACATTTGCTCCTATTCAATTAAATATTGTTCAATATTTCATCTACCGCTACATGTTATTAACTACGTGAATTATTTGATGGTTGCTCTAGAATTATAGCTCGAAGTTACATCACGAAAAGCATCGCAGACACTTCTCTAAAGTTTGTGAACGTAAAAAATTGGGCAAGCACACATAATCATTCATTAATGAAATGGAATTGAATTATTATACCTTTTGGAGTGACGTAATTTTGAATGTATCCCGCGGGGCATTCTTGAATAATATGATTTATCAGCATGTATCGATCAGGATGGGTTTTTGTTTCACACTTTCTCTTCAGGCTTTTTTTATGTGTATCAAGATTGTTGTTTGGTAACTGACAGGAACAGTTTTACAAGCATTATAATGTTATGGAAAGTGTGGGAGTTCTCGTGTGAGAGGGTGTTGATGAATAATTTTGAATTTTTCTTAACTTGTGAAAATATTAGAATGTACAAGGTATTATTGTATCAGATGATAGCTGATGCGCTCAAAGTACCTGAAAAGTTATGTTCAATATGAGCCCTGATCCCAAATCATTTTATAAGGAGAAAGATATGAGACATTTATTGGACATCCACGAACATACAAACTGGTAATCATCAATATCATCGAAAGTTGTAACGAAATTTTTCAAAATCCACTGATGCAAAAATGTTGGCAACTATTCCTTGTTAGAAAACTGTGCAACATCAAAACTCAACATATACTGGTAAACTGTGGAAATCTGATCATGTTTGCCTAAGTGTCAAATACTATTGATTTCCATCAAGTATAATGGCCTAGTGAGTAGATAATTTTTTTGTGAATAACTGGTTGTTGCTAGTTTTCTAACTGAGTTAGCTGGATTCTGGATACCATCAGTTTTTTGTTCCTTCACAACACAAAACAAGAAATGAAAGTGAAGACACTACGTCTCAGTGTAACAGAAATCCCGCAGCGTGCCCAATTGTTTGTTTGTTTTGTTTGTTGAAATTGTTTTTTTTTTCCTTTAACCAGCTGTGTCCCCTTACGAACTACAACCCTCAAAAGTCGACACTTGTACGAGCCAAGGATTAACGAGGTCTCATATTTCAACGTGCGATCCCTCACTTTCTCGGGCCATCAGATGAAAATCTGTAGTCGCTAGGATTCGAACCTAGCCGACCAGCAGTCAATGGTTTTGAACGCTACAGTCTCAACCACTGAGCTACTTGGCCAATATGGGAAGGTTGAGCTACCTACCAGGCGCGTCCCAGATGGCGGATAGGAAACGACCACAATAGCCGTACGTAGAGTGCGGGGCCTAAACACCCCCTAAATCCTTTGCGAAAGCATCGCCGCGGACCAGCTCACGACTCAAACCATAAACCGCTTGTGATTCAAGGACCCGTGGGACACCTAGTGTCCGTCAGTACGTGTCACAGGGTGCGCGGGAGTCCTGGCTTAATCGCACGGACTCCGCATGTTGGAGACACTCTAAAATCCCTCCTAATCTTAAGGTATTTTCCGCGCCGAAGGGATGTAAGGTTGATGGGAACATAACCACTAGCGACAGCACTCGTAACCAGGCGCACCCAGATTCATTCAGCCTTTCGAACGAGGGGCCTCCACACGACTTTCCTTTCTCCATTCCACCAGTTGCCACACACTACTGGAGGGTTCCTTTTTGGGGTCCTCCAAAACATTTAAATTTTTTCTCTCCTCCCACGCGGATGGCCTCCAGTACTGGGTCCTTCTCAACCCCACCCCATAATCTCTACGACCCCAATGTCTGTGTCCACCTTTTCTCTCATCCACCATCCCAGCGGGTTCCTTGGGGTCTGCCGTACTTCCGTTCCGACAGGCTCCACTTTGGGGAACTCGGAACAGAAAATAATTCCTATATACTGCGGTGGCACATAACGGGCCAGACTAAGAGGCCTACATGCCCATGGTTTTGTCCGCCCAAAAACCACCTTCAATCCAATACATAGAAATCCCATCAAATGGTACACAGACGGTTCTAAAACACCAATACATAGAAGTATATGCAGTTCGAAGTGGTCATAAACAGCCACCAAATTTGCACGGACCTCAACTTGGAAGGGATGCATCAGTATGGCACACTGTTGGATTCAAGAGGGATGAAAGGGCTGCAGTGGACTCTACAGAACCAAGTTTCATGCTCCCAAAACCCCTCGGTAACATTCCTATTATATTTCAAGCAGAAGTACGTGCTATAGGGATATGTGCCCGGTATTGCCTCGGATAGGGCAACGGAGGAGAAAAAATATATATATTGTCAGATAGCCAAGCAGCACTAAGAGCTCTGGAGTCATATACTCACGAGTCTAGGCTCACTTGGAACTGCAATCTCTGAGACAACTGACAGCAATCAGCCAGGTCACTTTGATCTTGGTGCCAGATCACAGAGATGTTGGAGGCAACGACGAAGGAGACTGCCAAAAAAGGACACAATTTCATGACCTTGAACCCTTCTGTGAACTCTTCAAAGCCCTCTTGAGAAAAGAGTTTCGAAGCTGGGCAACCGATGAAATGAAATCTCACTGATGGAATGGATTGTCAGCACGAAGAGAATGCGACAAAGGCTACTGAGCTAGTATCACAAAAGATAGCTCAACAGCTTCTTGAGGAGGGCAAAAAGAATTTAAAATCGGTGATGGCACTCCTAGCTGAGCACTGTCGTCTAAGGTGTCACGGTGTCACCAAAAGCTTTATGTTCAGATATGTGAAAATACAAGCAACTATACCGTAGATAAGGCCGATGTGGGAGCACTATTTATGGGATCTGGACACCATAAAGGAACAGAATATAGATCACAATCAATGTCAATATGAGGAATTTTCACAAGATTTATGACAAGCGAAGATACTTTATTGAGATTTACTTTTTTTAAATATTTTTTCATATTAAATTTTAGTGATAGAGCCTCTGAGTTGATCACACAGAATGAGGGCCGTACACTGTTTTTTTGTCAACAAACTGGGAATCGGATTAAATAATCCTACACTATTTTGAAAAGAGATTTCAATAGTCGAGTAGAACACAAACGTTTTTGCAACTATTTTTTACATTTCATTTGAATATGCTGATATTCCCCAATTCTAATCAATTGACTAAACCGTAAGTGACATTTGTAGAATTCATTGTATATTTAACCATTTTTTATAGAATCGGTTTGGAAAACAGAATAAGTATTGACATCAGTTCTATTAACATATAACACCCATTGTATATAGGTATCGAAGGTGTTGAAATTCAATCCTATACACGGGTATTGGTTCTATATATCCAATAATGTGAATTTCTAGGAAAATTCACAACTCTAGGTTTAGTAAAAGGCCTCTATCACTTTTTTCCTTTACTTACTGAACAGTCTATTTACACTAGTTACACTTTTTACAATGCCTTGTGATACTACAAAAGAGAGGCGTTATTGAAACTTGGGCTTTTCCCTTGTTTCTCCACAGAAAAAAATGGTATCTGAATAGAATAAAAAAGTTTAGTGGATCGATAAATATCTTCATCAATATTGGTCCAATGAACGCAATCGTTATGTCAATGTACCACTGGTTATCCATACTATGTATACGGATTCTAATGATATCAATGAATGCTTATACGTTGAAATCATGATCAAGTACATTAAATAGGTTCGTAAGGGTAATGAAATCCATTCATCAAACGAATAAAGAGTGTTTACCCAAGCAATACACTATATTCGTTCAACTGATGAAACTCTATTCATTGAATTAATTACTATTCTTCGTTCTTTGAATAAATGCTGTATGACTGATATAATGATTCGGATTATTTCGATGTTGGATATTTTTCATCAATTTAATGAATGGCGATCATTGAATTCATGAGTATTGGTTACTATAATAAAACGTTCGTTAGGGTAATGAATTCCATTCATCAAACCAATGACGAGTGTTTACCCAAGCAATAAATTGTTTTCGTTCAACTGTTGAAACTGTACTCATCAAATTAGTTATTATTGTTCGTTCTTCGAATGAATGCTGTATATATGACTGATATAATGATTCGGATTATTTCGACGATGGATATTTTTCATCAATCCAATGAATGGTTATTATTGAATTCATAAGTATCGGTTATTACTATACCTTCCTTGATTCAATAATTGGTATACATTAAATTTCGTAATGCTTTCCATTGAACTGATGATTTTGTTTATTATTTTAATGAGTGGTATTCATTCTATCATAGCATATTATTCGTGAATGCAATGAAGGCCTCCCTTCACTGAATTATACTTCGTTAATATACGGTTTTTTATTGATCTGAGGTAAATACCCTTAAAGTATGACTCGTATTTTGAGCAGTTTTCTACCAATTTAAAAACGTGAAAATTTGTACAGACATTACTCTGATGCCATAGAATATAACAATGGAAAAATAAATACTCGCAAATTGATATAACGGGAGATATGAGGGTAAATACGGTTTTTTATTGATCTGAGGTAAATACCCTTGTAGTATGACTCGTATTTTGAGCAGTTTTCTACCAATTTAAAAACGTGAAAATTTGTACAGATATTATTACTATGATACCATAAAATATAACAGTGAAAGAATAATTACTCACAAATTGATATAACGGGAGATATTAGGGTAAATGCGGTTTTTTATTGATCTGAGGTAAATACCCTCAAAGTATGACTCGTATTTTGAGCAGTTTCCTACCAATTTAAAAACGTGAAAATATTTACATACATTGCTATGATAACATAGAAGACGATGGCGAAAAAATGGACACTCGCAAATTGATATAACGGGAGATATGAGGATACATAAAGTTTTTTATTGATCTGAAGTAAATACCCTTAAAGTATGACTCGTATTTTGAGCAGTTTCCTACCAATTTAAAAACGTGAAAATTTGTACTGACATTACTATGATACCATAGAATATAACAGTGGAAAAATAAATACTCGCAAATTGATATAACGGGAGATATGAGGGTAAATACGGTTTTTTATTGATCTGAGGTAAATACCCTTGTAGTATGACTCGTATTTTGAGCAGTTTTCTACCAATTTAAAAACGTGAAAATTTGTACAGACATTACTATGATACCATAAAATATAACAGTAAATACTCACAAATTGAAAATTTCAATCGGCGCGCGTTTTGCCAAAGTTGGAATCCTCGGAGCTAAACGCACAATAAGCATACAGGTGCTTTCAGCTCCTGTTCGCGAAATGGTGTTTAGGGTAATTCTATTACTTGAATTCTGAAATTAACCCGCATAATCCTATAGTTACTGACCAAAGTGCACTTCGGTATTTACTCAATTTGCACGCCTCTGAATACAAATAAACAAGAAACGACCTTTGAATGCCAGTGGGTTGACGTCCACACATCTGGTGCAGCAAATAAGCATAAATATGTCGGAAACAATGGAGTTATTCTTTCCAGCTAAAACATACTTCTATTTAAATGTAAATATCATTCTTGCTGTGGTCATAAAACATGCATGGTGCAGTTTGACGTTTGGGTAGAAGTGTTAGATGAGAATATTTAGAAAAATTTTGAAATAATGACAGAAAGACAAATAATTTATGAATCTTAGAATAATCAATTTACATTTGCAAAAGTCGCAATAAATATGAAAATGCCACAATGCGATAATATTACGAGAAAACATCATATTACGATTTAAACCAAGCTATAGAAGTTTTTTCACCCACAAAATAAAAGACGCCAAAGGCCTATGCTAATTTTTATAAGATAGTTCGTTAGTGAAAACCCTGGTTTTCGCCCCAGCAAAATTGTCTTTGTGGAATTTTTCAAACAAGAAATAGAGAAATAGTTACAACTTTTTTGATTTTTTGCAAATATTCCCAAAAGTTTCGAAGGAATCGTTTTACAGTCGATAGAACTTTTGTATAGAGAATTATTAAACCTACGACCGAATTGGTGCATTTTCGACTTAGAAAATCCGTGAAAACTTCCAAAAAGAGACCATTTTTCAAAAATTTACAATTTTTATAAATCTGAAAATGGACAAACAATATTTCGGAAACTGATATATAATAATATTTGGTTCATCTCTGTGCAAGATGTTTTCTGTCCGATATGTAGTTTAGGCACAATCGCGTTATAAACAGTTCAAGGGCTTATCTTGCAAAATGCGTAGATTTGAGGGAAGTGAACATATTCAAATTATGTGAACGGTATCCGGAAGTAATGATCAAACACTACAATTTGCATATTTTGGATTTACATCTGAGAGGTGGAAAATGTGTTGAAAATGCCAAAGTTGCTCTAAACCCTTGAAAGTCTGTTCCTGGCATAGTCGAGTAGCAGTAGTGGGGGAACTATCGAGGAGAGGAGAGTACAATTGCGCGGCGATTTGAACAATGCAATTTCCCCACTACCTCTCCTCGATTCTGACACAAACGCACTTTCAAGCGTTTGCATCAACTTTCAGTGACATTTTTAACACATTTTTCCATATAGACATTGATGTCTTCTTCTACATACCTTCAACATAATTTGAATATAACGATTTTAGTTCGAAAATATGAATAGGGCATTCATAAAATCTGTTGTGGAGTCATCTGCGACTGAAAGACAAACTTTAGTCGATATTTTTCATCGTTCAAGATAACCTCTTGGGAGGTATTCATATTGAAAAGGGGAACATTCTCCATGAAAATTTAAAAATGAAAAATGTGATTTATTGGTAATATCTAACAGAAAACAACTACTTCCCCGGTACAAGCCACGCTGGACATTGAACTACATCTGATAGATATTGTAAAAAGATTCTAACTGAAAATGAAAGAAAAAATCTGAAAGTGAAAATTCGCATTTTCATTTTTTTTATGACCTTAACTTTTTTATAACGCTATTGTACAAAACTGCACACCGGACAGAAAACGTCTTGCGCACAGTTGAACCATTTGTTATTATCTATCAGTTTCCACAATATTGTTTGTTCAGAATTTTTGAAAAATGGGCTCTTTTCCGAGGTTTTCCCGGATTTTCTAAGTGGAAATGCACCAATAGTGTCGCTTAAAAAACTGTTTTGTAGTTTTCATAATTCTCTACAAAATGTATATTGACTGTGAAAGGATTCTTTCAATACTTTTTGGGATATTTGCAAAATACTCACTATTTCTTGTTTAAAAAATTCCACAAAGCAATTTTGCTGGGGTGAAAACAGGGGTTTTGATTTACGATATTCATCAGAAAAAGTAGTATAGGCTATTTTCATTTTGTGTTAAAAGAGTCTCTTATTTTTATCTCCAGCTTGGCCTAATTGGAAAACGATGGTTTGAAAATATAATTTTCTGAATTGACGAGAAAAATTGTATTTCGTCCAAAAAAATATATATCATAGTAGAGCCCCTCGACTGTTATCATTATTACTGTGTACCTGCGAGTAATAATTGAAAATGAATTCGATGAAATAAATGATACCTTTAATATACTCAATTATGTTACAAACATGTTCTGTTGTATTCGATCATTGAAGTCTCTTTTAAAAATTATGGTGGAAACGCATAACATTTTATGAATGAATCCTTTCAACTTCAGGCCTCGGAAAATACTTGATAGATACTTTCACAAATAATGAGTTGCGGATACTGCGCTACAGATTAGCAGATTCTTTACAATATCTCATGTGAGATGCCATCTCATGTGAGATGCCATCTCATGTGAGATGCCATGCTATTTACAAAAGGAAGAAAATTTTGTTCAGAACAAATGATTGTTTTATACGTGTTTCAGCTGTTCTTGTTGGATATGTGCCGACATCAATAACGTGTTGAAATAATAGTATAATAACACTGGACTGGGTGTTTTGATCAATCCACACAAATTCCTAATGAGGGACGTGATACTTTCTATATTTTTTACCCACTCGTATTTTTAACCTCGAATCTAATTGAGTGCACTCCAACAATGGGTCCAAAATATCCATCTACTGTTGCACAATTCTGAGGTTACACAGAAATTAGGTGATAATAGTTTCAATATGTCACGGTCTTTAGCCTTTTGATAACATAACAATCCATTGTTTTCGGATAAAATACATTTATTTTGGTGAGTTTAGGAAATATCGTTTAGAAAGTGAATGATCCTATTAAAAGCATTTTTAAAATTAGAAGTTAAGTGAGTTGGAAACCGGCGATGTCAACGTGAATAAAACAGACGGATGTTTTTATTCATATTGAATATAATAATTCTTATGAAGTTATTTATTTCAATAAGTTTTTTGGGTTCGTATAAAGCTTACAGGCAGTCCCCATGCACTGTAAGAAGACAATTCCCATAGTACTTATAGGGACAAGGTTATACATCCTAAATGTCATGTACATCCTAAATGTCACCAGACAGAAAACATCTTGCGCACAGTTGAACCATTTGTTATTATTTGTTATTATCTATCAGTTTCAACATTGTTGTTTGTTCAGAATTTTTGAAAAATGGGTTCTTTTCCGAGGTTTTCCCGTATTTTCTCAGTGGAAATGTACCAATAGTGTCGCTTAAAAAACTGTTTTGTAGTTTTCATAATTCTCTACAAAATGTATATTGACTGTGAAAGGATTCTTTCAATACTTTTTGGGATATTTGCAAAATACTCACTATTTCTTGTTTAAAAAATTCCACAAAGCAATTTTGCTAGGGCGAAAACAGGGGTTTTGATTAACGATATTCATCAGAAAAAGTAGTATAGGCCATTTTCATTTTGTGTTAAAAGAGTCTCTTATTTTTATCTCCAGCTTGGCCTAATTGGAAAACAATGGTTTGAAAATATAATTTTCTGAATTGACGAGAAAAATTGTATTTCGTCCAAAAAAATATATATCACAGCAGAGCCCCTCGACTGTTATCATTATTACTGTGTACCTGCGAGTAATAATTGAAAATGAATTCGATGAAATAAATGATACCTTTAATATACTCAATTATGTTACAAACATTTCTTTTGTATTCGATCATTGAAGTCTCTTTTAAAAATTATGGTGGAAACGCATAACATTTATGAATGAATCCTTCCAACTTCAGGCCTCGGAAAATACTTGATAGATACTTTCACAAATAATGAGTTGCGGATACTGCCTACAGATTAGCAGATTCTTTACAAGATCTCATGTGAGATGCCATGCTATTTACAAAAGGAAGAAAATTTTGTTCAGAACAAATGATGGTTTAATACGTTTTTCAGCTGTTCTTGTTGGATATGTGCCGACATCAATAACGTGTTGAAATAATAGTATAATAACACTGGACTGGGTGTTTTGATCAATTCACACAAATTCCTAATGAGGGACCTGATACTTTCTATATTTTTTGCCCACTCGTATATTAACCTCGAATCCAATTGAGTGCACTCCAACAATGGGTCCAAAATATCCATCTACTGTTGCACAATTCTGAGGTTACATAGAAATTAGGTGATAATAGCTTCAATATGTCACGGTCTTTAGCCTTTTGATAACATAACAATCCATTGTTTTCGGATAAAATACATTTATTTTGGTGAGTTCAGGAAATATCGTTTAGAAAGTGAACGATCCTATTAAAAGCCTTTTTAAAATTAGGAATTAAGTGAGTTGGAAACCGATGTCAACGTGAATAAAACAGACGGATGTTTTTAGTCATGTTGAATATAATAATTATGAAGTTATTTATTTCAATAAGCTTTATGGGTTTCTACATAAAGCTTACAGACAGTCCCATGCACTGTAAGAAGACAATTCCCATAGTACTTATAGGGACAAGGTTATACATCCTAAATGTCATGTACATCCTAAATGTCACCAGACAGAAAACATCTTGCGCACAGTTGAACCATTTGTTATTATTTGTTATTATCTATCAGTTTCAACATTGTTGTTTGTTCAGAATTTTTGAAAAATGGGTTCTTTTCCGAGGTTTTCCCGTATTTTCTCAGCGGAAATGTACCAATAGTGTCGCTTAAAAAACTGTTTTGTAGTTTTTATAATTCTCTACAAAATTTATATTGACTGTGAAAGGATTCTTTCAATACTTTTTGGGATATTTGCAAGATACCAAAAATAATATAATTTTTCTCACTATTTTTTGTTTAAAAAATTCCACAAAGCAATTTTGCTGGGGCGAAAACTGGGGTTTTCATTTACGATATTCCTCAGAAAAAGTAGTATAGGCCATTTGCGTCTTTCATTTTGTGATAAAAAAGTCTCTTGCTTTCATCTACAGCTTGGCCTAATTGCAAAACAATGGTTTGAGTAAGTATATATATCGGAAATTGTAATTTTCTGAATTGACGAGAAAAATTGTATTTCGTCCAAAAAAAATGTAGTTATATAATCATAGCAGAGCCCCCCGACTGTTATCATTATTACTGTGTAACTGCGAGTAATAATTGAAAATGAGTTCGATGAAATAAATGATACCTCTAATATACTCAATTATGTTACAAACATGTTCTGTTGTATTCGATCATTGAAGTCTCTTTTAAAAATTATGGTGGAAACGCATAACATTTTATGAATGAATCCTTTCAACTTCAGGCCTCGGAAAATACTTGATAGATACTTTCACAAATAATGAGTTGGGGATACTGCGCTACAGATTAGCAGATTTTTTACAATATCTCATGTGAGATGCCATGCTATTTACAAAAAGAAGAAAATTTTGTTCAGAACAAATGATGGTTTTATACGTTTTTCAGCTGTTCTTGTTGGATATGTGCCGACATCAATATCGTGTTGAAATAATAGTATAATAACACTGGACGGGGTGTTTTGATCAATCCACACAAATTCCTACTTACTTTCTATATTTTTTGCCCACTCGTGTTATAACCTCAAACCTAATTGAGTGACTCCAACAATGGGTCCAAAATATCCATCTACTGTTGCACAATTCTGAGGTTACACAGAAATTAGGTGATAATAGTTTCAATATGTCACAGTCTTTAGCCTTTTGATAACATAACAATCCATTGTTTTCGGATAAAATACATTTATTTTGGTGAGTTTAGGAAATATCGTTTAGAAAGTGAACGATCCTATTAAAAGCCTTTTTAAAATTAGGAATTAAGTGAGTTGGAAACCGATGTCAACGTGAATAACAGAACAGACGGATGTTTTATTCATGCTGAATATAATAATTCTCATGAAGTTATTTATTTCAATAAGTTTTATGGGTTTCTACATAAAGCTTACAGGCAGTCCCATGCAATGTAAGAAGACAATTCCCATAGTACTTATAGGGACAAGGTTATACATCCTACATTTCATAGGGTGTTAAAATTTCAGATTTTTTTAGTTTCTGTCGTATAACTCCTGAATCAGTTTTTGAGATATTCAGCTCAAATTTAGAAAACAGATACGCTGTATAGGGTATGAAATGAAATGGTTGTGAAAATGGACCACGTTCCCATTTGTATCCCTGAACGTTTTCGTTGTGTACTGCTAATATAGCTGATATAGATTCATAAACACAAAATTAGGACATACAGGCATTTTTTCAAAACAAATTGCCTTCTTGGAGCAATAACCAAGATAGATAAATAGTTAATTTGACTATATCATGTACATTAGACATAATCATAGTCGTTCATTCAATTGAAGCAAGGTTCGCTTCTCTCGCATTCAATCCCCATTACATACAAGTATTGGAAAGCAGGCCTTCAGAAGAGCCTGCTTTCCAATACTTCCAATCTCCCTGATGAACTTGGCAAAGGAAATAGATTTTCGGCGACAAATTGGGGATTGAATGCGAGAGAAGCGAACATAGCTTCAATGAAATGAACGATTTTTGTGAGTGATATTTCTTAATTACAGTCTCCCTATCTAATTTATTTGATGAATTTTCAATGAAAACTAAAGATAATTAAAAAAATAAACCATCTGAATGAAAATGCGAATTTTCACTTTCAGATTTTCTCTTTTCAGTTAGTCTTTTCACAATATCTATCAGATGTAGTTCAATGTCCAGCGTGACTTTAGCCGGGAAAGTAGTTGTTTTCTGTTAGATATTACAAAAAAATAACATTTTTCAATTTTCATGGAGAATGTTCCCTTTTTCAACACGAATACCTGCCAAGAGGTTATCTTGAACGATGGAAAATAGCGACTAAAGTTTGTCTTTCAGCCGCAGATTATTCCACAATAGATTTGATAAATATCCTATTCATATTGTCGAACAAAAATCAATATCGTATCCTGATTTTGTGCACACATTTTCTCTTCTGTTCATTATTCATCTGAGATATTCGAAACGTAATGTATCTTTTAGTGACGAATTGCAAGTGACTACGTACCTAATTATTTTGTTTCTCTACAGAGGTTCACATCAAATTCAGACTTCTCCTTTGTGAAATCCGTATCTATTAATTTCATCATCTTCTTCGAAATCTGACGAATTTATCTTCCACCAAACTCCCACCCTGTTGATGTAAAAAACGTCACCCTAACGCAATCCCACTGGAGTTTTGGACAAGAGCGCCAATAAAAACAGTGCGAGGTGCCGATTATAGAATCAAGTAGGCGAAGAAGCTAATTTATATTATTCAAATGTCAGCTTGTTTTGCGCATATTCTACTCCTTATAGTCCTTATAAACACCTACGGCTGATATCTGAATAACCTGCTTCTTGATAGCGGTGTTGTCGGATCTATGATATTTCCCCAGTAAAGGGAGAGCGTTGAGAATAGTTTTTTCTAGTTTTTTTCGTTAACAGGTTGAAAACCATCGTATTGCGAAACAGTACGAGAAAGCAACAGTGTATCATGAAATATACCAATGAATGGTTAGTTTTTCGAATACTTTCGGCTGTAGCTTTGGCCAATATTTCTGCTATGTACTTATTTTCAATTCAGAAATTTGTATTACTGATTGTTTTAAGTAGATATTTTGTGAATTTCATAACGATTATGTTGATACCGCTTCACTGTTACAAACGTTCGTTAAAAAACTAGAAAAGATTACTTAAGATCTTCTTAAAATGAAACAATTTCAGATTAAAATGAGATTCAAGTACATTGGGTAACTTTTGACCTACATAACTGATAGAACAAGGTAATTAAGGTGTATTGAAAAAAACATTACTTATCGATATGTTATCTTATCTCCATTCTCCAAATCTAATTTAGGAAACTATTGCGTACGCGCTATTGATTGAAAAATATGTTAGTAATATCATTTATGCAAGAAGATATTACTTTTTGGATTGATGGTTTTGTTATATCATTTGTGTCGGTCACAGGTTACTCGATGAATTTTAATATAATTTCATTCTCAAAAATAAAGTACCGTAAGATTTTTGAGTTTTTTGACGACAGTTTCTTCTAGACATGCATTTCACCCGAAAACCGTAAAGTTGTATTTTTCCCAATTCTTTTGGAATAAAATTAATAATTTGAACGATTTCATAGCCATCTAGATTGAAAAATAAATTTCAAAATTAAAAAAAAAATTGTTACAAAAAATAAAAAATGATACATCAGAATGTCATATGAAGACCAAAAAAGTGAAAATATACCGGGTATCTCTTTTAAAAATCGAAAGTGTATGTCACTTCCGGTAAGACCGGAAGTTGCGTGAAGCTGAGCCATTTGTCACAAAATGCAGTTTTATGTATTATATTCATCCACCAAATTACGTTCCAGTATCTTCAAAAACAAAAAAGTTATAGAGGCAAGCCAACTTCCGTGGACACCCGGTATATTCCGAGACGCAAACCTTCAGCTTGTGCATAGCAGTACTAATAATCTCCAAATGTTATTGGGTCATCCGAAAGACAAAATGAAATTGGAAATGCTAATCACGCATCTTTTCTGTGTTCCGCCTTAAATTACTTACTAGTTTTTGAGAGAACTTCCGCTTCTTCAGTCTCGGTTGCAGTCACTACTAAACGGGAGAAAACAACCTAAAATCATAGGATTCATGAAATTTCATTTTTGTACTAGATTCACCTGAATTGTACTGATGTACTAAATGTAAATGAAATTTACTAGAAAAGTACAATTGTACTAAAAACGGCAACCGTGCCTTGGAGGTAAAACAACAAGATATCTGACAACCCACCCTTTTCCACTATATTTACACTGAATTGTTCTTAAGAACCTTTCAATAGAAACGCAATAGTAAAAAATCACAAATTTTTACAAATTGTTTGAAAATAAAAGAACAGCAAACGAAACGAAATAGAAAAGTGAGGTTATTTATTCTTCTGTTTATACGATTGAGTTTGTTTTACCTCCAAGGTCAGTCCTTTGAAGATTGCTCTAGTTGATCGAGATTACTATGAGATATGTTCATCTCTCTCTAACACTTGTACTTTTATATCTTTCTCTTTTGAAAGAAGTAACTTAGAGTGTTGCTAATCATTTACTAGAAATTCTCCACGAAATTAACATTAAAAAATTTAAATTTGTTAAATCAGTTAATGATTATAGAAAATTAAATTTTTATGAATGTATTGCTATTCACATAAACGAATTTAAATCTTTGCTCAATGATGATGAAGGATCATTAAACTCCACACTATTTGAGTTGATACAAATAAAATAATAATTACCTATTATTGATAGGTATGCTTGGGTGTGACCATCAGGTAATTAGAGGTAGGATCACTATCATGTTGATATTTAATAATTAATTGCAGGGTATAAATAAGTTAGGTTTGATAATTTATTTTATCCAACACATGACAGTTATGACTGTCATTATTAATATAGTTTACTTGTCTAAAATGATATTAATAATGGGTCATGACTGTCATGTGTTGGATAAAACATTGTATGCCACTCATGTGTTATGTTTCCTAAGTCACTTTAGAATTTATACCACTCGGTCTGACGGCCTCGTGGTATAAATCTTTCTCGCGTGACTTATTTTCAACATAACACACTAGTACCATAAATAACTATTAATTTATTTCTGCCTACCCATGAGGGTAACTTTGTTATCTGAATGTGCATCTATATGAATTTAAATTCTTGAGTGGTGAAGGGGAAAAAACTTCTTGTTCTCTTGTATGTCTTGACGTGTCCTATATAGTGTATATGATCTCAAAGGATTCAATAAATTATTATAATTATATCGACTCTAGAGACTAAACAAACGGTGTTGACATAGCAGTACTACTTTATCTGGGCACCACCATGGACCGATCCGGCAACATCGCATCCGCGCTAGAGTGGGACAGTCGTCTAAGTCATTATGCAAATCATATGGCAAAAAAAATCGAAATGCTCTGAGGAACTCGTGCTCAGTTTTAGTCGTTCCTTAATATTTGTGTTGACATAATCGCGTCGAGTTTTTCGGTCTCTCCCAATTTCGCGTTCCGTGACGGTAGAGCAGCATCGAAAGTTCAAATGTTTCCGCGATAAACGATTCGTTCTTAAAGTGAGTGTAAGTTCTATTGTTGCTATTATTTGGAGTGACGCAAATTGTTTTACATTTACCGATTAGTACCATTCAAGGTTGGGTCTACGTAAATTATATTGGAATCAGAGGTGGCAGGGGAAAAAAACGAACGTCAGTTTTTGGACCTTGTATGGTGTCAGAAAAACTGAATTTTTGGTTTCTGCTACCACTTTTTGGATAATTCGGACGTGAAAAGTTACTGTTAAGAGGCTATGAGCGCGATCAAATTTGGGACGTTTTTTAGGTTAGTCAATTGATAACTCAAAAACGGTTCGACGTATCGATTTCAAACAAGGACAGGCTTCTAGAGGACGTTTGATTCTATGTACGTGCTGTAATGGAAATTGAAATTTTAATCCATTTTTTCGCAAAAAAAATCTCAAGAATGTCCCAAAAATGAAATTACTTGAGAGCATTTTTTTGGGTAGATGGAGAAATAATTTCAGAACAAACATTACAGCACGTACATAGATCAACGTTTTACCTTTCTTTTGATATTAAATTCATTTCGATTGGATAAAGATTGCTGCAAATTTTAATGGAAGAGAAATACCACCTCCGCAGCTACCTCGACTATCTATGAAAAGCATCGTGAGGTACTGCCGTAGATATATGTACATAGAATCAAACGTCCTCTAGAAGTCTTTCCTTGTTTGAAATCGATACGATGAACCGTTTTTGACTTATCGACTCTTTTACCCTAAAAAACACCCCAAATGTGCGCTCATGGCCTCTTAATGTCGCATAATAATAATTTATTTAATATTGCAAATCACTTGGTCATTATAAAAAAAATTGTTACTGGCAGGCGATATTCAGCATTTTTGACTTTTTTATTGAAAATGCTGAACGATGGGATACACCGAAGGTGACGTGATGTTATTTGCTGGCGATATATTACAAGATACTAAGTTTTGGTGCAACAAAATTAAAGTTTATTTGATGAAAACAAAATTGAGGATAAACTTTTATTTTGAACGAAAACTTGGTAGTTTTGGTGATTGAAGGTGGAGTGATTTTATCTAATGCTATTTGTTCGCATCATATTACAAGCTACCAAGTTCGAGTGGAACAAAATTAAAATTTATCCGATAAAAACAAAACCTCGAATGGTATTTGGTGAGATAATTTAACGAATCAAGTGGATGATGATTCATTTAGCAAAAGTACATTGAAAATAATTTATTACATTGAATTATGAAAGTAAATGAATGTTTATCCACTTGCAAACAGTTACGTTCCTATTTATCATTTATTAACTGACGTTTCTTCTGGACGATTTAATACATGAATTAAATTATCGAGGGTATTACCACAAGAGGTTTTTATTTTACCGGACGAACTTTTATTTTGAAGGAAAACTTGGTTGATGTGGTAATTGACGAGAGCAAATAACCTGATAAAATAGTTGGGGTGACTTTATCTAATTTAATTTGCTCCTGTCATATTACATGCTACCAAGTTGGAATGGAATGAAATTAAAGTTTATCCGATGAAAACAAAACCTCGAGTGTTATTCAGTGAGATAATTCAACGAACCAAGTAAATGAATTTTTAAACTAAAGTATATTGTAAATAATTCATTACATGTAATAAATAATGAAGTTAAATGAAAATGTGTCTACTAGCAAAGAGTTATGTTCTCATTTATCCAATATTGTACTGCCAAAACTGTCGTTTCTTCTGGGCAATTTCATGCATAAATTGAATTATCGAGGATAATGCCACAACAGGTCTTTATTTTATCAGATAAACTTTTATTTTGAACAAATACTTGGTTGCTTTGCTAATGACCGAGAGCAAATAATATGATGAAAACGCGACACCGAATCTGAAGTAATTTTATCTAATATTATTTTCTCACGTATTATTACAAGTTACCATGTTCGAGTGAAAGAAAATAAAAGTTTATCCGATGAAAACAAAACCTCGGGTGGTATTCAGTGAGATAATTTAATGAATCAAGTAGATGAATCATCACACAAAACTACATTGAATGAGTAATGAAGGTTAACAAAAGTTTATCCACGTGCAGTTACGTTCCTATTTATCCGATAGCAAACTGCCAAAACTGACGTGTCTTCTGGACGATTTTATGCATAAGTTGAATTATCGAGGGTAATACCTCGGGTAATATTATATTATTATATGTTTGTATTTTATCGGACAAAATTTCATTCTGAATGAAAACTTGGTTGATTTGGTTATTGCTGAGAGCAAATAACATGATAGAATCAAGACACTGAAGATGGAGTGGTTTTATCTAATATCATTAACTCGAGTCATATTACAATCTACCAAGTGTGAGTGAAACAAAATTGAAGTTTATCCGAGTGGTATATATAGAGATAATTTAACAAATCGAATCAGTTATTAACCAAAAGTGCATAGAACATAATTTATTAAATTAAATGAATAAAAAAGGTGAATAAAAGTTCATACACTTGAATGACAAATAAACACTTGAAGAGCAAATGAATGATTGTTCCAGAACCGTTCATGCATGCTTTTTACTTTGTGTGAGATAGAAAAACCTTCGATGATATTTACCGGAGTAATGAATAGTAATTATCGCCTTTTTTGTAATTACTCTCCGTGAATGCATTCGAGTGTTGTGTTGACTTTGATAACAAATTTCAGTTACTATTAGATAGATAAACGGAAATTGAAGCTTAAATGATCTAACAGTCTATACGCATCTGGTGTGGGCATATCTCTTAGAGATCTAATGATTTGTTGTAATTACTTCCGGAAAAATATTAGAAGTTTCAGAGAATGAAGAACCTATACTGAGTGGATCATTTAATTGAAGAATATTTACTTCAGAGATATGGGTAAATAGAAAATATGTTGAAAAGGGAAGAAACATACTCAATGAAAGTTGAAGTAGTTGTTTTCTGTTAGATATTATAAAAAATAATGTTTTTTATTTCTCAATTTTCATGGAGAATGTAACCCTTTTCAACATGAATACCTCCCAAGAGATTATCTTGAACGGTGAAAAATAGCGACTAAAGTGTCTTTCAGCCGCAGATGATTTCACAACAGATTTTATGAACATTCTGTTCATATTTTCGAACAAAAATCAATATTCAATACCCATGACAAGTTAATGTCAAAAAATAACTCTCAAAGTGTTACCGCAGAAGAAATATTTCCATTATTTCCATCCTTGATGTAAATAATTGCTTCTGAAGAGCTTGCTTTCCAATTCTTCTGATCTCCCTAATGAGCTTGAAAAAGCGAGATAGATTTTCGTCGACCAAAATGTATTGGGGATTAAATGCGAGAGAAGCGAACATTGCTTCAATGAAATTAACAATTTCTGTGAGTGATATTTTGAAATAACATCCTCCCTATCTAATTTATTCAATGAATTTTCAATGAAAACTAGAAATAATAATAGAAAAAATCAACTATCTGAATGAAAATGCGAATTTTCACTTTTAGAGTTTTTTCTTTTCAGTTAGAGTCTTTTCACAATATCCATCAGATGTAGTTCAATGTCCAGTGTGGCTGTAGCCAAATAAGTAGTTGTTGTTAGATATTACAAAAACATTTTATTTTTCAATTTTCATGGAGAATGTTCCCCTTTTCAACATGAATACCTCCCAAGAGTTTATCTTGAACGATGGAAAATAGCGACTAAAGTTTGTCTTTCAGCCTGGTCATATTTTCGAACAAAAATCAAAAAGAAAATATTTCTTTGAAATGTGTATCTCCATCATTCAAAATTAAACCTAATAATTAATTAAATGATTCCAGATGACTCATATTAAAAGCGTCTAGTTCATCTTTTACAATAGTTTGGCATAAAGATCGATACAAATCTTTAGTGAAACAAAAATACAACAAAACTGTGGGAAAACACTCGAAAGCTAAAATGAGATATTCTAGGTTTGAAAATTATCCACAGGCTCATATTGTTTCAAACAAGATATGGATATCTACCAAAGAAGGGAAAGATCTTGGGGAAACGCTTGTTGCATTTGAGAACTGTCACTTTGACAGTTGTCACAATTAGTAATTTGTTTTGGTTTTGCTGCTTTTACGTTCGCTATTTGAATTCATATTAGATTGCAATACAAGCGAAGTTCAGTCACTCAGCTACTGGTTATATTATTATTATGTTACTTGATGATCGCAATAGACACCTAAATCCTTAATGATATCATACTTACTTCTTTCTGACTGAGTTTGAAAACATCCGGTACCGAAACATACATTTTTTAACACTTCCGAAAATCATCTAATGCAGACACCAATGATTCACCGGTTTTCACATTTTTTCAATCTTACTCCATTCGTCAAATATTTATTCAATCTACGACCGTCAGTCAGTCAAATAAGAATGTTACCGCAGGAAGTTGACAGACCTTGAGAATAATATTCTGTGTTAAAGAACTATGACCAAACACCACTGAAGTGCAAATTATGTAATGTTTACTCGACGTTAGGTTTGTTCATCTCCTCTCGTTTACCATTTATCTGCGAACTCATTTTAGGGCAATATTTTTTTAAAACAGTTTGTTCAATCAGTCAGCTTTCTTGGAGGTTCGTTCTCGTTACATGTTCTAGTGACTGTTTCTTTGCTGTTCCCTGCGATTTTGCTACTGACTTGGAAATACTGGACCTAGTACTAGAAATACTCAAAATATTCAAAATATGGTGAAGGACCTGGTTTTTATGGAACAGTTACAATTCTTTTCGAAAAGAGTTAGTTTTTATTGTCTTTGACCATTTTTTTCGGCAACCTACTTTCCGGACACTTTTTCTTTAAGAAAGCACTTCCCGGCCTAGTATGGGAAGTACGTAATTCCCGTGAAGTGCTCGAATTTTAATATAAATATTGATATAAATAATAATTAGAAAGTTTCTGTTAATACCTATCTTCTGTTCGAATTTTAATATTTAAAACAAATAAGAACTAAAATGTTCGGAATTTTGTTCCATAAATAGACGAATACACCTATATCTAATGGCTTGCATATCAAAATGAAACTCATTGTATACAGTGCCCGTCTAAAGTCCGTTCCTCCCCTACAAAAACCTCACGAAAGCTTTAGCGACGTAAAAGTGGCGCAGTCGGTAGGATTCACAAATGGCGGAATAAGCGACATTTTCGAAAAACTGATTCAAATAAGCCAAGGATAGATGCTCGTAAGTTCGAGTCCTAGCCGAACATTTTCTGATTCGAATGTCGATCGTCCTTTCCGCCGAAGTCAATGCCTCTCAAAGTCCGCGGCACTCGAAAACCCTCATATTACCTCATATTACCAACGCTCTAGTTGCTTTTCTTGGGAGTTTACCTTTTTTTTTGTTTCAGTGCCACGCGAGAGTGCGCGGGTTGTTGGTGCGTTGAGCGGTGACGTGACGGGGGGTCACTTGGTGGCTTCTCCCGTCAGGAAGGAGCGGCTCAAGAAGTCCAAGAAAGAACTCGCCGAGGAAGCCGCCAGGGTTCTGAAGCAGGTCGATCAAGTGGACTGTGTCTCGAAAGAAAACGGTAATGATATAATTCTTTCGTTTTGGTTCAATTCGAATAATTTGAGTTTCAGAAGCCTTCGAACGCATTTTTCGGCCATACCTTAACGCAGTAATGAGCTCTCTGAATCTTACCCGTATGTCCCATTTTGTCTGCCCGACATACCTTCTCTTGCAATCTTCGAACAATCTCACAACTTCAGTTTTTAAGAACTTGTTCACCGCAGTTTTGGATCACTGATTGTTTTTTCTAGAATTTGCAAACCAGTATACCAAATACATCAAAATACCGAACACGTCGAGAGGCACATACTCTGATAAACCCTGTTTCGTAGCTTCCTCTCAGGGCGATTTGTTCACGTGATGGGTGATGGGTTTTTATCAGACGCTCTACTTATATATGTTATAACCTCGTAGCACTAATGTAAAAATTATTGAATTCTATTTAAACGACGCTATTGCAACATTTTTGCAAGGTTGAAAAGGAAAGGCTTCCTTAGAAGCTCTTTGTTCTATTCTAGAAAAGTGATAAGCGACCTGTCTGATGATAATTTTCACAAACAAGCTCGTTCGAAGGCTGATTTCAGAAATACAAGAAAAAATTACAAACAAATTTATGTTTTATGTTTAGTTTCAACTTGATTATTGATAACAATTAAAAGTATTTTTCAAAAACCTCACAAGAGTTTTAGCGTGATGAAAGTGGCGCAGTCGGTAGGATTTACAAATAGCGGAATAAGCCACTTTTTCAAACACTGATTCAAAGAAGCCACGTAAAGATGTCCATAGGTTCGAGTCCTAGCGGAACATTTTCTGATTCCTTGAGATAAAAAACACAGCTAAAGCTTGCGATTCCCAGTGGTTTCTTTCCTGGTACTTGACGACCAAGCAGAGAAATGAAACAAAAGACAATCAACTGGAGAAGTGAAGCGAGACCGCATGAAGCTCCTTCTCGTCAATGCTCTTGTAAGGTATAGTTTCTTATCCAAGGTTTAATTGAGGCATATTCTCCTTATTATTCTGTTACAAGGTGAGCTTGAGTTTGTGGATTTTTATTTTAACCCATTAATAGTCTGTCGTTTCTTCACGATCAAAAGTTTCGAATGGAGAATAATTGTTTTAAAGCAGCCTCTACATTTTATTGTACGGAATTGTACATATCATGAAATCTTTCTACGTAATTATTGGAACAAAAAAAATCGATTTTTAAATGACATTTGCAGAAACCTCATCTCATCGCCCACACAATGCACTAGAGCCAATCAAATACGGAAAAAACCGCCACCAATAATACCGATCGATTTTTTCCTATAATTTATTCAGCGGTCGTACAAGACTTTATGCTACCTACTTATTACTTTTAATGACGGTTACTTGTATACCCACAGCGTCCATTCGAAGATGAATTATTTACATTTTCCAGCCGTAGATCTCGAGCGCGCTTATTAGGTTCTAAATAGTCGGACGCAGAAGAATGATTACGCAAATATGCTAAGGTAACTGGAAAACATTTCTTTAATGTTTTCACATAGTCTGATAGATGAGAGAGAATGAAGTAGCGGAAAACGGTCGTTACGGAGATATTTAATTAAGACTTCAATCTGCTGCGGTAATCGTTTGTTGGGAGTCGCGAAACTCGTAGCCCTGGAAAATTCGCGAGATTTAGTGACGAGTTGGAAAAATCTCAGAAACTCAGTAACAGATGGCATTGGTCAACAGGATCGAAAGCATATTAGGATAAGTCAAAGTTCCAAAGACAATTGGTTTCGGAACGATGTAAAACTCAATGTGACACTCAGTGCTTTATTGTAGAGTGACACATAGCGTGACTTCGAAGTATCGCAACAGCGAAGTTACTCACACGTTGACAACCTGAAGACTTTGTCAAAGCATATTTTATACAATAAATTTCATTGGAATCATAAAATTATTTTTATTTTCGCATGCGCCCAATTGTCGCCGCGTCCAACTGACACCGTGCCCAACTGACGCCACGTTCAATTGTCACATGCGTCCAAATGTCGCGCGTCCAATTGACTGCGACCAATAGTCGTATATATTTCTGTTTTACCTTTGTAGAACTCATTTTATGGTGAAGTCGATGGCGAAGGCGCTGGCAACAGCTTTTAACTTATGAATAAAAAATTAACCAAAAAAACATTCTGTAGTGGACCGAATTGTTACTTCAAGCTATTTTCGCATCCACTTGAATACACACAAAAAATTTCATCAAAATCAGTCCAGCCGTTTAGCAGGAGTTCAATGTCGTACGGATGCACAGACTATTTTTATATATGTATAAAGGTGAAGCACTCTTTATTCACTATCTCTACATCGAGCTAGCGCTGCAATATATTGGGACGTAATACATCTCGCACAGTCGTGAATCGTTTTCGGTTCGGTCCGGCCGCCCGACTGTAGATGATTCTGGTCGTTTCTCGAAGCCTGTTACCGTTCTAGACGCATTCTAGTGGTTGAGCTTACGATAACTCATTCCTTGTTCACTCAGTCCATTCTCTCGAATAACAGTCGGGTCTATCTCTAGGATTGTTACATTGCCCCTTCTTGAAAACATTTCATCTGCACCGTGAAGTTCGACGGAAGTTACATGCATGAGTCCTCCTGTTTGGTCGTGGAAGTTGGTTACAGCACACCGATATATTGACGCCGCTGGATCTGAATATCGTCTCCAAGACGCTTCTTATGACTGTCTAATCCAGCCAAGCAAGCCCACAGGACAATTTTGGGATTGCCTGGTCCATGAGATTTTGGTCCAGCATCGCATCTCTTAAATTGGTGAGGCTTTTTCATCAGACATCTTCATAGGACGGCTTATTTCGAGATTGCCTCTTGACAACCGAGTAGACGATGTTTTTCGGGCCCTTCTTCACTATAACATCCTTTCAACATCTGGGATCTGTTCCTGTAGTTCCTGGAGTCGACTGAACATCTTAGAGAACACCAGAACTATGCCCCTGAAAATTAGAAAATCTTCTGCCACACAGTGGGCCAGCGCATAGTGAGCATGTCTCATAGCTCCTCTCGAGTTACCCCATGAGAATCTTTCTGTCCGTTTGAGTACATGGACATAAACTTCTGGAACGTCATCCCATCCTCCGATGGTCTGAGAGTGATAGTTGGTCGTGAATTCCAGCGTAAGGAGCTAACTGATTGACCTAAACTACCCTAGATTTTTCTCGGGTCGTCTTATGGATTCGGTAGACGATGTCATTTATCCTTTTCACGACCATCTACGGGCCTTCTGATGATAGCCCACGGCGACATTTTGGGTTGTACAGCCAAACGAGGTCCCGTCCTGAAATCCTTCAGCATCGGCCTTGATGTCATAGGTCTCCTTCATCTTGTCGCTGGGACTCTGGATGTTACAGACCCGTTCATGGATGGATGTCGTCCTTTCCCTGATAAAGCTTGCTGACGTAATTCTCTCACACAGTGTCTTGTCCAGGTGACGTCCCGAATTCCAAGTCGCAGTCCTAGGGCCATAATGCTACCAGAGGTTAGGCTGGTTGATTCGTGTACCGCTGAACGATAGGTCACACTGGTCCTAGTCTCTTTGGTGGTCAGAGTCTACTTTTGATAAGTGGCGGTTGATCGTCCTATTCATCGGCTCTGCGGATGTAGAGCTGTAGTTCTTGTCTTGCGGACGTTCAATAATTGACTCATTTTCTGGAAAAGGTTAGACTCGGATTTTCAGTCTTGATCCGAATGGAACTCCAATGGAACACCAATTCGACATATCCGCTCCTTTCCCAAGACTTCAGCGATAGTAATTGCTTCCTGGTTGGGCAGGGCATGGGTTTTTGTCCACTTACTGAAGTTGCCATTGCCACAAAGTTGTATTTGTTCCTGTGTTCAGATTCTGGGAAAGGGCCAGCGATGGCAATAGCGATTCCCTACAAAGGGCTGCCAACGTTGTGCTGACGCATCGGGGCCTTAGGTCGTAATTCGAGGTCCATTGATGGCAGCGCATACGGCATACTTTTTGCACCAGTCCTGGCTGTCAGCTTAAAAATTGGTCCAGTAAAATCGTTGCCTCATTTTCTGCAAAGTCTTTGTCACTCCCTTCCTTCCTTCAATTTTTCCATTTTCTCCTCGATATCATGTTTAATTTTATCCATCTCTGTCTCGACAGTTCCCATTCTTTCTTCCAATCGATTTGCCACACTACAAGGTTCAGAAATACGATGACTCATGCATTGTTCACTCAATCCACTATTCCGAATAACAACCTGTCAGATCCGGCTCTAGTATTAATAAAATATGTAACTAAGGAAAACACGATAACATTTTCACAGATTTTAGTATGCGAACTACACGTTTCGCTACACAGTAACTTTCTGAAGAGAATATGTTACACTTCATACAGTATCGGAAAGTTTTCATCTGGGGTATGGTGGTTTAATGAGAGCGTGAAGAATAGCTTGCTATAATGTTGAGAAAACATTACAATTTCTCCTCTACTCGCTCGAGAAAGGGATATCAACTGAGATGCTAATTCGTCGGGCGAGGCAACAGGAGAGGCGCGCAGTATAGTGAGTCTCTCTTATTTATGTGGTGTTATCATATCATTGCGTTCCTTGTTGCTCGCGTAGATTTCTGTATATACCCCAGATGAAAAGTTTCCGATACTGTATAGTTTTCATATCAGATATGTCAAAAATTAAGATATAAAATGTCCTGCTAGGGCTGCTTCTTGCAAAAATCCTATGCAATAGGAATATTTCGGTACGAAATATATCATAAAATTACTACTTTCCTGACTAATACCACGAAAAACG
Source organism: Chrysolina haemoptera (assembly GCA_958298965.1). NCBI lineage: Eukaryota > Metazoa > Arthropoda > Insecta > Coleoptera > Chrysomelidae > Chrysolina > Chrysolina haemoptera. The sequence continues at coordinate 4,456,214 of OY282590.1, read as the reverse complement.
TTGAATTACATTTGATGAATTTCAAAATGCCTACAAGATTTTTTCTGAAATTGCTTGTTGTATGGAAATGTTCATTGAAACATTTGGACCCATAGATCGATTTTGGAGTTTGGCCTGCTAGTAGAGTGGATAAATCAAAACTGCGAGCACCATCACAACCTTGGCCTTCCATTCAGCAATACCTAGTTTCATGGTCCTCGAAATCACAAATAACATATGTATATAAAGAATCTGCAGTTGTTCACAATGAGTTCAATAATGCTAAGAAACAAAAATGTCTTGACAGAACTGCTCATTGCAATAATAATAAAATGTTCGACCCAAATGTTCCTACTGTAACTGATTATTGCAATGACTAGTCCTGCCAGGGTATTTTGTTCCTTAACATTGTTAAGCTCATTGTGAACTGTTGCAGATTTCAATCACAGAGATTTTGCCTTGAAATGTGAACAAATCAGATACGATAATTTTCTAATATGCTCAACATATTTATTATGGCGAGAATCCGCCTGAAAAGTGATAAACCTGTGAGAAATCTTTGTTTTGGTTGTTATGGTTTTGGGGTAGATAAAACCCTCGTCATTAACATTCTTTGTGGACTATGTTAACTCATCTCGAGTTCTACCTCTTCATCATGGTGCGTCTTTCGAAAATTTTCCAATATAATATTATGATATGAAAAAAGCGTTAATCGAAGTTACTGAAGAGGCCACGGGTCTTGTATTCAACATGAAAGAGCAGAAGATCTCAGAATGTTCAAGAATTCACTGAATTGTTTCCACCCGCTGATGACGATGAACATATTGAATGGTTTCCCTTCTTGAAGCCGAGTTCATTCTATTTCCATCATAGGTATGATTTTAAATGAGAATTCACAGCGTAACTCACTCGCTGACTTTCTCAATTTTCTCACAGCACATCTAATTCATCGCTGGTTTCGTTTTGCTCTCCGTGCACATCAGCCGCGTTTAATTAATCAATTTTAACCGAAGGAATGTTCGTAATATGCATATCAATTATGAGAAGCACATCCTGTTAAGTATTCAATTTCAGGACACGTGGTAGAGCAGATCAGAGAGATTGCAGTCCAGTTTCCAAGAGGGTATGCAAATCAACGATTTGCGCAACTGACTTTGTTGTTCTCGTCTCGAATTCAAGACGATATGAAAGGAATGACAACTACCCACGAAATTGAGGTGGCTTGTTATTTTAGTTGCAATACATATTTTTTATTTATTTTTTTCGCCCACTAATACGGAATCGAGTTCTGCAAAAATGGCTGTCCCACATCTAGCGGTGTTTGTCGTTTGTGTGACTCAAAAACACATCATCGCCTCTTTGCAGGAAAAGAAATACAATCCATATTCAAATTAACAGTTTTCGAGTTCTTCTGATTGATGCAGAAGTAGATTATTGGAACATACGAAATAATAGGTCGAAATCAAGATATTTTCATGTGTGTGTAATTAATTTTCCTTTGGTGAATTACTGAAAAAACATTTGGTCAGTCCCAGTTAGAAAAGTAACGAACCAGGTTTTTCTCTTGACAATAAGTTTTTTCTGCGATGAATGTCATGTACAAGATCTATTGTGTCATCTAAGGTGTCCTCTCAACCGGCGGTGTCCTGTTAGGATTTCCATTAGTATTCTGAGCTTGTTTCTAGTCTTGCTGGTGCTAACCACATTTGATCTCTTCTGGTTGTAGTTCCCCAGTAGTATCTTGACCTGCCTCATTCCTCATTCCAGTATTGAAATCTGTATTCCACAGGAGGGATTCAGGTCCTAGAAATGGTGTTTCAGCTCATTCTCTCACCAGTACGTCTGCTATTTCATTACCCCCCACCCCAGTATGTTCCGAAACACATAGGAGGGTATTCGTGTCTTAACTAGTTTATTTGATTTATCTGGGTACTCCCACATCATCTTGGAGTCGATTATGTAGGAATTCAGAGCCTCTTGGTTATCTGACATGATGATGATCTCTTGTCTGAGAAAATTTCTTCCTATATTGAATTGGACGCATTTTACGATGGCGTAGATTTCCGATTAGAAAATGCCTAAGGATTTGCCTAGACGGAATATTTGGTCCCAGCCCGTTTGGAGTCGAATAGCTTCGTGTTCAATATATAGGTGCGGATTCACCGTGTCGAGCCATGATAACTGAGTACTTCATCTTTTCTCCCACTTTGAGGACATCGTCTTGATACCCTGATCGCCGCAGAACTTCCACTCAGCTCGGAATTCACGACTCGCTCAGCCTTCATAGTACCTATCCATTCGATCAGGGTTTCGAGCAAGACCCCCTCGACCCTCCCTAATCAAGCCGGTAACCACGCCGGAACGCGACGGATTTATGTCTGCTGGGAAGCGCATAATAGCGCCGATAGAAATCTTCATTCCAGAAACCATAAAGAGAGAGAGAGCAAGAGAGCAAGAGAGTGTGTAAGGGAGAGAGAGAGAGAGAGAGCAGACGCGTACATGGACAGATTCTTTGGTTATTTTTACATGAACGAACAATTTTTTAATAATGATGAAGGTTTTTCTATTCCTCTCACTAAAAATCTCCGCAAATACGCACACTCTTCGCCAAACTTGCATCATTTAGTTATGTGCTTTGTTATGTAGCTTACTTCAAAACACCTCTGTCCATGTTCTGGTGGGTTTCCAGGTTTTGCGTGATCTTCTTTGGTTTGAATCTCCAAACGTTTCAACTGTGACTATGGCAGTCATCTTCAGTTGCTCAGCAAAATTAAGTCTAACTAGAACATTGCTGCCAGCCGTAAAAGCCAACATTCCCAGATCTCTCCATGTGGTAGTTGATGGGGTTTAATTCGATTTATTGTCTATGATTACTGGTGTCTCACAGGGATGATATGTGACACAAATATTGATGATGATGATTAAAGATTACTGTGGGCGGCCAAACCATGGGCATGTAGGTCTCGGAACAAGAGTGGTGGACCTCAAGAACAAACCTACTTGAATAGGAGGGGCGGATCCTGGATATAAGCCCACCGCTATTGGGGTCAAGAAGATTGTTAGTGAGGTTGCGGAGGACTCTGTATTGGAGGCCATCTGCGTGGGAGAAGGAAGTATTAAAGGACCCTGAGAAGCAGCCCTTCAATAGTGCAGAAAAACTGATGGATTCTTGGGGGGAGATTCCTACGAGCATAGGGGGAGAAAAGTTGCCACACGTGGAGCCTTCTACAAGCGGAAGGCTAAATGAAACTGGGTGCGCCTGGGTCCTAGAGTGTTGCTAGTGGTCGAGTATCCCTCAACCAATAATTTTTTCGGCGCAAACAATACCTTGAGATTAGAATCACACGCAGTTACGGTTAGGATTTGTAGGGTTTTCAGGTACCCGCATTGTACTTACGGCTATCGCTGGCCGGGGCCTGTGAGTGGCCCCAGTAGTTCCCAATAAGCCACCTGGGACGCGCCCAGTAGGTAGCTCAACCTTCCAATATTGGGCAGGGACACAATCATTATCTTCATGTCATATTAACGATTTTTCGGGAGGGAACATCCTGATGTCCGTCCAGTAATATATTCAGATGATGGTACTTCAAACCGCTTTCTTCTCGAAAACTCCAATATCAACCCATGAAACAATAATGAAAGAGGGAGGATATAATTTTCAATAAGTTTTTGGCATTATCGTCTGTTTCTTACTATCATTGAACTGAATAAAAAAACGTTGTTCTGCCCAGGCTATGGTTTTGGGAAGGTTTATGAGAGTTTTTATGAGAGAATGTTAACAATATCATTTCATTGTTTCAGGTGTCCTTGCGGAGAAGTTCTACACCCTACCAAATCGAAAGAACTACAAAAACAAGGAGTATACTTCGGGATCTCTGGATCGCCGTTCCAAACGGAAAAGTTCCTTGGAGTTATCCGCGCCTGAAAAGCCACCGAGAACCTTCACCAGGGTCACTTCGAAAGAAAAAACGTCCGTGTTCGAAGTCTTCCGAAAAGAAAACAAACCGGACCCGAAAAAATCTAGTTTGCGTCGCAGTGTTAGTGACACATCGTCAGCAAAATCCAAAGTGAATGTGATCAGTGACCGAAAACTCAACAGATCAGGAAGTGATAGCGCAAAGTTAGTGAAACCGCGGAAAGAGAAGAAACAGTTGTCGCCGATAATAGAAACAACCCAGCGCGAGGACTATTTCACCCCTGCGGAACAAGAAACCGACAAGGAAAACTTATACCATGACGAGAATCTTCGAGCACCAGTTAGAAAGAAGAAGAAAGACAGTATAACTGAGAAGCTCAAACAGTTCATTGATGAAGTTGACGAGGAGTTGTACAAGGAAACTGGCATCAGACCGAACCCTCCGGAAGAGGTGAAAAGGCCCCAGCCGATCATCATAGACGTGGATAAGGCTGAAAAAATATCCACCAAGTCGAGGAAGTTCAAAGACTCCTCGCTAGGTAAAAAACTCAAGTCTATCACACAAAAGAAGAACAAAACAAATGAAGCTAGCAAAATCAAGAAACCCGCTACCAAAATCGACGATAAAAAATGTGTGGTCACTGAAAGGAACGTAGCTGAACCACAATTTAGTAAAAGCGCACCCAGTAGTCCAGGAACTAGGGTGAAAGCAACTATAGAGCACTTGGAGAACCCGAAAAACTCGCCTAAAATGATTCACAGCAGTCAAAAACCCGTGGACAAACTACCACTCACAAAAGGTAGGAAAGTGGACTCTATGGTAAAGCGACTGAGTACTGACTCGTGCTCACCCCCTGCCCATAAAACGAACGTGCTCATAACCCCTCACGCCTCTGTACAGCACAACAACAACCAACCATTTTCTTACACTCGAGGAATAAGCCCCGATAAGTACGCCCCGAATGAAAGCCCTCCCAATGTAGGCACTCCGATTATATACGCCCAAGTTGTATGTGGCACAAATGCCAATGGGGCTGCGAAACAGACCATCCACACGGCATATACCAACGGAAAGAAACATCCCCATTCCGATTCTGACGAAGGTCTTGGAGTTGAAGAAAACGCGTTCATCAGATTGGAAAAACCAGTTACTCGATTCGGAGATGATAGAATGAACGATTTCATCGACGAGGTGGATAAGTTCGAAGAAGAGAGCCCCATCACCCCGAGGTTCAGGAATCCAAGCTACACTAACGGGTACACCAGCTATGAAAGGAAGGTCAAAGACTACAGGGCAGAACGAACGGGATATGTTGATTCTTCTTCTAGGGGTAGAGGAGATGGGATGGACGCTAAAAGACGGGAAAGCTTGACGGAGCCCCACGAAAACGGGTTTTCCTCGACGACCATGCTGAACGGCAGAAGCGACTTGTCTGCACGAAGGGATCAGCTGGAATCGAGGATAAACAGGAGGCTGAACGACAACTCCATACGCACCTCTCCGGAGTATATAAAAAACCCCACCCCAGCGAACGTGTACTTGACCGAAACTACGTCGAAGTACTACAGGGGTAAGTCCAGCAGCCCGATGGGGTATAGGGAAAAATATATTTCCGAAGCAAGGCCTGATAAGTACGGTAAACCTCACACGACGGAATCTAGATCAATGCAGTTCTTCGGGGAGCCAAAAGAGAGCTTGGAGTACGAGACGAGCAACGGGTACTACTGCAATGGGTTTGACAGCGAGCCCAAAAGTTTCGACTCCCAGATCAGTGATTACAGGTCCTCTCCCGAGAACAGGAAAATAGAGACTAGTCACAGACACCTAGTCAGAGAGGAGAGACACGCTATTCCGAAAGACAGGACCATTTATAAGTCTTCACCGGACATCCACCTCAGGTCGTACCAGGACAGCAATAATTCACTGAGAAGGGGTAAGGTTGAGAGTAGAACGAGTTCTTCGAAATATGCCTCGGACAGGTACATGGACGAGAGCGAGAGAAAGGATAAGTTCGTTGACTCCGGTATCGAAAACGATTTCAGGAGGGACTCAGGCGAGAACTTTAGAGTTACCCATCCGAGAAGAAGGGAGTACTACAATGAAAGCGAGGACGAAGGGTTTGCGAGCTCCCTGCTGATAGCTAGCGAGAGACAGCATACCGAAGACAACATAAATCAAAGGAAGAGACGAGAGTACGACTCAGACAGAGCTCACTCCAGAGAAGACGACCCATACCGAAATTTGGAAAGTATGGAGTACAGGAGTAAATTTAGACCGAACGACTACATTCCGAGAGAGAGAAGCATTGACGATGGCTCTCATTATGATCCGAGAATCGACAAGGATATCGACCGCTCCACTTTGAAGCGAGTTGAGAAGAAGCCGCCAAAGCCTGAGAAGAAAAGTGGGCTGGAAAAGGTGAGCTATCAATTCCTCGGTAGATTTCGTGTTTTAATCAAGTTATAATTGCAGGTGAAATCGCTGTTTACTAGAGACAGTAAGAAGAAAAAGCAGCAGCAGCCCGAAATGGTGAAAGAAGAAACTTTGAGATCGCGGTACGTTGAGTATAAAGGAAGAGAACCTCTGGAGAAGAGGATCCAGAAGAGAGAAGCTGTCGATCTTCATACGGTGAGTGTTTAAAACTTATTGAATATTTGCTCAGGTATCGCTTATAAATATGTACGTGACACGTAATATTTTTTGCTAGGTTCAACATTTCTCTCACGGCATTAAAAACAGTGTCGTCTTCTGCAATGCCAGTAGGTCGATAATCCAAAAATAAAGAAAAACATTCACATTCGCAGGTTCACAGGTTGTTTTGTAGTTTGACGTTGATGAAGTGTGGAAGTGAGCTAGTTGTCACTTTACGAATTGTCAATGGGGACCAAGTCGGGAAAATTCACCATTTGTTTCGTTATTTGACGTTGATGAAGTGAGCTAGTTGTCACCTCACCGATTGTCAACGAGGATCAAGTCGGGCAAGTTCACAGGTGGTTTCGTTGTTTGAAGTTGATGAAGTGAGCTAGTTGTCACTTCACCGATTGTCAACGAGGATCAAGTCGGGCAGGTTCACAGGTTGTTTTGTAGTTTGACATTGTTTAAGTGTGGAAGTGAGCTAGTTGTCACTTTACGAATTGTCAACGAGGATCAAGTCGGGAAAGTTCACAGGTTGTTTCGTTGTTTGACGTTGATGAAGTGAGCTAGTCGGGCAGGTTCACAGGTTGTTTTGGAGATTGGAGTGTGGAAGTGAGCTAGTTGTCACTTTACGAATTGTCAATGGGGATTAAGTCGGGCAAGTCCACGGTTTGTTTCGTGGTTTGACGTTGATGAAGTGAGCTAGTTGTCACTTCACCGATTGTCAACGAGGAATACGTCGGGCAGGTTCACAGGTAGTTTGGCATTGACGAAATGGTTAGTTGTCACTTACTGAATTGTCAACTACTAACGGATTGAAGTTGTATGTTGAATTAAACGCAACAACATTGAAGTTTCACTTATTTAGTAGGAATCGTATTCGCACGCAGGTTTTGTGCGTGTCTGTTGCATTCAGAAGAAATATTCAGCCGAGTAATCCCCGTCTTGTCTTTCTCTACGCCATTATATCTTGATTTATCGCACCCGTAGCGGAATTGGTGCTGCAGTCAACCACCCGACTTGAAATCAGTGATTTATACGATATCGGTAATGCGATGCAAATTTATGGTGAATGAGACGGTAAAGAACTAACACAAGGACATACACGTCTTGCACAACCTACTCGCCATATGGCCAAAGGCCGTGCAACAGGTTCCAATATTCCTTCTCGTGGTTTATTTGTTCGAGTCGGACACTTGTTCGCCGAGTTGGTTCGCTGATTTTTTCCCTGCCTTTCCATATCTCAGATTTGGTTCTTTATGTATACATCGAAAAATGGAACGTAACGAAATACTAAACCATTAATTTTTATGGAGGGCCAGACTGCTTAAGGGTTAAGCTAGCATAACCATTTTTTCTTCGGAACGGGTTGAGTTAAAAAATTGAGAGTTGTGTTAAAAATGTTCAGTAGCCAAAAAGTTACGAGGCGGCTGAACCAGCTTAAGCGTTAAGCTAGCACAACCCCTTTTTCTTCGGAACTGCTTTAGTTAAAAAATTGATAGTTGTGTTACTTGAAAGTTATTGAAAAGTTAGAAATTCTAGCGTTTCAATCATTCAAAAGTTTTCAACGGGAAAAAAGTTACGAGACGGCTGTGCTAGTTTGAGGGTTAAGCTAGCATAACCATTTTTTTTTCGGACGGGTTGAGTTAAAAAATTGAGAGTTATGTTGAAAAATGTTCAGTAGCAAAAAAGTTACGAGGCGGCTGAGCCAGCTTAAGCGTTAAGCTAGCACAACCACTTTTTCTTCGGAACTGCTTTAGTAAAAAAATTGATAGTTGTGCTACTTGAAAGATATTGAAAAGTTAGAAATTCTAGCGTTTCAATCATTCAAAAATTTTCAACAAGAAAAAACTTACGAGATGGCTGTGCCAGCTTAAGGGGTAAGCTAGCACAACCATTTTTTCTCCGGAACGGGTTGAGAGTTGTGTTGAAAAATGTTCAGTAGCAAAAAAGTTACGAGGCGGCTGAGCCAGCTTAAGCGTTAAGCTAGCACAACCCCTTTTTCTTCGGAACTGCTTTAGTAAAAAAATTGATAGTGGTGTTACTTGAAAGTTATTGAAAAGTTAGAAATTCTAGCGTTTCAATCATTCAAAAGTTTTCAACGGGAAAAAAGTTATGAGACGGCTGTGCCAGTTTGAGGGTTAAGCTAGCATAACCATTTTTTTTCCGGAACGGGTTGAGTTAAAAAATTGAGAGTTGTGTTGAAAAATGTTCAGTAGCAAAAAAGTTACGAGGCGGCTGAGCCAGCTTAAGCGTTAAGCTAGCACAACCACTTTTTCTTCGGAACTGCTTCAGTAAAAAAATTGATAGTTGTGCTACTTGAAAGATATTGAAAAGTTAGAAATTCTAGCGTTTCAATCATTAAAAAATTTTCAACGGGAAAAAAGTTACGAGACGGCTGTGCCAGCTTGAGGGTTAAGCTAGCATAACCATTTTTTCTCCGGAACGGGTTGAGTTAAAAAATTGAGAGTTGTGTTGAAAAATGTTCAGTAGCAAAAAAGTTACGAGGCGGCTGAGCCAGCTTAAGCGTTAAGCTAGCACAACCCCTTTTTCTTCGGAACTGCTTTAGTAAAAAAATTGATAGTTGTGTTACTTGAAAGTTATTGAAAAGTTAGAAATTCTAGCGTTTCAATCATTCAAAAATTTTCAACAGGAAAAAAGTTACGAGATGGCTGTGCCAGCTTGAGGATTAAGCTAGCACAACCATTTTTTCTCCGGAACGGGTTGAGTTAAAAAATTGAGAGTTGTGTTGAAAAATATTCCGTAGCAAAAAAGTTACGAGGCGGCTGAGCCAGCTTAAGAGTTAAGCTAGCACAACCCCTTTTTCTTCGGAACTGCTTTAGTTAAAAAATTGATAGTTGTGTTACTTGAAACTTATTGAAAAGTTAGAAATTCTAGCGTTTCAATCATTCAAAAATTTTCAACGGGAAAAAAGTTACGAGACGGCTGTGCCAGCTTAAGGGTTAAGCTAACACAACCGTTTTCTCTCCGGAGCGGCTGGAGTTGAAAAATCGAGAGTTGTGTTGAAAAATAGTTATTAATTAGTTAGAAAATACTGTACTTGTTTTTTGGATTGTGCTGAAACGGCTGTGCCAGCTTGACATACGTTTGAAACAGCATTAAAATGTCGCCGGACAATCGTACTTCTTGTACCCCTTATAATTCGGAGTACGGCTTCAGAACTGAAAAGTCATTAAAGTCATTCAAAAATGTTCAGCAACAAAAAAGTTATGAGGTGGCTGAGTCAACTTAAGCGTTAAGATAGCACAACCCCTTTTTCCTCGGAAAAAAATTGATAGTTGTGATACTTGAAAGATATTGAAAAGTTAGAAATTCTAGGGCATCAACCATTCAAAAATTTTCAACAAGAAAAAAGTTACGAGACGGCTGTGCCAGCTTGAGGATTTAGCTAACACAATCATATTTTCTCAGGAGCGGCTGGAGTTAAAAAATTGATAGTTGTGTTACTTGAAAGTTATTGGAAAGTTAGAAATTCTAGCGTTTCAATCATTCAAAAATTTTCAACGGGAAAAAAGTTACGAGACTGCTGTGCCAGCTTGAGGGTTCAGCTAACACAACCGTTTTTCTCCGGAGCGGCTGGAGTTAAAAAATTGAGAGTTGTGTTGAAAAATAGTTATTAATTAGTTAGAAAATACTGCACTTGTTTTTTGGATTGTGCTGAAACGGTTGTGCCAGCTTGACATACGTTTGAAACAGCATTAAAATGTCGCCAGACAATCGTACTTCTTGTACCCCTCATAATTCGGAGTACGGCTTCAGAACTGGAAAGTCATTACAGGCTGGTTGAAAGCGGCGCGAAACAATAATAACATGCGGTGCGCGTCCTTCCCACTTTTCGCGATACCCATATCTAATAATTACATATTAAGCGAGTATAAGAATAGTACATAACTCTATTACGTTCTGAAATATTACTGTTGTGATTTCGCGATATGTACGCCGAGCGCCTGTTAACAATCTCCGCTCGGGAATTTTCTCGAGAACAGGTGGCAAAAACTATTATTTGCTGAATTGCTCCAATCATCACGTGATTGGGTATCTTATCATTAAAAGTTGCAATGGCGTACCGAGCACTTGAAATAGTGGAATAGATATAAGTAGAAAAACACCTTTAGGTCGAACTAATTGCAACAGAAATGATTCTTATTGTAAACGATAGGTACTATTGTGCAAAATGCCATTTAAAAAAAAAAATTAATTATGAAATATTATATGTGGTATAAAATTACAGGAATTTTTATGTTGAAAAATGATATAAGGTTGGTTTATAAAAGTAATGAATGATGATAAAATTATATATACAGGGTGTAACCTAAGTACGTTAAAATATTCAAGTGTCGTATTCCTGAGACAATTTTAAGAAAAGAGGTTAAATAAACTTGTGTCCGGAAATGCTTCGTTTCGGACATACAGGGCGTTGAAATTGAATTTTTTTGTACGCTTTTTAATAATAACTTTTGCAATAATTAAGTTATTGCACGAAATTCGGTACCCGGGGTTTTTTTGACGTGGGAAATCATAATTTTGTATTATTTTTCATGTAATGTCTAGAGGGCGCTGCGTACGTTGTCATTATTTATTTCAAATTGCTCTAACATTTTTGACAGTAAACTATTGGTACTTTTCATGAAAAAATCTTATTCCCACACCTTTTCCAATTAAAAAAGGTATACTTCCTCAACAACGCTGGAGGTGATCTTTTTCGAAATATTTACAATTTTCTATATCAATGCATGTTACTTAGCTCCTAGGGCGCTAAGTGAAGTTGCTTAGAAAAATCAACAATCTGTATCTCGAAAACTAATCATTTTCCGATAAACATTTCATAGGAAAAAAGTTGTTTATTTTGACGAGATCTACCACATACTTAGTTTTTGGAATATTCTCAGCAACTTCACTTAGCGCCCTAGGAGCTAAGTAACATGCATCAATATAGAAAATTACAAATATCTCGAAAACGATCACCTCCAGCATTGTTGAGAGAGTATACCTTTTTTACTTGGAAAAGGTGTGGGAATGAGGTTTTTTCATGAAAAGTACCAAAAGTTTACTGTCAAAAATGTTAAGGCAATTTGAAATGAATAATGACAGCGTACGCAGCGCCCTCTGGATGTTACATGAAAATTGATACGAAATTATGATTCCCCACGCAAAAAAACCTTGGATACCAAATTTCGTGCAAATAACTCATTTCTTGCAAAAGTTATTCTCAAAAAGCGAAAAAAAAATTCAATTTCAACACCCTGTATGTCCGAAACGAAGCATTTCCGGACACAAGGTTATATAGACTTTTTTTCTTAAAATTGTCTCAGGAATACGTTACTTGAATATTACGTACTTATGTTACACCCGTATACCCTGCATTTCCACGTTAAATGCTTGAATAATACCTTACTTTACATTACATCTATACATATAAATGCCTTTTATTTTGCGGCTGCTAATTATTGTTAGACTTCAGTAGGAATGACTTATTTTGTGTAATATTTACTGGCCTCTGTCGTTTGAAAGACCAATAGTCTAGTAACCACAGAAAAATTCAAGCCAAAACTGAAGGATGAATTATAGCACTATGAAACTCGGCACATGACTTCTTGACATCATGTATCGTAAGTGAAAAAATTGTTCACTAAAAAGTCTGGGTTGAAACATAAAAAAATATATTTAAAATATTATTATCATTATTATTATTATTTTGCTGTTGGTTCGGAAAGTATGAGATTCATCAAGAACATATTTCAACAGGGCGAAAGATAATTCAATTCTCCACAAGAAATATTCCCAGTAATTTCTTACAAAAAGCGCCCGTGTTCCCAGAAAACGTGATTGAATACCGATATAAAATTTTATGATCGCTTTTACCCGCCACTGCAATTTTCGTCAGGGCCTAAAACTGAATTTGTCATAACTTTGCTAAAAATCATCGTAGAAGGAAATGAGAAAATGTATATCGTTCCTGAAAACTTCTACCTTCTCATACAAAATATAACTGAGTACCTTAAATGTGTTTTGTCCCACTTCACCTAACCCTTCTACGATATTTACGGGGATCCGATATTCATGGAAATTTCAGTTAATATGGAATAATAATACTGAAGAAGGAACCAGTACCCTCTTTGGACCATATGCAACGATTTAAGACTAGTAAGACAAGTCTCACTTATACATGCCAACGGAAAAAATGAGTTTTACTGCTGCCTCAGATTTCAACTCACTCATAATCCAGGAATTTTCTTCAGTAAATGTTGAAAATAATCGCGTCCTAAATGAAAAATAAAGTTAGTGATTTCAAGCTTGAGGTGTGCACTTCACAAAAGTGTTATTGAACATCTATGCAGGATATGGATAAGCGATTATTTTCAACATTTACTGAAAGAAATGCCGGTTTTATGGGTGAGTTGTAAATGGAGAAAGTTTTTTTTTTTGGCATGTATAAGTGAGATCTCACACTACTCTTGATTCGTTGAATATGGTCCAGAGAGGGTATGGGTTGCGCTTCAGTATAAATATTCTATATTTACGAAATTATTCATGATTTTCGGATCCTCCGCAAACATAATAATAATAATAATAATAATAATAATAATAATAATAATATCTTTATTGTCACGTAACACAATGAGTAAAACATAATCATTCACAGAAATCAAACTTATAGAATACTTTTTCCTTCAAGTAATCAATGACTGAACTGAATTCCTGAACATTGCTGATGTCTTTCAACTGAGTTGGCAGCCTGTTATAAGCTTTCCTTGCTCTGTATTCAGTACTCCGTTTAAAAAAGGCAGTTTTGTGATATGGAATCCTGAGGTCAGCCAGGTTACGAGTTAACTTATTCATTTCAGTTAAATATTCATATGCATTTGTAGAGAACAAGTATTGGTGTTTTTTTACGAAAATAACCAAAGATAAAAAGTATAAAGAAGGTACTGTCAATAACCCATGATTTGCAAAATATGACCTGCAGGAGGTATTATAATCAAGACCAAGAATACATCTCAATATTCGTTTTTGCAATATAATCTCCGTGAAGTGGGAAAAAACAAATTGAAGGTACTCAAATACTCACATGATGAAACGAAAGTCTTCAGAAACGATATACCCTTTTTTTTTCCTCTCTAATGAAATCACGGAATCATTCTAATGGAAAATTGAACTATCTTTCACCTTGTCAAATTTTGTTTGTGATAACCATACACTTTCTAAGATTACATCAAAAATATATTTTTTTATTTTTAAACGAATTTTGGTACATTTTTTTTCTTGTTTTTCATGGTTTCAACTACTAGCATGCCACATTTGGTGGTGCTCCAATCGATCTTCGTCTCAAAATCTAATTGTACAGGATTACAAATGTCAAGACTAGGACTGTGGGAAAGTCCGGTATGCCGCTTTGTCTTGAAGGATTAAAGGATTTTTCTTCTCGTGGAAACCATGAAATAGTAAAATATAATGTATTTGCCCTAGGTGACTAATTCAGAGTGCATTCGTATTGATTTCGAGAGTTTCTATAAAGCATGCCTGATGAGTGGGAAACCACGAAACAGCTACCGGCAGATGATGGTACTCTCGGAATACGTTGAAGTTGCATCTATAAACAAATTCTTTTGTTTAAAATATTTATTTATTTTTTATCATCACCCAGTATATCACAAGCAGCACACTCATATTGGGACAATATTGATAAAATATTGTAAAAATATTCAAATAACAATATAAATGAGATAAGAAATAAGATCTATCCGTATTCATTCCCATCAGTATAAGATTCAAAGGCAGGTGATGATCCAAATAGAAGGAATTATTTTTGTGAATTTTTATTGATTTGATTTAGGAATTCCATTTTTTTCGTTAAAGACAGTTTCAAAGTCAATGTGGATTCAATGTTATTACCATTGGCGCGGCCAGGGGGGGGCTTTGGTGCTGCAGCCCCCCCCCCAAGCCACCAAATGACTATTAAAATGATGGCGTAGAATACGAGAACAATATTGAAAAAATTCTAAAAATTTCGGAATTTTTTTTTGGCGGTTTTATGTGCAGGACAGTTCGCTTGTAGGTGTTATAGATGGTTTTGTGTGCTAGGATGCCGGCACATTAATCTTTGTTTTATGGTACACCGTGTATCCGAACATATTCAAATCATACATTTTCGGAATCAGCAAAAAATTTTGAATTATCGGTGGTAATTTCGAGTGATTCTGATGACTTTGGATTTTTGGCCATTTTTAAGGTATAACCCTTTAATGTTTTTTCGGCTGAAAATTCATTTTGTGCCGATCGACTCGAAAATCACAGAATATACTAACTTCGGCATGCTGAATCGATTGGCGTTCGCAGAATTGCTCTATCTCTATTCGATCGTCGGATGAAAATGTTATCTAGAGGTTGCAGGAGCCATTTTGTTGTATTCGTCAAATTCAATCTTTTTTCTATACACTGACCGAGTTTGAAATCGATTGCTAGTCAACCAAAGATTTGGTGGGCGTTTTTACGAACGTGTGTACTTTGAGTTGGACAGATTTTTAAATTTATTATTTTTCATTTTTCGAATACTGTATAATATTAAATTGATGGCGGAGAATACGGAAAAAATATTGAAAAAATTCTAGAACTTTCGGAAGTATTTTTTTGGCGGGTTTTATGTGCTATGATAGGATCCTAGCGCTAGAGCTAAGAAATTTGAACATCTCGCGATATTAGTCCAATATTCTGAAATTATGTTGGTGTAATATTGGCTTCAAAACGTTGGGCGATGTTGGTACAATATCGCTGTAGCACAATCATATTGGGATAAATCTGGTAATATATTTCGAAAATAGAGGACAGCTATTATTATTTTTAACCGTAGTACTTCAAGGTGACTTACTGAGCTTTGATGACGTATTCACTTTTCAGATTTAGATTCATTAGGATGAAGCTCAATCACAAAGGAAAACAAACTGTTTCGAATTATCAATAAAATTGCCGAAATGGGGAAATTTTTTTGCGGAAAGACAAAAAATCTTCAAATTTATTTTTTTCAATTTGAAATCGACTGACACTTTTTTTTTCATTCCTTGTGTAAATTTATTATGAATACAGGAAGTGGTAAAAATAAATTTCGACTATTTTAAATGATAATTAATATAATAATACCGCCATACTCTCCATACTCAATCTTATGCCAATACCATAAATCGACACTGATTCTTCTATCCACGCAAGAAAAACACAAAAAAAAGTGAAAGCGATAGCCGAGATCGCCGCACCGCAAGAAAATCGAGCTGGCTCTGCAAGTTACGTCAGCCGGTGGCCTAGGTCTGGACCGCCTTATATGGACGGACGGCCCCTCTCGCAACTCGGTCATTGCGAGTGACCGATCCGATGACTCATTCCAACGCCAACTCTGCATGGCCTGATGGCGCCGCCGCTCATCAAACGCAAAGAATTCCTCTTCTTCTTCGGCTGTTTCTTCTTCTCCGGTAAATTGCCTTTTTCGAGCTGTAGGTGCGAGATGATGAATGAAAGCAACGGCTCGTCTGGAACGATAAGCGATATTCGCGGAGTGGGCGACACTTCTAGAGTTTCATGAATTCGAAAGGAGGTTTAGTATATGAATGAGGAATAACCACATGATCGAGAAAAACTTTCAGTGGAAAACACAAACCAATTTATAGTCGACTGAGGAGTGACGAATAACTTTTTAACTCAAATATATTTTTAATTCATGAAAGGAATATTGGTATTCTAACACATTGATCTTCAATAGGATCATTATATACTGGGTGACATTTTAAACAATGACAAACATAGTAACTTTCGAACGAGAGGGGTTGTTCATAGATGCAACCTCAAGTAGGACGTATGTTAATGTTGAAGGGGTGGTATCACCTCCAAAGAATTTCAAATTGGCTTTGAAACCTAGTATTTCCGATTCAATACCAAGAGTTCCATCATCTGCCGATGGCCGTTTCCGTTGTTACAACTCGTCAGAACAGCTATATGTATTCCATATCTCATATTCACTCTATAGTTTGTTACGAAAACCTCACGCCAGTATTTGAAAGACATTACTAATACAATAATACAATCATAACCTATTACCATTATTGAAATTTGAATAAAGACCGAATATTTAACAAACAATATTAAATGAAATATGATCAAATCTCAAAGTTTATTACGAATTTTCGTGGTAGAAATCAATTCCAGTTCATTGAAATATGTTTTTCAAGGTTAACTAAATCGCTCATAACTATAGACTTCAACTGATCGAAATCGAGTCTAATAGTTCCCAACAAAGATAGCACTTCGAATTTCCTCTTCTTCCTCAGTTCATCAAAAAGGAAGTTTATTTTTGTAATACGATAATCTTGATACAAACTGATCTTTAACAAGATTAGAAAAGCACCTGTTGAATACAGATTTCCAATGGTAATAATTTTATAACTGCCGCTATTGGAATCTTGGTGTGGCCATAATAGGAAACTGTGTAAGTAGTTTTATTCGATACCCTAGCTATAATTCACTATTGTTTATTCCAGAAGCGTATCGAGAGGAAAACCTTTGATTTCGGAGATCTAGACCAATTTCCAAGCAGGGTTGTGATTGTCTCTAGTTCAATTGTTTCATAGCAGGAGGAACAATATCATGACGTATGCCTTGTTCAGTTTTTGGCTTGCGAGTGAAATATTGTCTTCCTCTTTTAAATATAACGTAATCAACTGCTCCAGAAAATTATTTTTCTACGACCACATGGAAATATGCCTATTGTATGGATCAAGGAAGTAAGCCGATTGTAAAACACTTTTTCATTTCTACATCGCGAACTGTACTGTAATGATCATCTCAGTACTGGATATTCCATTTCCCACGACTTTTTTGAACTACTAGACTGTCATTTTATGATCATAAATAATATAAGATCGAATCAAATTTGTTAACGTTCTAATAATTTGACATTTCACATCAGTACTTACAAAATTCGTTTAAAAAAATAAGTAATCGAAAATGAGTAGTTATAGTGAGGATGATTTGACATTGACACCGCTAATTTTCAATATAATGATTGATGACAATCGAATTCTTTATTTCTATCAATCGAATAGTTGTCAGAAATTTTCTATAGCAGTTAACTTGATCATATTATTATGTGAGCTCGTAGCAGCGAGTGAAGAGTGAGGGGACGTTCAGGTTTTGGATAGTGAGGGTGAGGGTTCAAATACCACATACACCACTTTTTTTTTCATTTCATGAAATCGATTAGCGTTCGATTTTCATTATAATTTTCAATATTTGTATATCTTCAATTCCCTTTTAAGGTTGTATATATTATGGAAATCATGACGGCAGAAAAGTTTGTGATAAAGTGTTATTAAAAATATTACAAATTTGTTTATGATTCAGATGGTCATAGAAAAAGTATAGTGTACAATTTGCATGAAATGACCCATTTCCCACTCGTAGGTATGTGAACTACAAAATTTCATATACCTTCGTGGGAAATGTATGAGTAATGATTTTTTTTTCTGATTTTACTCTGAATGAAACTCTTTAAGGATTCGAAAATATGTTAATCGTCGAGGGCATTTTTGAAATACTTGGTTTCAGACCGTCATTCAAAAAGTTCAATCCATTTTTATCAAACTATTCTGCAGATGATTTTCAGATGGTCTTCTTTTGGTTGTTTAAAAAGGTGGGAAAGTCTTGTGGTGGTTTACCTTCATCCTATTCGTTTCTCTGTAGATTTTACAGAGCAGTAAAACTAATATATCAAAATATTTCAGAATATTCTGAACACATTATGGATAACCTAGAAAGGTAGAGAACATTCCAAATGTGTGGAGTCATATTTTATTCCATGCTGTGTTGTTTTCCACATTGTTCTTTATCATGTCTTCATAACCTCCAGGGCAGCACAAAACGAACCACATGCCCAAACAATCCTTCAGCTTGTACGAACCTTGACTCTAACAAAAAGTCCAGATTATCTAAAACTTCCTCTCCAAAACTCGTAAACAAAATAACGTGAATTATCTATTTGCTAAAAAAATGTTTTTGTACCCTTTCACTATACTGAATGATAGTGCAATCATTATAACAAACATTCGAATTAACAAACGATCATAACCGTGACACAATTGTCCATAAAAGGATTACGATTTCAATTTCAAATAATGATTTTCTTAGCGGAGGTAACAGGTCGTTGAAAGAGACATGCGAGGTTAACTATATAATCGTTATAAGTGAATAAGAATAGATTATATTGCTGTAATGCTTCCTGCTTCTAGGTCTCAACTGAATATAAATAGAAAATGATTTTAACAACATCATGGGGTGAGGATTAGCGCAGTTGATAGCGCACGCGCCTGGTGATCGAGAGGACCCAGGTTCGGTTCCCAGCCGGAGCGAGTTTTTTCATTTTTCTGAATGATTGAATTTCGATGCCGGCTGGGAATAACCCTCCACGAATCATTGTTACGTTAAAAATGAATAGTGTTGCTCCTAAAGTGGCACAAGAAGTTAGTAACACAGCCTACCTAAAACACGTGGCTAATGACCATAGCAGTCGATGCCAAGACACCGAAAAACAAAAAAGAAAACAAAAACTCTTCTGGGACAGGATAACGATTATCTCTAACCTACTCTAGCACTGATGAGAGGCAAGAATCTCAAACATATCGTAGGTGGTCACTCCAAGACGAATGAAGCAGATTATCCACTGATAAGCACTTTCAATAGCCCTTGACAAACGTAGTACAAATATCAGATGTAGTTTAATGTTCGTCGTGGCATTAGCCATGGAAGAAGTCATTTATTGATTATTACATCTCGGACATCCATCGTCTCAATGATTGACATATTTCCACTTCTTTCACTCTTTCACAACGTTTCGATTGCTTGTACCGCAACCATCTTCAGATGAGTACCGACAATTTCAGGTGCTATGAAGTTTTTATAGATCTGTCGGTTCGGTTCAGTTACGGTGTGATAACGCGCGGTGTTGTGATAGGTTATTCTTACGGATAATCTCGTGAATTATATTTTTACTGGATTCTGTGGTATTTTTGGGTTTCATCTTGGTAAGGAAGCATCATGCGGTGATATTTCATTGAAAGCTTTCCCGGGCGTTATACTTGTTTCTGATTCTTCTGTTCAGAACTTCATTATATGCGACATAACATCAGCCCTGAGAGGAAGAAACGTTGCTCCAGCCCTAAAACAGTGGGTATCAGCCATGTTGGGGTGCATGGAAATATAGGTCTTCCTATTCGGGGACACGATGGAGCTCATAGCAACGATTGGTTGTCCTCAGAGAGAGTATCACCCCCACTATTGTAGAACCTCGTAGTATACAGCCTCCCTACAGACATGAACTGTAAGGGACTGTATGCCCAAACCTACGCTGGCGATATCGTCATAATGGTTAACGATGGGGGTCTGTATGGATCTGATGTAATCGGCCCTCACAATCTTACAGACGAGGTGCGTGAGGGAGAACCTCAAGCTCATCCCACAAGAAACCACGAAAAAGATACCTGGGGACAGACCAACAGAGCTCTTTTATGAATGTCTACAACTGTCAGGAGAGACAAAGGCGAGGTTATCCCTGATGATGACCAGGTGCTTCTCCTACATAGCGGTAGTCGGGCCATGATGGAGCACTGTTGTTGTGATGGCCTTGAAAAAGTGACAATCAGAGGGAGGCTGGTATACAAAGATTGGCCATGCTCGGGGCCACTGTCCAGCTATGTTCAGCACATCTGCGATTAAGTGGTTGTGAAGCGAAGGTGAAGGTAGGAGCCTCCAGATTGAACTGCTTGGACTAATCAATGAAGAAACCACAACCTATGCCACTTCACCATAATGGAGGTAATAAAAATCGACACGTCTAAGATGCCGCCAGACAACCAACTCCCTTGATGGGACCTGCACCACCACCTGCTGCCAAGAGAACAAATCTGGTATACAGATGGCTACAAGGCAAGCAATGTGGTAGGTGCTGAAATATACAGGGAGAGACCGAGGCAAAACATTAGTCAAAGTCTTGGTATTCAAGTATTGTTATTCCAAAACGAGATAATGTCTATTTCTTTTGCACGAGAGAAAATCTAAGGAGGGGCTCTAGAAACCAACCAATAGTCATCTTCGACAGGTAGGCAGCAATAAATGCCTTGCGATCAGACCTTTATTTTTCCACACTAGTTTGGGAAGCACACAAAAATCAATACGACCTAGGAGCACAGAACAAAGGGAATCTTGGAGTACCAGGTCACAGGGGCATCAAAGGGAATGAGAGCGCAGTCCTAGCAAGAGCGGGATTAGCTACAACTCTTATGGGACGATTGGTTAAAAACTATCATCAAACTTCCTGGAAGGATGCCTCAGGCAATACCCATGAAAAAATGGCCATCCAACAGGCTATCAAGATACAGGTCACTGCCACCTGAGGAAACATCTGCATCTGCTGAAGATACATCAAGATTCCACACTATGCAGGTTCTGTGATGAAAAGGATGATACAGCCTCCCACATAGTGTTTGAATGGGAAGCAAAGGTCCAATTTGTATTGTTCTGACAATAACAGTGATATTAATCAAAATCAATTCAGTCAATCGCAATACAGACCAACCAAAAAAAATAAGAATAAATTGAAGGTTTTCTCATCAGCAAAGTCGCCGTATGGAAAAACTGTCACCGTACAATTCTTCTGCATTTTGGTATCAATCTAGAGCTTTCACCAATACATCGGGAGTGCCCCAAGGCGCACAACTAGTCACTGCTTTTTATTAATGAAATCATAGAATTCTTCAAAAACATCGAATTCCTACTTTCTACTCAGAACTCCGAATTCTACTAGCAAAACTACTTATGCTATGAATAAATTCAGAATATAAACTTTTTTTCCAGATTCGACTAGGAAAGTCCAACATTTTATGGCATTCACTGATAATATAATCATATTATTCATGATTTTGTTAACTGTGTTCGAAACATTATTCGATAACTCATAATTGAATTCAAATTTATGTTCTTTTTTGTGGAGGAATGGTGAAATATTCATTCAAATTTAGGAATTCTCTCTTTTGGTGAGAACCGCATCAGATCAGTAATCAACTTATCAAGATCATCGCATGATTTAATTCCAGATAAGAAAATTCAAATGGTCTGACTGCGCAAAGTAGAAATTCGCTGTCTTTGAATCATTCTTCGAAAAAGCAGAGGGCCTAGGTGGGAGCCTTGAGGCACTCCCGAATCCCGATGTAGCAGTAAAATTTTTAGATTGATGCGGAAAATGCAGAAAAATGAAACGAAGGCAATTCTTTTATAAGGCGACTACTTGCTCATAAATAAATAATAAAAGTACTATCTAATTGTCCAATTTATTGGGAAAAAAGTCATAGTAATAATGATAGCCATTGCAAAATAACTCGTTTTAACATTCATATCAATTTCAAATGATGTAAATGGTGTTTTTATGAGCGCTATCACTGAGGATAGTCGAACATATTTTCCATTAATACGTCCAAAACATTTAATAACATTAATAACTTATAATGAATCGTTAGGTTTGCATAATGGCGGTAATTCTGCATGATGAATGAACCGAAACATCGGATATTACGGTGTTTACTAAATCGTTAAAGTGTCATAAGAGACGCGGTAAGTGCAACTTGCGAGGAGATTAGGAATAACAGGGTTTTAATTGCTACCATAAGTACTCAGACTATCTTGGGAATTTATCAGAAGGAAATATTGCAATAATTAAAGAATACTATCAAAGTAGAGAAGAATTCTTATTGATTGTTGACACAAAATAAAAAACCGATGTGCGAAAACCAAATATCTGTAAATGTAAATGTAAACATATATTAGTATAGTCTATGCGAACTTAGTTGAGACATACAGTTGGCGTATCTTTGATGAAATAAAATAGTTAGGTACAATATTTTTCCTACGAGTGTTTTTGTCCATCTTATTTACGAAAAAACAAGGTTTTTAATATACAAGTTTTTATAATAATGCTACAAAATGACCTAATGAGACAGAATAGTCACATACATCATTTAGTTAGTCCTAAATATCTTCATTTTCAACAATATAAAAATCGTGCGGAAAAGTAAACATCGTACGGAAAAGTAAAAATTGTGCGGAAAAGTAACTTTTCCGCATGGTTTTAAATCGTACGGAAAAGTACAACTTTCAAAATGAAAAATCGTGAGGAGAAGGTACTTTTCCGCACGCTCGTAGGAAAACTAATAATTGGAATTCCACAGCGACAAAAGTCAAAGACGGTTCAGTCAGTCTTGGTCTTAATCTCGAAAAATAAATGTGGTCTTGGTCTTGGTATTAGTCTTGATATCTCAAGACCAAGACGAGACTGGCTCAGTCTTGGTCTCTTAATTGGTAGTCTTGGTCTTGGTCTTGATGGTCTTCGACTTTTGGATCAAAATGCGTCTAGAAATTTGAATTATTCAATTACAGTGTCACAAAAATAGTTAAATATAGGTATAGAATATCAGTAAAGTATGTAACCCAAAATTCAAATAGGTTTGCATCAATATACAGGATGATTTATTTAAAATAAAAAATCTTTCGCCAAGTTAAGCTGGAAGTGTCACAGACGCAGTATCAAAATATTTCCAAAAATTTCTAATTAAAACCAGATAACTTTTGTATTAATTTTTTTTTTCTATCTTCAATAGGAGGTATGGACCACTACGACCTTACAGCATACACATATTTGTTGTAGACTGTGAAACTGCAATACTGAATTTGAAAAATAATGTTTTTTCGATTTTGAATGAACGAAAATTACAAACCAACCATATGAAAAATAAATGATTGAAATAAAATGCCATAACATTTTCCATCAGATTTTTTTTTGATATTGAGTAGATTTAAGTTCATTATTTTTCTTACGAGACTAAGACCGGTATTACCATCAGCATTACCCTCTCATGGGAGAACCATGTGAGATCCATTGCCAAGAGTGCCTCTCAAAAACTCGGTTTTCTGTTTCGCGCCAAACAGTATTTTACTTCTCGTCAACTGATTATGATTTATAAGGCACAAATTCGACCTGTTTTAGAATACTGTTCCCATATATGGAGTGCAGCACCCAAACACACATTGAAACCGAAAGAGAGTAATTCGTCTCGTCGGTGATACTTCACTCACAAGCTCGTTTACTTATCTGGAACATCGCAGAAAGGTTGGCGATCTGTCTCTGTTTTATAGATATTTTCATGGACGGTGCTCTCCGAAATATCATCAATCATTCCACCGTTAGCGGTCTCATCGAGATAGACCCGTCGAGCTCAGTCCTCACATCCATATGCCGTCACTTTGGAGACATACCGCACATCTGCTTCCCAGGGCTTGTTTTTCCATAGAACGGCAAAGCTTTGGAGCTCGCTGCCTCGGGAGGTGTTCCCTGAGGTATACACCCTTCAGAAATTCAAAAAGAACACCAATTCACTACCTACTTTCCAGAACTTAAATAAAAAAGACCAAGACTCTTGGTCTTGGTCTTGGTCTTGGTCTTGGTCTTGGTCTTGGTCTTGGTCTTGGTCTTGGTCTTGGTCTTGGTCTTGGTCTTGGTCTTGGTCTTGGTCTTGGTCTTGGTCTTGGTCTTGGTCTTGGTCTTGGTCTTGGTCTTGGTCTTGGTCTTGGTCTTGGTCTTGGTCTTGGTCTTGGTCTTGTATCAAGTCCAAGACAAAACCAAGACTAGTCTCTTGGTCTCGCGAAGCCCTAGGCCTTTCCTTTCCATATGAGCCGAGGTGCGGTTGAGAACAACGTGTTATTTATGACTGTGCAAATATCAGCAGCAATTTGTATATCGATATAACCTTGTATGATAACTTGGTTCTGTGCTGAGTCAAATGAGTTCGTACAGACCATACAATTATTATAGATTGTAGGTTTTAGGGAGGTAGAGTCATAAAGACAATACAGCCTCACGAGCACTTCGACCTATTACATATTTTGAGCATGAGCTCGATCTATTCAAGGTCCGGAATTCCGAGTTTTTTGGGAGCTGAGTTTTTATGAAGACGTTGAGAAGTCTCCTTCCAGGAACTTAAGACTCTCATAGAAAAGCGCTGGGTATTCGCAAGGTAAATGTTCTATAGTTTCAGCAACCCTCAGAATCTTCGAGAGACTTGTGCGAGCTATAGAAGATGCAGCCCTTACCTTTTAACGTGTACTGTCATGCACGAGGCCGGTGACGGCGCGATGATTCGAACGGAAACTATACCTGCGCGCCACCAAGACCCATATTACCATTAGTTATTTTTAGTAAATTAAAATCCACTTCAGTAATTTTATTATTTACGATATCCATCAATACAATGTACATATACTCACAAGAGTATAATACCGGCACATGATGTTCCACGTCCACATAGAACTATTAACTCAAATGCTGGAATTGAAATGACGGCAGTTTAGCGAAAACGTTGATAAACACCTCTCAACAAGTGCGGCGCTTTCTTCCGATTGATTCCGAACTGGCAAAACTCAACAAGTATGTGAACGCATTACATTTCCGTAGGATCGCCAAGTTATACTGCAGATAAATTGTTATATTTTACCTGTAACACGAGTTTCTGTTGTAATGATATAATTTCAGTGACCCAAAGTTGATGAATATGGAAATACACTTTTCCAGCGTAGTCAAATGTTTACCTGACATTATATAAAGTGAATTCTCATTTTACTAGACACAAAAGGATTTTTTATTTTGAATAAAAGTATTAACTTCCTTATCACAATCGAAAAACAGTTTTAAAACTTTCGAAATCTGCATGATTATTTTGTGAACTGAAATGAACACTACAGCCTAGAGTTTCATCGTTTAAAAAAAATTCGATAATGAATTAAATAGGTTTTTGTTCTCGATGACTGGACTATTCAACCAATCCATCATACAATAAATAAAGTTGGAATTAAACCAGCCTACGATTGTAACTGCGATAATTGTTGCCGAAGAGAGAGATAGAGAGAGATAACGTTATTGGCGAGTTACGTCCGTTGGCTCCAGCCCTTAGGAATCTTGTTGCCCAGCCTAGAATTTTTCGAAAAAATCGCCGAACAATAGAATAGTGTGTTAGTTTTCGAGATTTTTCCGCAATCTCTCGCTCTAATCAGTATTGTGAAGACAATTTACAACATCATTGTTTCTGTTTCGATATTATTAATTCTTCATTCCGCAGTATTGGCAGTGAAACATTCTGGGAATTTTAATAATTTGTATTCCAAGTACGCTAACGATTCGTGACAACGGGGAGTTCTTGGATCGATGGTGAAAAAAAAAGAAGGTACCTGCTTAGACAAGAATGGAAAAATAAAAATATGGTGATGCTCTCTAGGTAACTCTCAATATCAATGCACATTAATTTACCGACAAAACCGGTGGCATGAACAAAACTGTTACGTTCAAACAATATATGCTAAATTTTATTTGAAACTACAGATACATCTAGTGTCTCGGATGATTCAAGTAACCATGTTGGGGAATTAGAAAAAAGTTACCAGTCTCCAAGAAAAAGTCTAGTGGGCCTTTTTAAACGCTGGCCTTATTCACCAACACCTGCTTATAGATTCATAGTTTTATTTTGTGTGAAAATTCATTTCTTGACAAAGTTTTTTTTTTTTCATTTTTACCTTCCGCATACTGAAAATGAAAAATGTTTGAGATGCAAATGAATCCCGATGAAAATAGTATTAATATGATACGAGTGTAAAAAGTTGCATTTTATTTTGTGAGTGGGGAATATTACGAAACGAGCGTCAGCGAGTGGAGCCACCCCTCAAGCAAAATAAAATCACTTTCAACAATTGTATCATACATTTTTTTTTACAACAGTTACTGCTAGTAAGAAAAAAAGAAAAAAGTTCATATGATCCTTAGGATTCGAACACACGATCTCTGGATTAGATAGTCAAGGCAGAGGCTCCAACACACGGGCTGATACACTTTATTTGAGAGCACCATCATTGGTTAGTGGTGAAAAACCTTCTACGGTTGGACTGAATACTTTTTCAGTAACTTCACAGGAAAATAATATTGCCATTTGCACAAACTGCCAAATACATGTGAACGCTTAGAAGTAATTTCTTCTAAGTAGGTGTGCTGATTATAATAATATCTGATAGAAGAGTTTCTATTGAATACATTTATATTATTGAATATTAGTCATATTATCTGTAATTTTCTGAATTACATTTTTGGCTTAAAATTGAGTTTTTTGATGCGCCTCGTATATATTACATGTGTTTTTGCTATATTTTTTTGGTGTACGTTCAGATTAGATTAGAACCACAACAACAATTTAATTTTGCGGGAGCACAAACTTTATCGAGGAATAACTTTTTGTCGAAAAACCCATATTGCAGACATTTTTCATGTGGTGCATACCTACTTTTGGGACTTTATAATCCAGCTCATATAAGGTCGTAAAAACTGAAATTTCAAGAAAAGTGTATTGTGGTTTTGGGCTAAAACAGAGATTTAATCAAGAATGACGTTATCTGAGAAACCAATAATTCAAAGGTGTTCCATATGCTGCCAACTTTATGCGAGACACTCTATCATAGAAATTATTATGAATGAACCTCCGGTATAAATTATATCTGAAAATAAACGAAAACCTTGTAAAAATACGCAGACATGCGATTGAGCGGAATGATATTAAACCCGTGACTCTGCAATTCGCCAAAGGAGCTGGATATGTATAATTTTCGAGTTTTCTCTTTTTATGCCAAACATAATTAAAAACAACATGAGCCTTATTACTCGTCTGCTTCTCCGAATTACCAGCTGGCTGTAAATATTGTTGGTTTCGAAAAAAGCAGCGATTCAATATTATTTCCTCACTTACGCGAAGACAAAGTACGATTACCCTCATTACAATGGTTAATGAAGGTATCATTAGCATATTTTTCTGTTGTTCATCAACTGTAGCTTTCAATTTGCAACGGTGCAGATAGGAACGATTCTAATTGAGCTTGATTGTCGATATATCGTTATCATTCTATATTAATAATCTTCGCCGATAAGGTCGAAGCCACTTTGCATGTGGATTTGATATCATTTACATTCAGGGCCCATAGCATAATGATGTTGATGATGGTTTTGATGTGGCAAAAGGTTATCTTGTGGCCTCGACTTCTTTGGAATGTACTCTTATGCTTGGCAATGAGTGTCTACTTCAGGACTTTCCCATGCCGGTTCTATATAAGAAATAATTTTTGTAGCAATACAAAATAAATGCCATGTGATATTTCAATTAGTAATTTACTAGAAGATTAGGTTAGATCAATAAATGGCTTTTGTGCTCCACTGTGACCTTTTCAGATCTGTTGTGTGTGCCCTCGTCCTTATAACTAGACTCCATAGGCCCATACCTCAAGTCCTCCATGTATTGAAAGGGTTGTGGTTTTTCTTCTCTTATCATCGAGCCTGGTCAGACCTTCGCAATAT
The DNA here is from genome assembly GCA_958298965.1 of Chrysolina haemoptera. Classification (NCBI taxonomy): domain Eukaryota; kingdom Metazoa; phylum Arthropoda; class Insecta; order Coleoptera; family Chrysomelidae; genus Chrysolina; species Chrysolina haemoptera. The sequence goes on along the minus strand of OY282590.1, from coordinate 4,428,197 downwards.
GTGTGCGAGTGTTATCTTTTTGGCAAAACCTGCATATTGTTGTGTCTGCCAGTCCGAGGTTGTTTATGAGTTTTTTAAGTCTACAGTGCCCTGCTAGGAGCCCAACCAGAATCCTGGTTGTTCGCCTGTTTTGGTTTAGTAGGTATCCACTTCGTGAATTTTGGCGATGGTTCTTTAATGTGCTCTTTGACCTGTCTCATTTCTAGCGCGTTGTTTCGCCATTTTTGAGACTGCTTCTTGAATCAAGTACTGCTATTTGTTTTTTTGCAACGCTTTCGCTATACCACAATTCTTCTCGGGCTAGTGAATCTGTCTCCTTATTTTCCTAGTAACCTGTGTGGCCTGGTACCCAGGCTAAGGACAGTCTGTTTTAACTGCCCAACTCTTGTAGGGGTTTTCAATCCCAACCAAGTTTGGAATCAATCTGCATAAAGCTATTTGCTTTTATTGCCGTTTGGGTGTCGGAGTATATGGAGACGGTATTTTTCTTGAACTCTCATCTTAGTTACTCTCCTGCACAGTGATGTATTGCTGCAACTCCTGCCTAGAATTTCGTCACATGTTTATTCAAACACACATTCAGGGCTGATAGCATCATGATGTTGATGATGGTTTGGATGTGGAAGGGACATTTTGTTGCCTCGACATCTTTGGAATGTACTCGTATGCTTGGCAATGAGTTTTTACTCTATAACTCATCCATGCCGTTTCTGTAAAAGAGAAAATTGTTGTATCAGTGATATTTCACTTAGTAGTATACTGGTAAATACTAATAAGTAATTAACTTAATTTATTTTTGTTTGGCAATATCTGAAACGCGTAGAAAAGAAGAAAAAGGTAGGCCGAAATTCAAGAATCAAACTGAAGAATATCATGAATATGAACACACAGCCTGACATATTATTAGTCCGGTGGTAGGGAGGGTTTTCGTAGCCGATGGAGCGCGACGGGATCACTCAAGTTATTCTTATGTATTTTGACCCGCTGAATCCGAATTTTGAGAGTGATAAGCCGTGAAAGCATCCGGAAAATTTTTATGGGCGATTTTCCGAGGGAAATCGAAAAATCCATTTTTTTTAAAAACAAATGATGTTATAATATTTTGCAAGAAATTCTCTACAAAAAAGGTGTCTACAAGTTTTTGTTGAAAATGCACCGTTTTCCAGTAAAACGTGCTCGAAATTCGAAATAATGCGATTTTCTCAATTTTCAGTGCTCTCTCATTCAATCACATAATGATATTTTCAGGATCACCTTGTCCCAAATTATTCATATATGTCTCGACTATGAATAACAAAAGATACATTCTTGAAAAAATTATTCGTGTGGATTCGTGTTAAAATATCATTATGTGACTGAATGAGAGAGCACAGAAAATTGGGAAAATCGCATTTTTTCGAACTTCGAGCATATTTTACTCGAAAACGGTACATTTTAAAGAAAAATTTGTGGAGACCTTTTTTGTAGAGAATTTTATGTAAAATATCATGACATCATTTGTTTTTGGAAAAAATGGATTTTTCGATTTCCTCGGAAAATTCTTTTTTCTACTAACGTGCGGAAAAGTCCACTTTTCCGCACTCATTTTAGTTTTGAAAGAGTCCCGCACTCTTTTTAGTGCGGAAAAAACATTTTAGTGCGGAAAAGTAGATTTTTTTTAGTTTTTGCGGATTATACTGACATTTAAATATTGCGTCGCAGAAGGTTAAAATAGAAAGCTTACCAAGTATGGTTGTATAGTTTAATACATATTTAATAATAAATGTTCTTTACGTTAACTTTTGGGTATTTTTTCCGCTAGTAGAAAAAATAGTGTACCTAACACGAGCGTACTTGTTAGGTAATAGTTATTTACCTAACAAGTGCGGAAAGTAGGACTTTTCCGCACGCGACGGCAGTTGCACGAACGACGCGGAGCGAGTTAGGGCAAGCCGTTAAGGGCGGAAAAGATATTTTCCTACGAGTGTTTTTGTCCATCTTAGTAATGAAAAAACAAGGTTTTTAATAAACAAGTTTTTATAATAATGTTACAAAATGACTAATAAGTTACATAGATCATTTAGTTAGTCCTAAATATCATCATTTTCAAAAATACTAAAATCGTGCGGAAAAGTAAAAATCGTACGGAAAAGTAAAAATCGTGCGGAAAAGTAACTTTTCCGCACTTGTTGGGTAAACTACTATTATAGCATCGCTGATGAGGAACATCATTTTGCTGATCATATACTAGTAGAAGTGACTTCTGAACTTCTGCAATTTCAGTTTCTCGGACTTCATTTTCGGACTTGGAAAACTTTTCATACAAGTGACAGTGATCTAATAATTTCAACGTCAAAACCTAACTGAACTTCGACTTGAACCATGATCAGATCAGTATGATCAGTCCGCGAATGCTCGTGAAGAAATGTTTGTTCACTATTCACCGGACTATGTCCGTTTACCTTTACCCTAATACATTGAACAAATGAAGTGTAGATCTGAAATGAATGCAGTAAATATGTCGGTGTATGAACGTGTGGGGTCCCCGCATACCAGATGGAACGTAATACCCATAACTCTACCCATATCTCTGCATTAGATCCACTTTTAGCGAAGAACATCATCGCCATTCACTGGATTAATTAAAAATGGCTATTCCCGGTCTTTGGCAGCTAATGAAACAATTACTGTTTTTTTTATCGATTTACGACATTTGACTTGGAAGGGATTGGATTTGTTGTTATATAACATTGCACTTCACCATTTTATAGGAGAGAGGCATTCTTTGGGTAGTGAAAGGAAAATTTAATGTATTATGTATATTATGAATGATGTCAATGGTTTTCCTTTGTTTTAATGTTTTAATATTCACACTAAGTTTTAAAAAGGAAAGTTCTACAACTTTGAGTTATTATATCCAAGCTCAAATCAGTTCTCGATCACCAAAGTAGCATTTCGAGTACTAGATACAAAAATAACTATTATTCGATCGCTGACATATTATCGTTCATATATTGAAAATCCAAATCAATTTACCAATGAAATGAAAAAACTAGATGAACTTTGCAACAACAAAGACGAATTTCTGGAGGTGCATTTATTTACTTTTCTGGTAACAGACCAATGTGGGGATTTTCTGAGCACGATATGACGTTGAAGTCTCGTAGTCATCAAAATTATGAAATTTTATATCATATTTATATTTCTATATTTATTAATAAAAAAAACTTTGTGTGACAATGAATTAAGGTATTCACAAGTAGTAATAGGGAATGTTATGATGATAATAATAATAATAATAATAATAATAATAATAATAATAATAATACATTTATTTTCAACAGGTATACACCCAATAACAGAAAAAAATCAAGGTAGAATATAATACAAGGTAGGTTAACATTAAAGATGAAGTCAAATAAAAGTAACAATCCTAATTCTGGTTACGCTTATAGATTGATAAAATAAGGTTAATATCATCGAAATTGATATCACAAGACGTACAATTATCGTTGAAGATTTTACACATAGAAAAAATTGGCAACTTGAGGAGTACATTGGTACGAGGAGCTGAATTGTAAAAAGTAATTTCTTGGCGGGAAACTAATCTTGGTACATGAAAATTGATCTTGCTCAACAAATAAGGACAGTCTATTATGTCGTTCAATAATTTATGGAGAGTGGTAAGTGCCAAGCAATCACGTCTTTCTTGCAGAGATTGAAATTGAAAAATATTCAGAAGGACTTGATGGGCATATCCTCTTTCGGGGTAATAGCCATAACATTTAAAGAACATATATTTGAGACATTTCCTTTGAACAGATTCTATACTGTCTATTGCGTTTTTATATAATGGTGACCAAATGACTGTGGCATACTCTAGTTTACTTCTGATGAATGTGAGGTAATGTAAACATCGAAATTAAATATTACAAACTTTGAGTTTTCATTGGAATATAGACAAAAGTATTTCATTATATTCTTAATGAACATGAATTTCCATAAAATGAGTCGTCGATCAAGTAAAGTGCATTCCGACTGCATTGAGTCCGTATTGCAAAAACAAAATGCGTTTCAACTGAGAAAAATGGGCGGATCCATACATTTGACTAACTCTGTTAATGCTCTATATTATAATGAACGATTTCTGTGAGTGATATTTTTTTAATAACATTCTCTAATGAACGATTTATGTGAGTGATATTTTTTAAAATAACATTCTCCTTATCTAATTTATTTAATGATTTTTTCAATGAAAACTAGAGAGAATTAAAAAAATCAACTATCTGAATGAAAATGCGAATTTTCACTTTCAGATTTTTTCTTTCTTTTTCAGTTAGAGTCTTTTCACAATATCTATCAGATCTAGTTCAATGTCCAGCGTGGCTTGTGCCGGGGAAGTGGTTGTTTTCTGTTAGATATTACAAATAAATCACATTTTTCATTTTTCAATTTTCGTGGAGAATGTTCCCCTTTTCAAGATGATAATGTCGTTCGTACTCTCATATTCTGCGATTCAGTTCAAAATATGACATTTTTCTTAAAGGATTTTACAGTTATTTGCTTTTCCTAATTACTTCAAGAACATTTTTGTTGCCCAGTGACGAAGCAAATCGACCGGCCTGTGCTGAAACTCCCGAAGCAAATCAAAACTAATAACACACCGTCGGTGAAATGCGACCCCGATTCAACCTTCAGACGTTTTTGTGCCCACAAAATAATGCCTTTTGTGGGCAATTAGAAACTCTTCAGAAGATCTACCCAAATAAAGTAAATAACAAAGCCGAACTTAAGTGCGTCTCATCCCTGGCCCAGACGTGTTTTTGCCAATTCGGACCCTTACGTCATGCTCGTAGCTATAAATCGGGCTAATAAGCTGTTGAAGCAAGAAGTTTGAGGGTCCTTTTTCAAATCGAAATGTGCCAATTAAATTTAATGGGCAAACGGGCCTCTGGTCCACATTAGCGAATAGTAGAAACAATGGGCTTTCTAAATGTTTCAAATTGTTGAGTAATCTACTGAAAAATCGAATATAGTCGTGGTATTTGTGAAGGTTTTGCCATTTGGATGATAATGATCAGAATACCGTTTATGAATAACCCTGAAGTTCAGAATCCATTACTAGAGTACCCATCGGCATAAATTTAACTGTTACTCTCTCCAAACTTTCTGTATGGCTTCATTGGACCTAGTCTGACACCGTTTCCTCTATAACTTTTTTTGGTTCGGGGTCGTTTTAAGAAAAAAGCTGCTATGAACATATGACCGGAGTTGCTTCGTTTCTGAGATACATTGGTATTGGTATTGGTAGAGTATGGATGGTGACCGATGCGCTGCGACCTGATTAGATCTACTGTACCCCATCTTCTTCTGCTATCACAAGGTGTTCTCGTTCTCGAAATTTTAGGATTTTGAGGCGGTCTACTCGTGGTATTTCTCCCACAGTCAGCTGGTATGATCCCAGTATATTCAATATTTTATGACGTACAGCGTAATACTCCATCAATATATGGTGGGGTATTTCTGGATATTCCCCACAGAATCTGCAGGTGCTGTCCTCCTCTAAGCCTAGCTTCCTTAGGTGTTTTTTGAGTCTTCAATGCCCCGTTAGAAATTCCGTGATTGTCTTTGGACTAGTTTTGCTGAAGTTAATCAGTGTCTTGCCCTAGAAGTCTTAGCCAGTACGTTGCTCTCATTGCTTCTTCAGCTTTATTGTGCTCTTCTCGGAAGTAAGATTTTCCAACTCCGCAGAATGGTTCTGGCCCGATCAATGGCGTTGCTGCGCCATGTTAAATTAAGAAAAAAAAACTTCAACAAAAATCAAACTTTGAAAACTGATGGTATAAATAGAAAAGGGAAGGAGGTAGGGGCCCACCTGCATATTCTGCCTCGAGCAGTTTGTTCGTCAGAAGAGAATCTCTTTGTATCAAATTTAGTTGCCACTATGGAAGAAAGAGAAAAAACAAAAAAAAAGTCATGATATGAATCAAAAGAGAGACGGTGAATTTCAACATTTGTTTAATGATATCAGACAACATAAAAAGGAATTTTTCAAATATTTCCTCATATCATAAGAAAAGTTTTTGAGCTTTGTAATCAATGTCTCTGTATCTGTATCACAGCTAGATACTGCAAAGGAACAAAACTGCCACTAACTTTAGCACCTCTTTCTACCAAATATTGCTAAAAACTGAAATATAAGACAAGAATCAAAAAATATTTGAATCTTGTCGTCGCCTGTCACCGCGCATTGAGGCGAAGCGTCAAGAGAAACGACTCCTAGTGGGTCCGAGGAGAATTCGCGCGTCGAACGGCGCGTCTCTTCGCTTCGCGCCGCCTTAGTGCGCGGGATGCCATATACGCACACTCCTTATGCAAAAAGTGTTTCGGTCAAATTTTCCAAATTTTTAGTATGTTGTTGAACTCTGCTTCCTGAACAAAAGTTACCATAGGTACACAAAAATTCTATGTATAGTTTACGAGATACAGAGTGTTGAAGTTGTAAGATGGAACTTTCAGGCCATTATTGCTAGGAATATCACAAAATTATTGGTGGATTTTCGATCTACACCATACTACTATACTTGGCCAGTGCAATGTTATGTTTTTCAAGCATTTTTTAAAACTGTATACAGGGTAAATCATGACTTTTTCCGAGTTACACAAAATGAAAATAATTTCAGAATGGAGCATCAACGTCATGAGTCGGATCGTATGAAAATTAAATTTTCTGTGTTCAGTATATCCGATAAGATTCACTGATTCCAAAAAATATGATTTTTCCTTAAATATACAGGGGAGATTGAAAGTATAAGTGTATCTGTTATATATTCTTTGGATTACATGATTGGATCAATTCAGTGCACCAGTTATATGTGCCATGTAGCCACTTGACAGGACGTACATTTTGAATATTATACAGTGTGACTTAAGAATACACGAGACTAATATTACCTAAAATTAGCGAAATACCCTGTATAAAAAAACTAATTGGTCAATTTTCCTTATTTCTTCACATTGTATAGGGGATATATCACATGAACTTCTGTGAAAAATACAGGAATTTTCTATGTCTAGTTTTCAATTAATGGATGGAGATGCTGAAAATCCGATCGTATGATTATTCATTTGAAGGAAAATTCAAACTAATTCCTCACAAAGTAGCTCCCAACTTTTTTCCCACTGAGAGTATACAGAATAACTATTTAAATAGGGCTAGTCGAAAGTAAGAAATACGGGGTCGGTCAGTATATAGGTATTTACTTAAAATACTAATGTAACTATATAAATTCGCACTATGGCCAAATTCAATATTGATTCTTTCTTCCTTCATACTTTGAAATGAAACCATGAAATCAATGAAAATCAAGCTAATGGAATTGGTGAATACTAACAAATATAAAAATAATATCTGCTATCGGAATATTGAACAATTTGGCCACTCTTCAGTGAGGTTTCAAATCTGTCATGTGAGGTATAGGTTGAAAAATGCTTTTTCCTACGAGCGTGCGGAAAAGTATTTTTTCCGCACGATTTTTCGTTTTGAAAGTTGTACTTTTCCGTACGATTTAAAATGGTGCGGAAAAGTTACTTTTCCGCACGATTTTTACTTTTCCGTACGATTTTTACTTTTCCGCACGATGTTTGTATTATTGAAAATGAGGATATTTGGGTCTAACTAAATGATCTATGTAACTATTCTGTATTATCAGTCATTTTGTAGCATTGTTATAAAAATTTGTTTATTATAAACCTTGTTTTTTCATAAATAAGATGGACAAAAACACTCGTAGGAAAAATATTGTACCTAACTCTTACGGAAAATGTCTTTTCCGCCCTTAACGGCTTGCTCGAACTCCGCTCCGCGTCGTTCGTGCAACTGCCGTCGCGTGCGGAAAAGTACTACTTTCCGCACTTGTTAGGTAAAAAACTAAAAAAGCATACCATTGCACTGGCCAAGTATAGTAGTATGAAAATCCACCAATAATTTTATGATATTCCCAGCGATAAAGTTCAGCCAATAATGGCCTGAAATTTCCATCTTACAACTTCAACACTCTGTATTTCGTAAACTATACATAGAATTTTTGTGTGTCTATGGTAATTTTTGTTCAGGAAGCAGAGTTCAACAACATACTAAAATTTTGGAAAATTTGACCGAAAGAGTGTGCGTGGTCCTTTCTCGGGCGAAAAATCGACAACTTTATTCGCGCCGCTTCGGCTAAGTGCGCGTGAAGCTTTAATCTCTAGATAATTTTTTCCTACCTACAATTTCAAAAATTGGGTTCCTGATTACTCATTCTTCACATTACTCGTGAACCAAATATGGCATATTTTCGAAGGGAGAATTGACAATACATTTCATCCAGAATTAGAAATGAGTATAAAGCGACGCCTTCTGACATGCGCGGATTTGCGAAATGTCAGGCGAGAGCGCGAGCTTCAAGCAACCTTTGTAGGTGTCGCTACCAATACTGGTATTACTACGGTATAAATAATAATAGATTTTATGGACTGAACCTAAAGCTATTGAATGAAATGAGAGGAACGAATATTTCGTTGAACAGCAACTGCTACCTCTTGGTGTTCCAGGGCGTCGCTCATTCCTGATACAAGTTTGTCAATTTCCTTGTACTTATACAGTATCGGTAAGTTTTCATCGGGAGTATACAGTATCGGAAAGTTTTCATCGGGGTATACTGGTTTCATAGGAGTGTAAAGAATAGCTTGCTATTATGTTGAGAGAGCATTACAATTTCTCCTCGACTCGCTCGAGCAAGGGATATCGACGTGGCTGTTAATTCGTCGGACGAGGTAGTGGGGGAGTCATACAGTAGTGCGTCTCTCTTACTCATGTGGTATTATCATATCATTGCGTTCCTTGTTACTCGCATAAGGCAACAGCATCGGTATTACGATAACCAAAAAAACAACTTCCTCGATCGAAGTATGTATGTATCGTGCGTTTGTTGGAATTGCCTATTGACAGAAACTACGTCGGCGATATTCCTTTACTCTTTGAATTACTCTTTGAATAACTCTTCGCCAGAATAGGACCCACAAGTGCGAGAATCGCCGGAGATGCTATCACTCCATAGATGCAAACATTTCAAAGAGCGTTCGACGACGAACAAATTGAATCGGCATGATATGCACATGAGATTCGCGAGATGATTTATCGTTTACAAAACGGGATATAATTGAATAGGAATTAACACGTGAGGTAAGGTGTAGAGATGCAAATTAGCATAATAGGAAATTGATGAGTGTGAATTGTTGGCAAATAAGACGCAGTAGATGGATTGACCCTGGTTCGGAACATAGACGGAGAAATGTCCTATTGAAATTCTTTCAACCGAGAAGTACTTTTGGTATACCGGGTGACCACGATATCACCAGCACCCCAGACATAAATAATAAATGAAATGATCTAAAAAAATCAGTTAGGGGCATTTTAGCGCTTATAATGCGAAATTCGCGACATATATATCGAAAATATAATGGCTTATTCAAGCAGGAGTATACTTGTGAAAATCAACATTAAAATTTAATTATGAATGTTTAAAAAATGGGACATTTTATCGAAGTGACCATCCTGATTATGGAATATAATCTCTTCTGATACTTTTTTTTTTTGGAAAAAGAACACAAAGTCGTCTCCACGAAATTTAATAGAGCAAAGGATATAAATCCAATCTCAAACAACAAGACATGTTTCGAACATATATATGTTCATCTTCAGTTGGGTACAATTAGTAATATAGAAAAGCTGAAAATGTTATAAGGTTAACAACATGTGGATAATTCATCATACTTTATACTTACAAAGTGTGGAGAGAAAAAATACACAAATAGTAGGAACTAACAATTGAGCTATAGGTACATGATGTACTTTTTTACATGTTATTTATATGAAAATAGGGGTAGAACCCTGATACTGAAATGATACAAAATGAGACTAGATAACTTGGTGGTGATTCAACAATAGAATTATGAAGACTGTAAAAATTTATTGGAATTTTTCACGCACTAGTGCGGGAAAACGGAAAAGCGATTTTTCCCGCACTAGAAAAGTGACACTTTCAATACTAAAATGCGTATGGGAAAGAGGGTAAAAACGCATGGTCGTAGAAAAAAATTACTTTTACTAAATCGCTCATACGGAGATATTTGAATGACACTTCAATACTCTGATTTGCCATCAAAGCAAAATGTCAACTGAGGTAAACAAGATAAATGTATTTCTGCAAAGTTAATTTTTATCATTCGAATGATAATAATAGGTCCAAAAATATTTGGTAGATATAAATGAACAATTTATTGTCGCGATGAATGGCACCAAATAATCGTTAGATACATTATTGCTAAGAACAATCACTCAGTTACATGTCCATTATTGGACCATTATTTCTGGACATATTACTCGGTCCAATTCATTTGTACGTACAGTATCGGAAACGTTTCATCTGGGGTATAGACAGAAATCTACGCGAGCAACAAGGAACGCAATGATACTGCGCGCCTCTCCTGTTACCTCGCCCGACGAATTAACAGCTCACGTTGATATCCCTTCCTCAAGCGAGTAGAGGAGAAATTGTAATGATGTCTCAACATATAGCAAGCTATTCTTTACGCTTTTATGAAACCACCATACCCAAGGTGTTGCTTTACTTGCTGAATTAAGAAAGAAAGAAAAACAAGCAAGAGTTGAATCATATACCTAGCGCTTCTTTGATAGTTACAAGAAGATGATTCTGACAACTTTAAAAATGTTTTCAATCCGGATCTTTTTTTCTCAATATCAATTATTGTATTTTACCTCAAACGAACGCCACTGACCTTTCACTAAACATTTTTCTTCAACGTTCATTGAGAAGGAAGGAATCGAAAATACAAGAAGACGTGTAACAAAGTTATTAAATATTTTACACTCGGTAACACCGGTCATATGGCATTAGCGTCAGTGTCGTGAACCTTCTTTCTTGTAATGAAGTTTTCCAATTTGCATAAACATTACATCTCTCTTCACAGTTACTTTACTATTAGTCATGAGCAACGTGTGACATGCGATTCTTTTTGTGCTTAGATTTCGAGAATTCAATTCGCTTCAGGAAATCAACTTCCAGGAAGCTGGAAATTGTAATAGTTACGCAAAAGTGTTCGAGATTATTGTTTTGAAATGCACTCAACGGAGTCATGTAATAGTAATGGCATGGAAACGGTAGGTTGGGTCAGTTCGTTGAATTTTGGGTAATCGTTTTCGGGGGTTTCTCATTCTGTCAAATATTCGTTCAGAATCGCCTATAAACACAAATTTAATTTTTTTTTAAATACCTACCTCGAAAGATGTATATATATACAGAGTGACCCCTTTGAAAGCGGGCCACCTCTCTAAAACTGTTATTTATTATCCGATTCAGAAGTTTTTATTTCAATAGATAGAGCATCAAAAATACTAGTTAAGTACCATAAATTAGAAATAAAAATCAAAATTTCAAGGCCTACTTCGAATTTTTTTCAAGGTCAAAAATCCAAAAAACATACTAGCGATTTTTTTAAATAGAATTTGATGGCGTCACTGGATTCACGACATTTTCAAATAGTTTATGTGGAAATTACGTAGAAATGCGTCCATCAATAAAAAAGTTATATGGGAATAAAATTTGGAGATTATGTCAATAAATCAGCCCACCACTTCAATTTCAGGATTTTTATCAGAATTCTGTCTACACCACTGGATTCAGAATATTTCGAAATATGTTTGGTCAAAATTTCATCGAAATCTGTTCATAAATAAACAAATTATATAATAATAAAATAAATTATTTCTGAAATTCCACTAAATAATGTTCTCTTAAAATTTTATTATATTACAATTTTTTTATTTATGAATGATGAAATTCTGGCAAAATATATTTAGAAATATTCTGAATCCAGTGGTGTAGTCAGAATTTTGATAAAAGTTCTGAAACTGAAGTTTTGGGTTGATATATTGACATAATTTTCAAATTTGGATCCCATATAACTTTTTTATTGATGGACGCATTCCTACGTAATTTTCACATAAACCATTTGAAAATGTCGTGTACCCAGTCGTGTCATCAAATTCTATTAAAAAAAATCGGTAGTATGATTTTTGGATTTTTGACCTTGAAAAAAATTCGAAGTAGGCATTGAAATTTTTTTTTTTTTATTTCGAATTTATGGCTCTTAACTAGAACAACTATTAATGCTCTATCTATTGAAAAAAAAAAACTTCTGAAAAGGATAATAAATAACAGTTTTAGAGAGGTGGCCTGCTTTCAAATGGCTGACTCTGTATATATAAATGCATTCATATTCAAATTCAATCTACCCGAATAAATCTCATTCCCATAGGAATGCTATCTCATAATAATAATTTCTCTTTAGAAGCAATTGGAACTGTATAGTACTAGCAGCCAATGCCAATTGTCTATGCGTTTCATGACACTGACAAATGACCCCACTCATTTAAAAATGTAAGCGTCCATTTTCTATAACGTTTTTTCCAGCAGTTGTTGCTACCTAGGACCCAATTTTTGAAATTGTAGAAAAAGATTCTCTTGATTCAATTTCTCTCAATACGGGATTTAAAATCACGTATTGCGAGGAAACGGCATCGTAATGTCATTTTCTCTTTTCCTACAATTTCAAAAATTACGTCTCTGTTGCTATGCTTTACGGCTAACAAACCCAACTTCGTTTTTATTATAATTGTTAACTTGTATTGTTGCTCCATGTTTTACATGCATGTAATGTCTCGTTTTTCTTTTCACACAACATCTTTTAACGATCAATCTCAATGACATTGTAAGTACTGGTCATGATTTTAATTCTTTTATTAATAATCTTTAAATTTTGTAGCTCCCTGATGATGACAGTAATCACTGTTGAAACATTGGAAATACAATGTTATAAGAGTACACTTGCGTTTATCTGCTTTCCCAAATAGTTTCTAAGCTTTGTTTCTAACAAGTCAGCGAATAGATAGGTTTGACGTTTCTATCCAAATAAATCATTAGGTAATGATTACAATTGTAACAGTTTCCAAAGTCTTCGAAAAATCACAATTGACCAGATATAAGTCAAGGGTCGTGGGGGGCGGTAGTTGTTTTCTGTTGGAGACTTGCCAAAGGAAGTATCCTATTGCATAAATTTATTGTTAATAATCCATCCGTCATTATTTGATAATGATCTTCTGACCAGCACTAGGGAACCCTCTCATAATTTTGGAAATTTCAATGCAACGTTTAACTATAACTTTTTTTTTAAATAAGAAAACAAAAATGGGACAATAACAGAACCAGAAATATTCAAGAGATTAATCGAGAAAACTTTACATTGGTCAAATTCGACAAGCAATAAACATTCGTTTCAAAGAACACATACCGTCAAAGAAGAAAACGAATTCGATTTTCCACTATACGCAGTGAATCTAACACAGTCAGTCGATCGCATCTCCTCTAGCTGAATTTATATTCCTATTAAAGTAACCATGCGAAAAAGTTAATCTAGCATTCCAATTGAACTTATGCCCGGCGAATCTTTGTTAACTCGCCATCCAATCGTCGCTGGATGTAAATAAACAAACGAAAGCCTATTTTATGAATGGACAAGAAGCATTCTTCGCGACGGCAAGGAGGCGCCAACGCGAAAACAAATAAACGACTGAAAATTTATAGTCCTAGAAATTTTGGCAATATAACGTTTCGATGTGAAATGGCACTTTCTGTATCACGTCGATTGAGCAGGATCGATTGCCAGCTGAAATTCATCGATAATTTCCGGAAAATATACATATTTTTATAAATTTGTTTGCATATTCCTAAAAAATGCAAGAGAAAAAATTGTCGTTTATCGCATTGCCTGCAAAACACCCAATATTCCTGTAGTAATTTCGTACACAACTGAGAGGCTTGCAAAGAAGTCTATTACCGATTGTGATTAATGTATCAAGTTAACCGTGAAGTAAAGTAACAATCTTTTTCCTTTGGGGAGAGTCGCTTTTCAGCGCTGAATATTTATGGAAAATCTACAATTCTTCGAAAAATAATTTTCCATCAAGAAGGCCATGAGAAATTATCAAAACATATTTGCAATTCAAATTCTATTTCATATTCGGTAATAGACGCTTAGATTTACGAAAAATTATTTGCAAAAATCGTTTAAACCGATTGTTTTTAGTCTAAAATGCCCATTTAACAACAAGTGCCAGTATATCTTTTTAATTTTGAAAAAATATCACATACCTCTGTATACCTCTGATGTCACATTAGAAACACCCCCCACCATTCGATACAGGTGATACCGTTAAAATATTGCTTCTAGCTTGACATAAGCCATTAAGAAATCATTGTATACTAGTTGTAACTTTCAAATTTTCTGAACGCATCTTCCTTTTGATGAAGAACAATAATACACCGTAAATCGAAATAATTGTTCTCACAGAACAAGAGTAATTTCGAGATTTGAGGTTAATATTTCTTTTATTTGCAATAGACTCATTTTCATTCAACGTTCCACTCTGTATCGTAACAGCCAGAAAAACAAGAGGTGAAAGAAGAAAAATCAAACCATATCATATCAAGGAGGTAATGGTCATTTATTGACCTCTGTTCACTTCAATATCATTGTATTTGTGAATTTGTCGATAGGTCCTGATGTAATAGATATTGAAATATGGGAAGGCGAAACAAATGAAAATAATAAACAGACTGAACATCTGAAGACTTCACTCGGCTTTTCCAAAAGGCAAAATGCAGACGTATCCATTAAAATTGGAACTCGATCCTTCATCGCCCATGATATGATCCACGTGGAAAAAGTAATAGGTTGTGAAAAGGTCAATTGGATGAGATTGAAAGGTTAAATTATGGGAGGAAAAAGTTTTTACTCGGAATTTTTCGCTGCGTTTGAAAAGTATTCAACAAATAGGTCGGACACTTCATGTGGGTATGTTATGAGGTTAATATCATGTAGTTTTGAGCTTGTACACATATTTTCAGATACTCAAAATCAGATGCGAGATGTGAGCGATGATTAGATTCACACCAAAAGCAATAACCAAACGGGCCTGAATACAGACCTTATTATTATCACATATTTGTTAAAAAAGTGTTTTACGATATTTTGATTTTCAATGCAAAGTATTAGTGGATGATGTGAAGAGAAATGGAATCAAACTCTGGAGAGTACCTCAACTCCATCATTTAAAAGCACATCAGAATAGCAAGTGTAAAAATAATAACAATTAAAAAATTATTCAAAACAGATCACTGATTTTCTAGGAATGACTGATTGTTTTCTCATTAGTATTCTGTATCAACGCCAATGGTTACTACATGTCCATGTTTGAAATCGATTCCTGTTGAGAGTTTATTCCAACTGCGTGATCCTAAACAATGGCCAACTATGATCTGACTCATAAATCAGGTGAACAAATCTGAATTTTTAATCGCATAGTGTTTCTTACTGTTTCTTAGAATGAATTGTGTGTGTCAAAAGCTAGTTTGATTAATTTAACTAGATTTCTCTAAACACCAATTTATTGAAAAAAAAATTTCAAAGTTTCTTTTTATCTTCTGATTTTCACAAAATGGGAAATCATGTAATCTACAGAGAACATCATGAGAGCAAAGTGAAAGGATGTACCACTGGAATACAGATCTTTGCGCTGAAACAAATTCTGGAAAGAAGTTTTACTTCCAGCTCATATCCTTCTCTAACCAAGGAAAATGAAACACTAGGTACGATTGCAGAGGAAGAAGCTAATATTTATTAGCATTTTCATTAAATGCAATGAAAAAATAGCTTTGAACTGTCGTACTGTCAAACTTGGCCAGGTCAAGGCGGCCTGGTGAAATATAGCTAATACAAATGCGGCCAGGTTCAATGTGGTCAAATACGGGCCCATCATTGCGCCATAAATTTTCAAAATTTACTTATTTCAGTTTTTTTTTTATTTTTTTTATAAATTCCATGCCAACTGAAGATTAGCATTGATATGCTAGAAAACATGTTTTGACGCAACTTTTTGACAATTTTCAAGTTGCGTTGACAACACCCCATTTCTATTCTGGGGTTAAACATATGTTGTGGAGATGACTTTGAGTTTTACTTTGCTTCAAAATATGACTAGGACAATTTTGGAAAAAATTGGCCATAATAAATGTGGCCTTATAAAATATGGCTCAGTCAAATGTGGTCAAATCAAATGAACCCGGTTCAATATGGTCAAGTCGAATATGGCCGTCAAATGTTGCCATATTTTCAATTTGCGACATTTTTGACCAGACATTTTTAACCGAAAGACATATTAAACCGAACATCATATTACCGGACGATATTTTTAACTGGACATTTTTAACTGAACATATTTGACCGACCGATATTTTTGACAGAGTAATATTTTTGAGCGGGCGTTATTCTTGACCAGACCATATTTTCAACCGGACGACATTTTTGTATGACATTACTGATCAAAAATTGGCTAACATGTGAATGGTAACGTTGCCTGAAAATTTAAAATGATTTCCCTAATTTCCTTGATATATGAAAATGATTCGATCTGCTATGAAAAATATCCATCATCAAAATTCAAATTATTCAAAACTCAAATCATTTGATGCTAATTTGATTTGGAATTGCTTCGTTATTTCTAGATGGCATTGCTCTTAATGGATCCAAATGCAAATGTGGTCCATTTACAAAGAAATTCCAACAGATTATCTACAAAAAACTTGATTAATGGAATGTACGAAATATAACGACCTTGACGAGTTTTGATCCACGTAAGATTGATCAGGATATCGATCTTGATTACAACAAAGTAATCTTGATGTCTTGTTCAAAGTACTCAATTCAGGAATCATATTCATAATTTTATAAAGTGACGTTTCAGCTTCAAAAATTGATGGGAATTCGAAAGTACCCATTGAAAAAATAACAAGCAGAATTTGCTGTTCTATTGCAAAAATATAAAACTCTCAAATATGTTGGTAAAATTTTGGAATTTGGACCGGTAACAATATTTCAAAATTAACTGAATATTCACATTATGGCAATTAATAATCCATGTCAAGGCAAAAGCTGAGATACCACTCGCAGATCGGTGTTAACCAAACCAGCGCCATCTCAACCTAGCCCAACTAAACAATACCCACTTGTTCGCAAAGAACGAACATATAATAACAGAAAGGAATCTATTATTTAACAATGGGCATATCAAGTTAGAAACTAGATGTTCTGCCATACCAGGATACTCAGTTGGGTCAAATATCTATCAGAAAACAACTACTTTCCTGGCTAATACCACAACGAACGTTGAATTACATTCAATGAATTTCCGTGCAGAGTTCCTACAAGGCTATCTCTGATGGATTTTTGAGCCAAATATACAGTCTGTCCATAAAGTAACCCCCCCTGTTAACTATTGAACGGGGGGGAATTTTTCTTAGAAATTTTTTTTGGTTAAATGGTAGTTCATAAGATACTCTTTGACAATGATATAAAAATTATATCTTTTAAAATGGCGGCCAGGCACCATGCTGAAATATTTTTTTAAATGGCATGGGGGGTCGAGTGATACCTCATTCGATTCGTCTTTCAATTATCTCTTCAACAGCAAAATTTCAAACAAAAATATTGGTCCAAACAAAATGGTGGTACATTATTCTAGAACTCTCATAAGAGTATCCTTTCGAATATCGAATAAATTGATATTAAAGAGCTTTAGTGCAATGATAAAATATTTTTTCGTTTCTGCAAGAGCTTCTTGTCACTCAAAATGGCAGATGGGTGCCATATTAGAAAAAAATTCAAATAAGTAGATAAGTAGTGTAATACCTCGTTTTATTGAATTTCAGCAAATCTCAGAAATCATGTCCCATATGCGATTCTGAGGGACAGAGAACATTTTTTGTAGTTATCAAAAAATATTTTTTCATTTCAATTGAGCTCGTTTAAAGCTATAATCATAATCACTGAATTGAGTTATATTGTTGGAGAATTTGTAGAAGAGTTAGCATTTTTTCAATGGATTTCCCCATATCACGGATACAATTATTGTATTCTTATATAAGTTGTTTTGAAACAGCGAAATACCGTGTGTTTTAATCATTTCCAAATCGACAAGGTCGCTCTAATGTATTAATTCAGTTGAATAATCAACTCGAATCTGCTATTCAAATTTTTTTTGGTGACAAAAGTAAGGATAGGCAGGAAATAAAGGACGTATGCTAAAGAGTGATTGAAATCAACGAACAGATTCATTAAATTTGCATTAATACTGGTTTCAGTCGCGTAACCGGAAAAGTCCAAAAAGACAGGTTGATTTTGGGTATTGCATAACCAGTTCGAAACGGGATCGAAGACATAAAGGTTACTTGAATCATTAACGATGTGTTGAGAAAAGAATGTTCAATACATATTATACACGTCGACGAGATGTGCGAATTATGTAACTGTGAATATTGAGAATATTTTGGAACTGAGAACTAAACTAAAACCAGAATTTTAAAGTTGAGTATCTCAGGATTGTCTCACGTGTGCTAAATGAGCCCATTAATATTTAATTTATTATTAGGACAATTCTTTATAAGTGAATAGCCTTCTTCATTTGATTTACCTTTGGCCTCCACAGCATGGGTATCAAGAACTTGAACTTAAATATAAACCATAGCCAAAGAAACTGTATGGGTTTAAATTCTCATGTTCTGCCAAAGGAACGTATGACCTTCATTAAAATTCTCATCACACGTATACTTGGGTCTGAACTGTTAGGGAATTCTTCTTATTAATCTCCTTTGGAGTTGTAGATCTGCTGTCACTTTTTTCATTTTGGAAAGTGTGGTGAACACCTTCCATTTCGTTCCTCTACCTCATCTATCCAAGACATATTTTCGGACGGTTTCGGAAGTGGTTGTGTGTTAAGTGCGCCTATATAGGGGCTACCTGTCTGGTGGTCTGACTTTTCAAAATCGGCTAAGTGTACTTGGGTCTGAACTGTTGGGGGATTCTTCTCATTAATCTCCTTTGAAGTTGTAGATCTGTTGTCACTGTCTTCGCTTTGGAAAGTGTGGTGAACACCTTCCATTTCGTTAGAGGAAATTCGGCAAGATTTCACCACACTTTCCAATTGTGTGTTTCAAAGTCCGAAATACTTTTGAATGTTGGGGTTTTACTAAGTTCAGTATTACCTGCACTTTCCATCTTCTTGCCCTGATTTTGATAAAGTCCAAGATTTACCACACTTTCAATAATTATATTGGGATTCGATACAGCTTTCAAAAAGACTCCCATGCACTCGCTATTAACCAAATGCCATTATCATCAGCGTAGCCCTGGGCAAACACCCCGGTTTAGGTCTATAAGGAGTCTGTCTACTACGAGGTTCCACAATAGTGGGAATAAAAGAATAAATGATCAAAGGCACATAAAAACAAACATAGCTTAAAATGTGAGAATATGCACGCCCACGATGCGCATTTGTCGTACAAAGGACTATAGTCCGTAATATATTCAGTGCTAAGGCACTCAACATGAGCAATCGCGCATTAAATGAAAATTTCACATAATTAGCTGCGTTGGTAGAACTGTATTCACAAAAGCAGTAAGATGCTTGGGCGGCAAATTCATCTATAATATTATATTTTTGGTGAATTTCGCATGGGACAACCTGCTGAAGCTGCCCTCTAGTATGGAGTTATGGAACTCTCCAGTTTGACGGTATTTTCTCACATCCTGTTCACGACCTGGACCAGAACTATATGCTTCTCAAATTCCGACTAATCCATCCTATCGCTTAACATTTCCATTTGATACCGGTATAAGAATGGAATTCATAATGCTGTTATTGGTCGTTTTTGCATCAGTAGCTATTCTTTATTTGTCATTACCGATGATTAATTCCTTATTGTCGTGGATATGTGCAGCGCGCATTCATTCTTGAATATTGTGCTTTAAAAAACGAGCAAATTCCATGTTCATTCCAGACCAGTGGCGTTAAATATTTTCTTTCTTGAATCAGTCAACATTCTAAATGAAAAAAAAGTTTTTTGAAAATGTTATTTGGCAGTGTTATATTGTCGAGCCTGTGAAATTATCTCGGATATGAAATTTTTTTTTTAACAGATGTTGATAGATGTGCATTTCGCGTATTAAACTGGGGTTGAAAATTCAATCGAAATATACAGTGTGTCCATAAAGTAACCCCCCCCTGTTAACTTTTGAACCGATTGAAATTTTCCTTTGATATTTTTTTTGGTTTAATTGTTGTTCATAAACTGCTTTTTGATAGTGACAGGCCCCTCCATGGGTCCAGGCACTTTATTCTTGTAACAGAGCTCTAGCTCTAGGTTTCTTTCCAATGAAAAACATTTCTGTTATAACCACAGCCTCCTCAATACTCTGAACCGTCGTGAAAACGACCTGTGATTGTTGGTGGTTCAGGTAGATCATATGATTTTAGGGTGAATCATTTGGTATTTTATATGTTTCATGTGAAATGGTGTTGAAATTGTTAGTAACAATCGAGTATCCAAGTAATTAGTGAAACTGTGATCGAACTGATCGAAGTATATCAACTCAAGTGTGAATGTTAGGTAGCCCACCTATTCCATTTTTCGTTCCTGAAGAAAATTTCTACTTCATTTATGTTATGATACCTAGTCGTTGTCACAGAAAGAACAAATTTCTGTATTTATGTTTTCCAAAAAGACGATGAATTATTAAAGATAAAAAGTCTATTAAAAATTTGCTACGCCAGACCGACTGAAAACATAGTAATAAAGTTGGTGAAAACTACAGTATCACAAATTTTTCAACATTTACCTAAACCTATATCGTCAGTGAGAACTAACCCCGACGACAGAAATCAGAAATGGAAGTATCTATTACCAATTCAATGCTTGTCTAGTTATTAGCCAGGAAAGTCGAATGACTTTGCCCACTGTAGGACTGGGTGTCCTGAATATTTTTTAAATATGCAACTCTCCGAAATATTTTTGGATTTTGATATTCACTTGACTACGCCACTGGCTGCAACTGAGTAGTTGAGGATAGTAAAAAATTCATATTTATCGCTGTGTAGCTGCGGATAATCAGATACGAACACCTGGATAAATAATTAACACAGAAGCGAGTTATGGTTTTAATTCCTCCTATCTTACAATTACATTTTGCTTCGCTATCTATTTAACCCTGCTGGTTAATTTATGGAAGGAAGATTCAATGTTTGTGTCATACCATTTCACGGTCACAATCAAAACAATGTCGGGATTTCACTAGGTAACTAGTAATTTTGCTTAACGTTATGTGGGTTGATATTTCCAACAAGCGTCTCAATAAGTATTAACGGAAAAATATTTCATTCATGCATTCATAAACTATTCGACTAAAAAGTAATAGTAATTTATTCATCAAGTTAGTAAAGTGATACTTATTTTTACGAGTAGGAAATGTTGACAATTCCTACGAGTGACACTTGACCCCCCATTCAATTTAAAAATTTTCAGTTGACGTGCCCCCCCGCGCCCCCTGTCGAGCAATCACCATATTTTTCATTACGAAAAGTAGTTTCGTTAAAACCCTCGAAACGGTTATAATAATAATAATATATGTATTTATTTACAGCAGGAAAAAGAAAACGTCATGTTAACAATAATGGTCTGCCAATGGGATGGTTATTTTATAAGTGAATGATCTTTTAAACTGTTCAGTGGAATGTCTAAGAATGTGGATTCTTTTACGTCTAATGTTGACATGGTGAACATCAGTTCTGTACTGAATTTAGACAACAATAGAGGTCATTCTGGACCTCACTCCTCTCCATCTCATGGTGAGGAGAACTAATTGTGAAGCAAACCTCCGGTTGGCTAAAGTCGGACTCAAAGGGACAGCACACGGTGCAAAGGGCTTAACCCCCACCGACTGTACAACTGACGAAATTACTAGGAAATTTAGTTTCGAGAAATTTTTTCGAACGGAACCATACACCAAGCGAGAATGGAACATAGAATCCATTCGAGCACTGGGGAAAAATACCATAACATGGTACACGGACGGGTCCAAAACTCCCGAAGGAACTGGAGCAGGGGTCTTTGGGCCTCGCACCAAATACTCCGAACCCATGGGTCAGTTCCCCAGCATTTTTCAAGCGGAAATTCACGCTATAGAAAAGTGCATTCAGTTCTACCTCAACAGGAAATAACGGAACAAGGAAATTGTGAGCAGCCATCAAAGCGTTAAGCTCTTCTAACATCAACTCGAAGATGGTTTGGGAATGCCTAGACAAACTTAATGATCTGGCGGGAACAACAAGGTGACCCTCCTCTGGGTGCCGGAGCACGACGGAGTGGAGGGCAATGAACAAGCAGACACCCTGGCACGAAAAGGCGCAGCATCGCCACTGATCGGGCCAGAACCATTCTGCGGACTTGGAAAATCTTACTTCCGAGAAGCACTCAATAAAGCTGAAGAAGCAATGAAAGCAACATACTGGCTAAGACAAAACTAGTCTAAAGACAATCACGGGATTTCTAACGGGGCATTGCAGACTCAAAGAACACCTGAGGAAGCTAGGCTTAGAGGAGGACAGCACCTGCTGATTCTGTGGGGGACATCCAGAAACACCCCACCATATATTGATGGAGTGTTACGCTGTACATCGTAAAAGATTGAATATACTGGGATCACACCAGTTGACTGTGGGAGAAATACCACAAGTAGACCCCCTCAAACCTAAACAAGAACACCTTGTGATAGCAGAAGAAGATGGCGCACAATAGATCTAATCAGGTCGCAGTGCATCAGTCACCATCATCCATACTTACCAATAGCAATACCAATTCCACAAAAAATATAAAAAAGTTATGTTAAGTAAAATATGGCAAAGTTTTACGACATTTAAGAGAACCTCAAAAAAACTCTAGACGTGCCAGTGTCAAATACTCCATCGTGTGTCATAGGAAGTGTAACTGTATAAAAAATTATTATTACCTATATTTGGAGTTGAATCACACCGTCACTCAACTGAACCAAATATAGTAACCTTCATGGATAACTACTCTGACATCTACCGAATCCCTCAAGTATAACAATTTTGGTTTCAATCCCAACCGATAGATGTCTAATGTTGTGTAATTTGTCCCAATTCTCACCAATGTCCCAAGCAACCCGATTCTACGGTACTCCCCTCTAACCCCCCCGCCCACTGAACCGAGGCAAGCCGCTCGCTGTGTGCAGGGGCTCGTGAAACGCAGTCTCTCCGTCTCGCAGTCTCTCCGTCTTGCGGTAATAAGCCCGTACACAGGGCGATATTTACGAAGTGGCTATGCTCGGTATTCGCCCCTTTCAGATGTTCCGTCGGATCGTATACATAAAGTCCGTCGTCGGCGCTCGCCGACCTTCGAAGGCCTTGCGGTCGATCCTCTACGTTTTACAAGTGACATCGGGTTTTAAGGCCTCTTTATACGACTCCGTCTCACTTTCAGTAGTGGTCTTTGTCACGGTTTCGGTCACATAATGAAGCTGAACATGTAGTATGCAACGAGTATTTATTCAGTTATTTTAGGCTCGGTCATTGTAATGAATATCATAAGAATTTGGATTGTTGATCGAAGAAATGCGTGTATTCGCAACTACCACAATATCTTTTACAAGTGACGATGATTTTAAAGGACCCCGCACTACGTGAAATGGCTTTTGGCTAATTTTGCTCAAATTTTGATTTATTGTAGATCTTGGCATCCTCATTACGTGGTCCAATTTACAGATCGATCCTATGACCAGTTTTCGAGCTACAAGGTGTCAAAAATTCGATTTTCGCTATTTTGGGTATTATGCATCGATTTGATTTTGGTGCTCTAATTCGAAATTGAACTGTCTTAGAAATGAACTTGAGTTGTACCTCATGAATCCTTCCATACGAATAAAAAATAATATCTCACAAAGGGTGTTGGATTACAGCATTACAACACAGTGTTCATAGAAATATATAAAAATCAATACCATAATTGTTATGATTTTCACTCAATCCGTTAAAATTAGAAAACAAACGGCTAGATTTTGACAATTTTTTTATAAAGTATCGGTCCAACAGTGTATAGTTTTCCAGGTAAAATATATCAATATAAAAGTCAAGACTTCGAATCCGTATGTTTCTATTTCACGCATCCCCAAATTCTCAAATAATCTGACCAATCATAAACCAAAGAGAACTTGTATTATCAGAAGTAATACCACAAGAGCATCGAAAATAATCGATTATTCTCGTTTGTTTAAGTGGTATTCGTATTCGTATTTATTACGAGTTTATCTCAGCCAACCATCGTGTGACATCAAGAATTATGTAATGTAACAATGTTGCACCAATGCGAAGTTCAGTCTTTACCTATATTCGACGTATATTTGATGTTAGAGTCACAATCACAAACAGGAAAAAATGTGCTGTGGCAGCAATATTCATCAGACCACACCTATGCGACGTCAACAAATCTACGATATCACATTTAGACCTGTATGGGACGAAAATTGTAGGATACACACAACTGCGATGTGCGAACTCATCGCTAAGTTAGCAGTCTTTTTTGTTTCTCGACGAGAGGGTGTTGCGCGTTGTTTCATAAGCGAACATAACCTAGAAATCGGCGTTCAAATCTTGTGTTTATCGAACGATGATAATCTTTGGATTGGACTTTTGGCATTTGAATTTCGAGAAAGAATAATGGTGTGTCGTTTAAAAGGATTTCAATGGGTTTTGTAATGTTTCATCATGGAATTTTAGTTTTTAGTTTTTTAGATTTCAATTTGTTTTAAATATTCACGATTTGCTTTTGGTGCCCACAGTGGTGGCAAATAGTCAGATGTTGTACGCAAATGCCTTTCATGAGTTTGGATGAATGTAAGTGGATGAAAATTGTTTTTGAGGTTCAAACAAAGTGGTTGTATTGAATAGGTAATACATGCACCCCAGAGGTCGTCAACACTCTCGGCTCCCCTTTTCCAATGTGTACAGAAAATCGAGATCTAGAGAATTATGAGAAACAGTTGATATCACAGTGTTACCTATTTGTGATATGAAATGTAGACTTGTATAACACCTGTTAGTGACTTTCTATGTGACGTTCCATTTCATGTCTGAAAGACATCACAATGATTTTCCTTGAGGCGGACATTTTGACATTTCATTAATATATTGGATACATGTTTGTGAGCTTCAAATGCGATGTCGCACGTCGCAATGTGATGTTACCTTTGCTTTCTTGTAACACATGGTTAACTGGGCACTCGTCCTAGCGGACTGGTGGTATTGTTTAGCAACACAATTTCGTGAACAACCAACCGACAGAATTATCAGGAATATCAAGAACATCGTGGTATTACTTATGATGACACACGTCTATAATTTGTGTCTAACATTCCGTCTATAATTTGCAATGAAACAGCGAATCTTGTGGTAGACGACTGCTACAAACAAAACTTCATTACAAAGAATGAAAATCGTATTGGCAACATGCTAATTAATGACGACATGAGTTTGAATAGCAACAGTTCCCTGTAATATACTTGTTTTTCGACCTTGCATAAGAATGTGTCATTTGATATACCTACATGGTTTCCCGAACAAAGAACGAGAAACGTGTAGTATCGAATGAAAGTGCAATACAGAGTGTCAATTTGAAAACTTCCATCTTTAATATACATATCTCGACCAGGGGCCCAATTTTTGAAATTGTAGGAAAAGATTCCCTAGAGAAAATAACGTGAATTTTCAATACGTGATTAAAATTACGTATTGCGAGGAAACTATATCATCTCCAGACCGTAGCTCGTGGAATTCCACAAGAATCGGTTCTCGGCCCAATGCTCTTCTTGCTATATACTTATTTTCGATCTAGCATGCACTGATCTAGCTGTGACCTTACTTTACAGATGGATACTACGTAATTTTGGCAAAGCAAGAATGAAATTGAGCTGCACCGAATGATTAACAAATATATGAAAAAAAAATTAAAAAGTTTTATCATTCATCATCGCTTAGACTAGCATTATCACCCTCATGTACTCCATATACTTAAATAACGGTTTCAGGACAATTTCTTCTTTCTTTTTCTCTGCTGTCAGAGTATCAGCTAACGAATTGGCACTATAGCAGCCAAAAATGTGTACTTTACTCTTGTTGATGCCTATCTGCGATATGATATCTGCTTTTGAGGAACATCTTGCCAATATTTATTTGAATGAATGTTCATCAAAAAACGGGAGTTAGAAATATGTGAACAGCCGCTTACAGGGACTTCTATACTCACAAGCCACAAAAATCTTGACCTTCCCTTGCATTCTTATTTTTGAAATGGTGTGTCTAATGCAAAAACATCGCAAAATTGAAATTTCCAGGATTTCTTGACCAAAAGACCCTAACATAACCTACCCAGTTTTTTACCCGCCCTAATACAACGGTTTTTGCTTTCTTCTTCTTTATTATAATTATTTGCAATGAATCAGCTAAAATGCCACCAACTCAAGATACACCGAATTGTTATTTTGCATACCCTTGTGATTTGCTAAATGATTATTGTTTTTTTTTTATTTCAGAGTTACGATTATAATAACCGAAGACGATTATCGAGTCCAAGTCCTAGTCCTACGAGAGAACCACAACGAAATGGAAAAACAGAGACCAGTCATGGAAGCTGGTTCAAGTCCTTGGATCGACTTTCAAGGAAGAAATCGAAAATGGTAAGTGGTATATTGATTTTTATCTGTTATTGAGAGGATTGATCGATTATTCCTCTATATTATTATCAAATAAACAGTTTCCGCCAGATTTAAGGATACAATACGGGCAAATAAACTTTGAGTGACCTCCACGATCACTAGACTTAACGCCATCAGATATTCTTTTCATTTCCATCTGTTGATCCAATCTGAGTTCAGTAAAGAACTGTGGCAAAGTTTCAATCCGGCATGTCTTGATAGTTCCAAAGAAGAGTTTGCATATATGTTTGTACAGCATTACTCATCATTTTCGTCTGATTTGAATATTTATACCTATTACTTTATCGTTGAGCTGTCCTCATATTATTTATCTTTCCTCGTATTCGAAATCAAAGTGGATGATGCATTTCGTATTTCCAAAAATTAGTCTACTGAAGGAACGAATGAACTGAAATACGAAAGAAACAAATGAAAAAATAAAAAAAGAATGAATGGCTGAATGAGAACAGAGAGGTTGAATGAAATGTAGAGATAAATATGGAGGAGACCACGAATGGAATACGAACAAGGCAAAGAGAAAATGGGAAAAAGAGAAAACTTAAGAAGGAAAAGAAGATAGAGGTTTGTAAAATGAAGGAACGAAAGAGCGTAATAACAAAAGAACGAAGGAAAGGTAGAACAAAAGAACATTGCAACGAAACAACAAAAGAACAAAATTATGAAAGATTGAAGGAACGGTAGAACAAAAGAAATAACGAAAGTATGATAAAACGAAAGAACTATAGACTGGAAGGACGATAGAATACGATAACGATAGAACGAAAGAATGAAAGAACGATATAACAAAAGAAAGAACTAAAGAAAGAAAAAACGAATGATCGATTGTTCGTTTTGTTGTTTGTTTTGGTTTGTTTAAGGATGAAGGAAACGGTTCGATTGCAAAAAATCGAGAAAATAAATATGAAAGGACAAAGTAATCGCAATAATGAATTAATAAAAAACGACATAACGATATAACGGAATAATGAGAGAACGATGAAACGGAAGGAAGAACAAACAAACGTACTAAAAATTATAGAAATGAATAAAAATTAACAAAGAAATAACAAAAAAAGTAACGAATTATTGGGGAAAACAACAGAACAAACGAAGTGAGGAACTGAAGAATAAAAATAACCTAAAAAGAAAGAACGAACGAGATAACGATAGAAAAAACGAAATAATAAAAAATAACAAAAAATCAATAAAACATAAGATAACTGAAGACCTACATAATGAAACTAATATTGAACAGGGTAATGAAAATAATACAATAATGAAAGAATGAGAAAAAATAGAACGAAATAACGAAAGAATGATAGAACGGATGGAAGAACGAAAAACCTATAAAGCGGAAAAACAAAAGAATAAAAGATTGAAAAAACAAAAGACAAAGAACAAAAAACAGAAATAAAGAATGAAAATAACGAAAAAACGAAGAAACAAAAATAAAAAAAATTTAAAAAAATAATGAAAGCAAGGAAAGAACGATAGAAAGAAAGAATGAAAGAACGAAACACAAAAATGAAGAAGAAAAGTATAAAGTTGAAATAATGAATGAACGAAAAATTGTTAAATTAAAAAAAAACAAAAGAAACGAGTGATCGAAAGAACAAATGAAGCTGAGAACGGAGGAACGGATAATCGA
Source organism: Chrysolina haemoptera (assembly GCA_958298965.1). Classification (NCBI taxonomy): domain Eukaryota; kingdom Metazoa; phylum Arthropoda; class Insecta; order Coleoptera; family Chrysomelidae; genus Chrysolina; species Chrysolina haemoptera. The sequence continues at coordinate 4,399,795 of OY282590.1, read as the reverse complement.
ATGAACGCACACACTAATACTCTTTTGATTTTTCTAGGGTGAAAAAGAAGGCAACTTCACCAGCGGCACCGAAGACGACCTCCCCCCGAAACCCACCCCCACGAAAAACCTCCGCTTCTTCGGCGACACCGACGCCGAATCGAACGACAGCGTCCGGCACAAATCCGTCCTCAAACCCCGAACCGGCCTCGCCATGAAAACGAGAAGTCAATCGACGAGAGACCTGCACAACATCTCGGAAGAGCTCAGGACGCCCGACCTGATCTCGAGGAAGGGCGTTCACAAGTCCATGACGAACATCTCCGAGCCGGAAAAGGAGGGCAAGGCGTCCAGGAGGGACGTCAAGCCGCCCATGTCTCCAAGTCACGGCGTCCCGATGAATTCGTCCAGGCAGGAGAAGGATCGAGGCAGGAGGAGGAAGAACGAGGTCAGCTCGGTGGAGAGCTCCACCGAGGGGGATAGCAGTCAGCAGTCGCAAAGGAGTATCGTTTATTTACACGCTGCCACAGGTTAGTACAGTTGCTGGGATTCCTCATTAATAATAAAAAAAGTAAGGGAAATGAAGACTGAGAAATCTCTAGACTCTTGAATGCATCGGGAAGTCCATTGTCATGAATAGATAGATAGATAAGCTTTATTGCCTGAAATGAAAACATTTTGTCGACAAGGTCAATAAAAGTTGATAGTTTTCACATTACATTACATGTAATACAAAATAATAACAATATTTACTTGTCTACTCATGAACAAATTGGTTAGGAATGGAGACAGAGGGTTACCCATGGCTGTACTTTCGAGTTGTTCGTAAAAGCAGTTGTTAGAACTTGCACCAAAATGGCTTCTTTCCTCTTCCTCTTCTTCCTCCTCTTCCTCCTATTCCTCCTCTTCCTCATCTTCCTCCTCTTCCTCCTCTTCCTCCTCTTCCTCCTCTTCCTCCTCTTCCTCCTCTTCTTCCTCTTCCTCATCTTCCTCATCTTCCTCCTGTTCCTCCTCTTCCTCCTCTTTCTCCTCTTCCTCCTCTTCCTCCTCTTCCTCCTCTTCCTCCTCTTCCTCCTCTTCCTCCTCTTCCTCCTCTGCTTCCTTTTCCTCCTCTCCTTCCTCTTCCACCTCTTCCACATCTTCCTCCTCTTCCTCCTCTTCCTCCTCTTTTTCCTCTTTCTCGTCTTCCTCCTCTTTTTCCTCTTTCTCCTCTTCCTCCTCTTTTTCCTCTTTCTCCTCTTCCTCCTCTTCATCCTTTTCCTCCTCTTTCTCCTCTTCCTCCTCTTCCTCATCTTCCTCCTCTTTTTCCTCTTCCTCCTCTTCCTCCTCTTCCTTCTCTTCCTCCTCTTCCTCCTCTTCATCCTCTTCCTCCTCTTCCTCCTCTTCCTCCTCTTCCTCCTCTTCCTCCTCTTTCTCCTCTTCCTCTTCTTCCTCTTCTCCCTCTTCTCCCTCCTCTCCCTCCTCTCCCTCCTCTCCCTCCTCTTCCTCCTCCCCCTCCTCCCCCTCCTCCCCCTCCTCCCCCTCCTCCCCCTCCTCCCCCTCCTCCCCCTCCTCCCCCTCCTCCCCCTCCTCTCCCTCCTCTCCCTCCTCTCCCTCCTCTCCCTCCTCTCCCTCCTCTCCCTCCTCTCCCTCCTCTCAAGTTTGGTTGTATTACTGGAAGAATCTCTTACTCTTTTGTATCGACGAGACGATTGGTCAAACCAACTGCCCAGTTTTGTGAAGCGAATATATTTCTAAACGGCTGTATTTTTCCTCGAGATTTAGTAACTGTGAGGTGGCGCTCTCTGGTATTGAAATTGAAAACTACTGGCGTGGTTCGTGGCGAAGCTATTACTACGTTTCACAATGTTATCGAAAAGACGCCTTGGTGTCATTCAATCTTCATGGAAAGATAAGTAACTCAGAAACTCTTTTTGCTATGGTTTTCCCCAAATATTTCATATGACATATCAAATGATTTCTTTGTGTATTTGAGGTAATTCTCCCGAGTTTGATATTCACAAATCCCGTGACCATTCGAAATCTGGTTTTTCTTTAGTCCTACTACCTTATAAAACAGAAACAGTACCATTGAGGATCGGAATATTCTAAACCCCAGTTCAATAGGTACTGATTTTTATGGTCCTTTGACTTAACGTATAGACCATTCCAGAACACGTGACTTTGACAATTATCTCTGGGGGGCACACATACATTTCTAACCAAAAATTACATTATTTTGTAATTTTTCGACTAGTTTTCAACCTAAATAACTTCAAATGGCATTATTTTGGAATTTTTCGAATGCTTTTCACCCTAAAAAGCTTCAAGAGGCATCATTTCGGAATTTTTCGGCTAGCTTTTAACCTGAAAAGCTTTAAATTTGACAGGTTGCCCTCCAGCGTGACGTAATACTGGAATGGTCTATTACCTCTAGTAATTTTTATTTTTAAGGTCACATATATTTAGGAAGAAACGCTCTCGAAATTTCCCTAGACAAAAGATTTCCGAAGTTCTTACTCTTTTTTTTTCGGAATCTTAAATACAATTAAGTTACATTTTGCGACAACAGCGTGTGGAGGCAAATGTTTACACATGGTTTTTCACCAGTCATGTAAACAGAATAGTTTTCAGTTGTTAGTAGAGCATTTCTCAATTCCACTATTCACTATCATATGAAGATACTCTTCTCGAAAAATTTCACGATAAACATGTTCACTTGCAAAATTCTATACTGACTGCGCCACTTCGATAACTCGATAACTCGAAAATCTTACTCAAAAATATATAAAAATCAACATATTAATTATTTGTGTACAGTATAAAATCAAACGGAATGCATTATGTACCATGGAGGCGATGTGATGTGTGATGAGATAAGACATGTTTCTTAGGATATGCATTGGCCGCGTAATTCATAGCAGCTTTAAAAAAAGTTTCTCCTCATGTTAAAAAAATAAATTAAAAAAAAAATCATGAGACGTTTTATTATATTATAAGTTAAAAATATCTTTAACTTTTCCTTTCGCTGAAAACCGAAATGAGAACATCCACTATTTTTTGTCATCCGGTCAATTTCGCAAAACAAATCCTTGCACACGCCATCGTATTGTAAATGTGGTCGGTTTTCAAGGCAACCCAAGATATTAGATCTAATGGTTACTTGTTTGTGTGTTGTTCAATTTACTTCTGATTTATAGTTGGCAAACTCAATGTCATTAATGTGTGGGTGGTGGGATACCGATTGGAGAAATACAATCAATATCTGAAGTAGTTGGATTGCGTGATGAACGTTTTTGTTTTCTTGTGTAAATGAAAACGTTTGTATTATACTATTATACCTGCATTATAATCATTGTCAAATGCACCAAAAAGAGTGCGAAATCTTCAAAATTGAAAAACTTTGTGCTGGAAAGATCTTTGCTAGGTATCAACGCCAAGTTCTCAGTTTTATCAAATGAAATCGAATATGCATCCATATCAAAAATACATTATATCAGATGTCCGTTACCCACTTGATTAGATGTGATGAAATATGAGAGGCAGTGTCCTAGATTAAGTTTCATGTCCAGAACGGTTTTTAAATCACGATGCAGGCATAATAAAAAATAGCGTACGATACACGTGTTTGATGCCTTTGAAGCACTTGCTTCGCGTGCTACCCTTTGAATCGTTTCGCATGCTTCGAATGCTCACTTGTATGCTTGTTTCATAATATACTAGGGAGTTGAAGTGCAATTATGAACATGAACGAGAATAATCGAAAAGCACGATAACGCACAAATTGACAGAAGGGGCATTTAATAACACATCACATGCGTCCATGACATCAGTCATCCAGCCTTGAGTCAGAGGAAATCTGCAATACTTGGGTGTCCACCCTTTTCGGGGACACAATGAAGGTTGAAGCTACGAGAGGGGAAATAATATCCAGATTATATTCACACCTTACAATCAGCCCTCACAGACGTACAGACGTGGAGAATGAGGGAGAACCTCAAGGTCAGCACCCCCAAAAAAAAACAATGATTGTTCCTTTCACTAGGGAAATAAACCAACAAAAATCATCGAGTCTTTGATGAAAGCCGGCAGATGGGGAGTCAAAGGAGTCAAACCTCGACTTGAAGCTCACCCGAAACAAACTGGAGAAAGTGATTACAAGGGCAAGGACATCACTGATCATGACCAGGTGTCGATAACGTATAGAGACCTGCTGTGGTGCCAAGTGTAAACCAGGGAAATGCCTGCTAGTTTACAACGACTGACCATGCTAGAAGTCACTGGCACTAACACTGGACGATCAGCCTGTAGGTTTTCTTAACCTCCCGGCCTTCTCTGAATTTGCATGTTGTAGCGGATGAATGATGGAACTCGTAAGAAAAAAAAGAACTCCAATCTACTTCTTTGATGGAGCATACACCACCATCTTACAAGATGGGGAAGTCAGAACAAGGGTTCCACCATCGCAGTCAAGAGGGCAAATCTGGTATATTGATGGCTCTAAGATAAGGAGATAAGGAGAGACCGGGCGGAACATTAGTCTTAGCCTCGACACTCAAGCCGTTATATTCCAAGCCAAGGTAATGGCAATTTATGTTGGATCGAGAGAAATTATATAGGACAAGTCCTGGCTATGAATCAACTCAAAGTCATTCTTTCCGGCAGTCAGGCGGCAATTAAGGCCTTGGTCCCAAACTAGTTTGGGCAGCAACGAAACCTCAAACGAAAAAGTGGACGATGCAGGAGCATAGAACATGATGGAACTTTTCTGGGTATCATGTCACTAGGGCATTATGGGAATGAAAGCGCAGATGCCTTAGCAAGAGCGGGGTAACAACAACTCTCATCTTTCAGTGGAATTTAGTTTGGGGACATTAAGCAGAATACAAAGAAATAGGTCAGTAACCCTTATCAATCATCCTGGGAGAATGTCTCTTCGAAAGTGTTAGGCCTCTAAACAGTGTACTGCCATCTGAGAACACACCTGCATCTGCTGGGGATACACCAATACTCCATATTATACTGCCGTCCTAACTTAAAGAGCAGTATCTCCACTTTCAGCCTGTTTGCAGTTAATCCACTTGGTGTGTTCATTATGACTATATCTATCATCATACGAAGCTAAAAAGCAATGAAAAATATAGATCTATAAGAAAAATCATAAGCACCATGCAGTGGCAGAGATATAAATACTTTCATGCGCATTTTCTCGGAAGTACCAATTTGTGAGATACTGCTCTTTAAGTTATGACGGCAGTATACAGGACCTGTGATGAGTATGACGAATGCGAATCTCTGGCATCCTGTAAGTAATATGGAACTGAGACGTAATCCAAGATGTAGTCTTCTATAAAATTCAAAACAAAATCTTGAAGTTCATTTCACCACGGTTTTTAATTATCTCATACATAGTCTTGTCTCCGTCATATTAATTATTGAGTGGTGTTGATCCCTAGTCGATAGAACGTTTTTCAGTACTTTCCTTAGCAATCGTAGAGTAATGTGTTTTATTTAATGATCGTTGATGCATCAGAAATTGATTCGGTTGTTCAACAGATTAATAAACAAACTACATAAACAAATAGACCTAGTGACGTATGTAGAAATTTTCATGAGAAGAGGAATGAGTACAAAAAAACCAATATTTTTTCGTTTGCTTGCCTAGCGACAATAGAGGCCACAACTTCAACAATTTGAAAATTTTGGAGTTTTTAGGGGAGATGATTACCCCCCTCCCTTCCCTTGAACATGCACCTTAATAAACCGAATAATAAAATGGTGTTTCATCTTGTTACAGTGGGAGACATCCCCCGTTCCGGCTATCTCAGAAATGGCCGGCGAGCCGCCTCCCGAGAAGAACTAGCCTCGAACGGCTCGAGCCGCATGCAGCCCCAAGTGAAAACCCTCAGCCGCTCCTTCTCCGTGCTGGCCCCGTGGAAACCCCGCCTCGCCCGCGAGGGCATGGACATCGATTACACGCAGCACCCCAAACCCACCAAGAACGGCAAGTACGAACAGAAAGTCACCAAGACCACCTCCGCGCGCAAAGACAGCTCCTCCACGCTGAAGAAGAAAGCGCAAGAGACGAGGAGGAACCAGTCGACGCTGAAGAAGTCCAAGTCGAAGGAGAACCTCGGCTCGCAAACGCTGAGGCGGTCCAGAGAGGAGCTGACCAAAAGCTCCTCGTCGACGCTGTACAAGAAGAAGGAGCGCCTGCCGAGAGAAAACTCGCGCTACAGCAAGGAACGCGACGACAAAAAAGTCGCCTCCATGTCGCTGTCCGTGGAGTCGCTCGGGAGTAACGGAAAGAAGTACAGGGAGGACGGCAGGGACATATCGAGATCGGTTTCCATGCCGAGAGATCCCGAGAAGTCCGCGGGTTGGTTTAAGATGTCGAAGAAGAACAAGCTATCGGGCAGCACACAGAGACTGTGATCGAAATTAGGTTAGTTAGGTCTAGGCACTGAGGTGGCGTATGCGCGGGTTTTGCAGGTGGTCGGGGGCTACAGTTTGGCAAATCCAGCACAACCGCTGGATATTTTGTTCCGAAGAGGATGTATCGTTATTGTTTTCCACGGTTTTCCTTGCCTGCTTTGCCTTCGTAGTCACAATAATGACGTTTTCTGAAAATAATACATTGACTTTCACTTTGATATTGACTTGGACTTCAGTCTTGCCCTCAACTTTGAACTGATATTGACTTCAAACTTTTTTTTGACTTTGTCTTCATTCTTGACGTTAAGGTTAATGATGGTGTTGCAGTTGACTTTGACGAAGTTGACCCTCACGGTGACTTTGGCGTTGGCATTGAGGTTAAAGTTGAAGTTGACTTTGGCTTTAGATTTGACTTTAGCATCTTTACTGATTTGACATTGAGTTTGACTCTGGTTCTGAATCCGACTTCTACTTTAACTTCAACTGTAGTCTACGGAGCAAGGCTATTTGAAAAAAATACATTGACTTTAACTTTAATATCGACTTAGACTTAAACCTTGCTCTCGACTTTGAACTGATATTGACTTTAACTTTTTCACTGGCTTTATTCTTGACGGTAACGTTGATGATGATGTTGCAGTTGACTTTGGGTTTGGATTTGAAATCAACATGATTGAGTTTGACTCCAGTTCTGAATTCGATGTGCACTTTAACTTTGACTGTAGTCTGCGGAGTCGGTGATATAATGATATGAGCTTGCAAAATTAATACATGACATTCCAGTGCTTACTTGATATCTCCTATCCTCGGTCGATGGATTTGCCAAACTTTTTTTGCCTTTCCCCATAAAGCTGTTAGAATATATTCAATAACATTTTGTGTTTGTCGTATTCCCAAATAGGTAGGATACAATTTTCGAATCTATGCCCAGTTCACGAACCTGTTCAACAATCATCGTCATCTAACTCCCTTTTTTTTCGACGGTTTTCGAGGACATAATTTATTTCCCTCTACTTTCGTTTTTTGAAGATACGCCACTGATTAAAAGTCGATCAGAGCTGATCGTACATAGTGCCATCCTTTACGAAATACGTTCTCTCACATTTACTGGTTAAATTGTGTCCGAGATGAACCGACATTCATTTGTTTTTCTAATTCGAAATGTGCCTCATCGTTTTTAATTTTAAGATGACGGAAAGGCAGAAGGACCGATAGTATTTCATCCAAAGTCTAAACTAACGAATTAGTGAGCTGAAAGTGTCAATAATTGAAATTGTCAGTTGGGAATGTTGATAAAAGTGTATGACATATTTTGTCAATTTAGACAGTTGACACTTCCAGTGTCAATCATCAATAAGTGACATTCAAAAGTCACTCACTGATGTGGATAATTCACATTCGTTGACAGCTTAGAATCACGGAATAGTGCATAATTGGCAGTTAATAGTGTCAATTCTTCAACATTAACCGTATTCATCGTCGCAGTACTGTCATATGTCAATACCAACTACCCAGCATTTCCAACGAAATATAACGAAATTCTGTTATTCCTAATGACCGCAAAAGTTTCAAATGGGGTTGTAAACAAAATACCTTTTTTAAAATTATTCAATGAATGCTATTTTGAAAATCAAAATACAAACATAAATAAAATAGAACAAGTGACAAACTGACATGACCTCTTTCGATCCTACGCTTCTTCCTCCTTTCTCAACATTCTTGTTTTTCGCGGTTTTATGAATGATAAATTATATTCTCAACTGTTGGTAACATTGTGTAGTTGGTATTGTCGTTTGAAAATATTATAACGGTAAATATATTCAGTTATTGCCAAACAAACAACTTGTCAGTAGTTGTAAACCATTGACGGCACTCTTTTGTCCGTAATTGACATTTCTCTGATAATGTATATAACCTCAAAATTATTGTATAAAACCAATGCTGGGCCCTTTAAGCCTTTCCATTAGCAAGATTCCATTTCTTTTTCGTTACGTTTGAACCCTAGTGAAGAGGAAATGCAATTTTAGTCATAGTTATAGTTAAAGTGGCTTTAATTAAAATGCTCAGAAACACAATTTCTTCTACCGACTACAGTTTTTAATGTGTACTGTTGGTTTAACTTAAATTTCTGAAATTCGCAGACCTAACTTCATTGCAAGCCAATATAGAGGGTATGTACCTTAACAATGCTGCATGCAAATTTCTCTTGGGTAAAACTCATTCATTAGACTTTCACGAACTGTGATTTTCGCAGCTAGTGGCGTAGGTGGAAAGGTTAATACTCAAGAGGACCGAAGCAGTGTCTTTTATGAGAACACCCTGTATAAATTATTTCAGATACGAGAGTGCCCATCGGTGAATTTGCATAACATTTTAGGAATCATTAAAGATATTTTGAATAATAATGGTGCTATATTAGTTTGTATTTTTTCCATTGTGTAAAACGGTGTAAATAACAATGTTTGTATCTGTTGTAAAGTATGGGTAAGATTTAGGAACGTAGGATGTAATTTTTCAAATGTTATTGTTTGTTACCAAAACGCCTAATTTGACATTTGGAATTTGTAGAAAGGTTTCGCATGAATAATATTATGTTTAAGTTGTTATCATGTACTTTCACCTAACAATGCATTTTGTAATTATTTGTGCTATATTAAAAATAAATCGATTTTAATACAAGATATTCTTTTATTGACTCCTGCAGAGGATTTTATCTTAACTTAACAAGAAAACAATTAGTGCACTTAAAGGGGATAATATAATAACAGTTAGTTCAGCCTTTCTGAATCTCCCAGCATTGTCATTGTTCCTTGTACATAAAACTGTTTCCGTGGCAAATATCAGTATAAACTCCAACATATCTGGCTATCAGAACTGTCGGGGAAAAACAAAGTTGCTGCAACTAATATGCTTGCCGTTATGATCTTACTCTTCTCATTTGGAGTGATGAAATGGACTCAAGAGGAGCTGTGACAGCCTTAATATGAGCTTACATCCTAAATCGCCGGCATCCACGGTTATATTTTCCAAGAAAACAAGGATGAGGCCGTCGACGTTTGTGTTTGTTGTGTCTCCATAATAGTCTGTGGCACAGTTTGGAGCCTGTTGAGGCATCAGGTGTTCAAATCCTCTTCTGTGTATGGTCTGTGACTGTGACCATGAAAAAGCAGGGATCGCAGCATTTCTTCTCAAAACTGCAACCAGCCAGTGCACTTGGTCTCTTAAGCCCAAAGCTCACAGTCAAATAATTTGAGTAACCTGTTTTGAAGTGACGTTAAGGCATCAGGTGTTCAAATCCTCTTCTGTTCGGCTGTTCAGCAAAAAGCTCACCATGGAGCATAGCTGCAATGTCTTCGTGCAGCGACATAAGTATTAGCTAATGCATGGGGTTTTCTTGAAGATCATTGAAGACCTTAGCCTATTTAACAAGTTGACCTTCGCATTCCTCAAGTCAAGTACACACAAGTCGTGGACCGATGGATTCAAACCTACCAGGATGGTGTCTTCAACACCCTGTTCTATCGTAGTCGAGTGATCGGCATAGAGGTCTCAGACGCTATAAATGCAGAGCGTGTCGCGGGGAATCTGAGACAGTAATTTATTTGCAATGGTATATATGGTCTTAGGTCTCAGCCTATATACACAGGTATAACGCGGCTCTACGAGTGCTGTACTACCATCTACGACACTCGTACGGTATAGACGAGACACCGGTGTTGCCTTATTATCTCCGGGGGAAACCGAATCCGTTGTGGAGAATGAGATATGTCAAAGGTAGGTATTGGAACTACTCAACTACTCATCATTACCCACCTTCAGGCTAATACAAGCCAATAAGACTGATGTAGTCCTCCTCGACCATCAAAGATTTTCGTCATAGAGTTTTCGGCTCCTGACGAAACGAACATCTTTCGAAAATATGAAGAAAAACGGAATAAGAATCGGTATTTTATATTTGAACTTCGCAGGTGTCACCCAAACCTATGATGATATGCTGGTTCTGGTCATACAGAGTCTTTTTAGTGTTGGACACAGTGCAGAACAGTGCAACTTAACAATTCAATTTTATTTCTTTAACATAAAAATTACAAATGAAACATGGATAACGTTTATATTTGAGGTTTCTTTCGATTTTGATATCACTCTGAATAGAATATACTGCAATTATTCCACTACTCATTTTTTGAGAACAAATAAACTATCTGAGAGTGGGTATAATTTTCAAACATCAGTTCTCCACCTGTTTAGCTGAAACATTCTCAATAAGCTTCTTCGTAAGCTATGCAGAACTCTATAAAACTTGCCAGGAGTAAGAACACGGTTTGGAATTGTAGTTTTGCTACCGAGCAGTAGATGGCTCTTTAATGAACACAATTTCTTAAATAAAAGGACCCTCCAAGGATTACTTCAAGTACCCAATTTGAAAACAAATGGTCTTAGCACATGGAAGTAACAGTAACTATACCATCTTTTGCGTTAGATAGGAAAATAATTCGGACAACTCAAAATGAAGGCATTTGCACAAAATTTAAGATATAAGGTGATATATTAATAATATTAATATAATAAAAAAATGAATTATCTATTTCCATTCTAAGTATATCAAAAATGTTTGAAAGTTCAACTGGTTAAATTCATCAAGAAAGTACAGACAAAGCAAACTTCCCTATGGTATGAATAAATTAAATGTTGGTTCCATACAATTCAATTTAGAAATCCATTTAGTTGTTTCATTCTATATAGTTTCCTTCAAAGGATTTAAATAGCAATTAAATTACTATTCAAAAGTTATAGTTGTATCATCAAAATCAATTGGAAAACTTTTGGAAAATTCATACCAATATAATATAAATTTTTTTACTTTATTTGTTATTTTATTATAATCACAGGAAAAATGATTGTAGTATCATCAGCAAAGTAGGTACCACATTCAGAGTTAATTCTGATAATTGGTTAATATAGATTAAAAAATAAAATAGGACTAAGCACTATTATTATGAAAATGAAAAAGATAATTTTCTTGAATATGCTTTCACTGTATGCATTCATATTTTTTCAGTGATAGTTCAGAAGGGGTTAATGTCTTTCTCGTTGGACTTTGTATCGTGCATGTTTATTTTCATTATTTTTTCATTGTTTCAAATAGTTTTGGAACTTCACTCCTCAGATATAGGACATGGAAAAGTGGAACTTATATTAAAATATATATATTAACTTAGTGTAAAAAAAATAAAACAATTTGTGAAGTCCAAAAACAATTAAGTACATCAAAATATATCACACAAAACAATCCCATTCACGAATTATTCTTACTTTTACCAAAACCAATTACCATCACCTTAACATCAGCCTCAAAAACTTCGCTTTCAACATAAACGAGTACTTTAAACTGTTTATTCTCACTTACAGCAGAACTGGGATAAGCCAAATTGATAACAATCACCCCGCCAGGTTTGATGACGCCTTTTTTGGGCTCTATTTCCAACCCCTCAGGCATCGAAGATACTTCATAGGTAAGGTTTTTACTTCGCTCCGATATGAAGAACAGACAATCCTTCATTTTAGACGGAGGGGTCAGGAATATCGAGGAAGGCTCCAAACGACACGACTGCTGTATTGCAGTCCGCTCTGAAACAACTTCTGTGGAGTCTTGCCACAAGGACTGGTACAATCCTGAATCGTCAGAGTACTGGGGAATAATTGTTTGATCAGGATCTCTCTCCACGGTGACTACTACCTCGTTTTTTGTGAACTGTTTGAAAATGTCCCTCCAATATTCGTAACTTTCTTTGAACCTCACTAGATCCTGTGGCATCACCTCCCCGACAATTGGTTCCTTCAGAACCATGGCTAGAGGGTCTACTGACATACCATTTTCGCTACATTTCCTGCACAAACGTCTGATTCTACCTCGGTCTACCTCTGTCCCACAAGTGACTGATAGAATGCCTAATTCAAATATCATGGAGTTCGCTAGGGACTTCTGCAAGCTCATGTGATCTTCAGTCGAGAATTCGTAGCTCACAACCACTTCTTTTTGTTCGTTGGGAATCAACACAAAGGAACTAGGAACGACACTTACTCGAGCAAAGTCTTTTGAGGAGAACGAAGCATGCACGAATGTAGGTAGAACTCCAGTGCTTTTCACAATGAAACTCTGTTTTATTTTGTTCTGATTCTCTAGCTTGCCGAGCGGAAGCCAAAATTTCCCCATTGTGTCCCGTGTCAAGTTGCGAAACTCCACTTTGCCTGTGCCTCCATAGCCAAATAAACGCATGCACTGTTTCTTTGTCTGCTGCAGACTCGGATCTAGTGAATTGAAGAGCAGTTCATCTACAGCTGCCCCTACTCTTGTTGGTATGAAAGAAATAATCAAAACTTTTGATTCATGGGGGTGCAATATTATTTTTGACGAAGAGGTGGGCTCGCTGTCAAGTCGATTTTCCTTCCTAAGCTTAAACTCCTGTCCAGAGAGGGATAATTTCAACCCTAATCTCTTCGAAGATCTGTTCCTTATCAAAAAGTCCTGGGTGGAGGATTTTCCCAGCTTGACACAACCCCAAATTAGGTCACACCTCGTAGTTTCTATAGGAAGTTTTCCATTCTGCAAAGAAGTCAAAGCACTTGACACTCGAGACGAGCTCCTAGAAGATGACGAAGAAGCAGGAGACAGAGACCGGGGGACGTTGGAGTTGACATTCAGTGTACCAACATTTTCCTTGTAGAACTTGGTGCTTTCTGAAGGCAGTTTTACTTTCTGCAGAGAAGTCAAGGGACTTGATGCCCTTGAAGAGTTCCTGGATGATATTGAAGAAGCTGGGGACATTGACCTGGGAATTTTTAAGCTGAGGTTTAGTGTATTGACATTTTCTTTGTTGACTATGCAGCGAATAGCTTCGTTATCGGAGTGACTGCTGCTATCGGAAGAACTTTTACAAGCCAGTATGGAAAAATCTTCCGACTGCTTGGAGGATACTTCAGACTTTTTGCCCTGTTTTAAAAGTTGATCCAGCGCCCGCCTCGGAGTGTCTTCAGTTTGGGCTAGGAACTGCTGTATTGCTGATATACTAAGACTTTTCTGCCTCATATCGTCTGCAACACTTTTATCCTGTTCCTCGAAAGTTTCAGTTTCATTGATGAGCGCTACTGGTTTATTTGTTTTGACTGGACTTTTAGCACAGGAAAAGTCAGACAGAGTATCGGATCTCTTCCTGAAAAACTCCCCCATAGAAATTTTTTCACCAGAAACGTTGATTTGGGAAAACTGCTCCTCTCTGACAGGAAAATCATTTTTTAACCTCCACGACATTTCGTCTGCCATCAGCATGCTTCCAGCCTCTTCCGCAGGAGTGAACAAACTGCTAGGGACTTCAATATCAGTACTTTTCATTGCTTGTTTGAAGTCGTTGACAAACTTGTCCAATGATATATCGGTGTTATTTATTTTATAAGAAAGTTCAGCTAAAGACTGACCTAGGCTGACCCTGTCAACTGAGCTTCGTGGAGTGGACGTGTTAACAGGAGTTTTCAATAAGTCGCTATCATTTACAGTGCTCTCATTCGGAATACCTAAACTGGAGTTTGAATGGCTTGTGTTGCATCGTAGGTATTTGGACGGAATTGCTGATACTTTATTGGCCCTCTGTAGAGAATTGTTGGCCAAGTTTCGTTGATGTTGCAGCTGAAAACTGATATCTGATGAGCTCAGTTCATCTAGTATACCAAGAGAACTTTCAATATTTTTATCTGAGGACGTGGGGTTTTTCCTGAACGATTTTCTATCAACGGTGGAGCAAGCTGTAGGTTTTGGAGTGCTCAGGACAGTTTTGTTTACGAAATCGGACTTTCCCTGCTCCATGTTTTGCTGAAAAAGTTACGTGAAATCACCAAGAAGTTATTTGCAAAATTATACTTACAGATACTTTGAATACAAATATATTCTCGAACAAAGTAATTATAACCAAATATTGTAAACTGCAATTTGAAAATAAAATAACGGACAAGTTTGAAGTTTTACTTCATCTGGGCTGTCAGATTCTGACCTTCAAAGTCGAAATGCAACTATTCGATTGGTGGAGAGCGGGTCGGAAAGTTAAATGTCAAATCATCCAATCAGGTTATGCTTACATCAAACCATTATTTTTTATTAGAAATATCACATAATTTCTACATTTTCAATATTCCAGCTGTTTATGTCTTGTTTTCGATGAATCAAATTGTGGTCAAATCGCAATAATTGTCAAAAGAAATATTAACGCACGACGCCGTGGCCGTAGGCACTACGTGTAAAATAAAAACACTACTCACGAGGTTATTTCTGCGACAGCAACGGAAAAAAGGCATCTGTGACGTTAGACAGAAAGCTATGCTTTTGAAGTGATTTTAAAAAATTACTCATTGCCCCGAGTACTAAGGTTTTTTCAGTTTGCATGGAGGAGTATTTCAACATTCACTGCACGTGCACGACTGCACTGAATTACACTCGAATGATTACACCTTACACCTCGTACCAGACGAAAGGGCCTCTAGTGTTCACCTATTGTTAAGGCCGATTCAGATGGGTGCTATTGCGGACACTCGATCCGTAGCGAGTTTGACATATGTTAGATTTGATCAATTATGAAAACCAATACACTTGAGTCGATATCAATAGTCTAAATGGTAGATATAATTCAATTCTATCTATATGCAAAGAACTTTCAAAATTCCGATTTCGTTTCGAATCGAGAACATAACATATCGTTCTAACTTACGGATCGTTACAGCTATCGTATCGATCGAGTATTCATAATCCCACTCCAGAGATACATGCGTGCCCACCCGACATTTTTTACGCTGCATGAGAAATGCACACACATCGACGTTCACACTTGTGCCTGTCTGCGTCTGCGTGCGTTGAAAAACGTGGGGTGAGCACGCATGGAATTAGAAAATGTTCTATGTTCAAAAGGGGGGACATTCTTCATGAAAATTGAAAAATATATATTTTTAATATCTAACAGGAAACTACTTCCCGGCTGAAGCCACGCTGGTCATTGAACTGAATGTGATACATTGTGAAAAAACTTTAACTAAAAATTTGTTATAAAATGTCATTATACACACACTAGTCCTTCATGGGAGTACAAGAGGTTAGATTACACTCTGTATATGACGAGATAATTTGAAAAACCCAGATGTTCCCCCAGTATTGATAAAATTAATACACTACCTACAACCAGAAAAAAAATATGACTTTGCGATAGAAACGCTGCGTGAAAAGTACGTACGTGAATAGCCTTTCAGTTTTCAGATTCACGGGTCAAAAGTGCATATGCTTGTGAGTTGCACGTGCTTCATAATCCCTGCGTGGGCACGCATGTGCCTGAATCGGACCCAAATGCTCAAAATAATTGGGCGAGTTTTCAAATTCATCGATATATAATGCGCATTCGTGCTGTCATTGTCATTTTCCATTAGTTAAATAAGGATGCAATGCTCATCGATGGATCCATCGATGAATTTAAAAACTTGCCCATTTCAGGGTTCTTGTGATAGGGGGGGTTATGAAATGTCATTGTATTTGTCCGGCATCTTGTTTCGTCATTGGAGGGAAGGCGCCAAATTTGAATTACAATAATATTACTATGTGCGTGTGATTAATGCATATTTGTTATTAATACATTACCTAACCTAGCTCGCACAAGTTTCTCGTAGACTTCCGAGGATTTCTCGTGGGTGCAGACTGCAGCCGGTTGCCGGTTGACGAAAAGAACAAATTTTGATAATTTTTCATAGATTCTGAATGTCGGTCGTAGTTTATAATATATGCATCAATTATCAAATTGGATGTACCAAGAATAAAGTGAATTCTATACAAAGGGAGCAGTTTCAAGAAACGGAAAAGGTGGAAGAATCACATAACCTGAAATTTGAAATGTTCCTGTGGAAATATATTTCAAATATTAATTCTTCAATGTTTCTGAATATCAGTGATTAAATTGCATCCTTTAAGAGAAATGAAAGAAATCATAACTACTTTTTGATGTTGACACTATTCCAGAATTATTATGTAGAGTTTGCGTCCTTCAAGTTAAAATGGAGATTTGGATTGCGCGAATGAAGAATTAAAAGTGGTCCAAATTTTATTTTCCTCATTCCTGCAATCTAAATCTCCACCATTCCAAAATCTCAGGTACCAGAAGAAAGTGTGATTCATAATCTGCCCAACTTCTAAAATGTGTGAATGTGAAATGAGGTAAATGATTCAAATGATAGATAGATACATACCTATTTATTTGCTCTTAAAGTTCATAAATCTAAAAACTTATCAGACTAGTCAGTTCACAAAACTTATTCAACATTTCACAGACAATGCAGTAACAAACTCATGAATTTAAGTACATCTTTCAAAATTCCTGAGTACAAATTTATCTTGCCGCAATACATTTGGAGAGGTCTTATACTGGGTAATGGGAACTTTTCTTTCTGTAGGAATAACTAAGCTTTCTTGCTAAAATACCTCAAAGTAATAGCTTTGGATAAAATCTTTCGAAAATTGCACTTTTTTTTTGTTTCAAAACCAAGTCAAGCTGACCAGGTGATAAAATTCCAGACAAAAACTTGTTTAATTTTATGATTCAAGCCGGTGTGCAACTCTTGGAAAGTTGTTGGTTTTGTTTTTCAATTATATTCTTCAAATATATATTTTTTTCTTTCTTCTGATAATTGTTGCACCATAGTGATATTGCACAGTTTCAACTGGTCAATGATTTTTGCTTGTTCTTTGCAATGTTGTTGCGTACAAGTGGTGGAAGAAGACTGTGGATCCCCATCTAAAATGGCATAAAAACACCTATCAATATCAATAATTTTATAACATCATGAATAGAATATAATGTACTAACCATTATTTGTTGGTAAAAATGATCGACTTTCATTACAGATTCTTGCCCATAGGTCTCTGTCTCCAATCGAACTCCAGCTACTTCTTGTAACGTTATTGTTGAATCATTGTTAATAGATTAATTCCATATCCTAGTAAACAGACCTGCAGTCTTGGTAGGAATAACTAGAAAGGAACACCAACATTATTTCATAATGTCATGGCAAAAATATTGGTTTTCAACAGTTTCTGTCCAAAACCGAATTGAGTTCTGTTTCTGAATTAGAACTGTATGAACTCACTGTTTTTCCTCAGCCTTCTTCTTGGCTTCACATGTAGCAGAGATTCTTGTAGATTAGTTTCAAAATCACTTTCATTAAAATGTTCGGAACAAATCCTAGCACTATCATTAGGTACCCACTCTTTGGAATTACTACAGTAATTAATCCATGCCTGCTTTACTGTATTATTCTTGGGGAATCTATGAAAAGTCAATGTATTAGGGCACGTAGATGTATTGCCACAATATTTAACAGAGCACTTGAAGTGTCCGGGCATTTTTTTAACTTCAGAAATAAAAACTACGAAAAAACAAGTAATAAACAACTAGAAATGCAAAAATACAACAATTTATGGATATGATATGAGCAACGGGCTTTATTTATTTATTCGTAAATATTAGGGATATATATTTTGTGGAAAATATAACCAAAGTTACCACTTTCAGGATAGCCAACTTAATTTCCCTCCAATGACGTAATTTCTCCCTTTCTTCAGGTACCCCCTTGTCGAAAAGCTCACTTATTTCATAACCCTTCCTATCATAAGAACCCTGGCCCATTTGTTCGTGATAGGTCAGATGGTTTTTGACGTATGTCGTATGTCACCGTAGTAGGTCATAGGGGGTGTACTGTAGTTCGATTGTGTGTTTTTACTTTTTGTACTTTATGATGAATGAACGCTTGAACTTGCGAAGTGATTAACAAATTAACAAAATGGATCACATTTTTACCATTAGTAAAAAACCAAGCAAATCGTTGAATCCATATAAACAAAATATATTCAATAAGTGAGGTTAGGGAACTGGAATATAGATTATCTTACTCACTACATGTTTTTCAGGCTTGAAAAATCCATTTTATGTTCGGTGTCGAGTAGGAACGTTGTAGCATTCAGCACAGAAAGCAACATTGAAGAATGCAACTCGCTATACTGGAGGTCTAACGTGTACATTGCAGATTTGAACAGTCCCTGGCAAGTCCACAAGTAAAATAAGCCCCTCTAAATCCCTATATTCGATTTAAAAATTTCTTCATTCCAGAGTTTTGGGGAATTCCTCTCCAGTGACAGTTTTACAATGGGATTTCACAGGAGAACTTTTA
The DNA here is from genome assembly GCA_958298965.1 of Chrysolina haemoptera. Classification (NCBI taxonomy): domain Eukaryota; kingdom Metazoa; phylum Arthropoda; class Insecta; order Coleoptera; family Chrysomelidae; genus Chrysolina; species Chrysolina haemoptera. The sequence goes on along the minus strand of OY282590.1, from coordinate 4,381,156 downwards.
CTTATCGCAGACGAAAGTGGTTGTGTGAAAATATACAAGACGAAAGACTACATCCTGAATGATTGGACCCTAGTCCTGCAAACTGTCCTTCAAGGAGAACATATTCTAGCGTCAGCTTTTTTCCATTCTGGAAAAAGGGTCAGTACACATATATTCTAACTGAACATGACCAAAGATTTAATGGAAAGCTGGAAAATGTGCCTTTTTCATGCCATATTACGTTCAAATGTTCAGATTTTTCTGATCTTAAAGTCACAAAATATGTTAAATTTAGTGAATAATTTTAAAATCAAATCAATTGGAGATGATGAAGTCCCCACCAGTGTGATTAAGCAATAAAACTTTGAAAGTTCAGACTTTTTGTTTGTAGATGATTTGAAAATGTATAGAAAATAAATTGCTCAAGTTCTCTTGCAAAAAGACCTCAACAATGTATCTAAATGGTGTCAAACAGACCAACTCTTCTTGAATGTGAATAAGTGTTGCTGTATCAGCTTTTTCAAAAATACGAAAAACTTGCAAACATTCTATAATATAAATAACGACCCTCTTCAATATTCTGCATGAGTGAAAGATCAAGGGGTTTGGTTTGACGAACTACTTAGATTTGTAGAGCACATCAATAATTTAACTGTTGAAGCATCAAAAACCTAGGATTCATACTTCGAAATTGTTCAATCTTCTCTTTAAATTCTATACAAAGAGTATACATATCCCTCATTTTATCTAAACTAGAATATGCCTCCATAGTTTGGCCCCAGTTGTACTTGGTTCATTGCACATCATTGGAAAGAGTTAATAATAATAAATTTCTGAGAGCCACAAGGTTCATACTCTACATCACTTCTCTTATTTAAGAATATATATGTCTTTCAATCAGAAATTCTCAATTTTTGTTATTTGCTGATGATCTAAATTTATTCCTTCCTGTGAACTCACTATTTGACAATAACTTATTGCAAGTGAGTTGATAATTGAGTTCAAGGGTTGGTGGACAGAAGGTTTCATGTTTGAGAGATGTCTAGAGGTCTTTGATGATGATTATACCAAAACTCCCTTGACCTAGGTTGTTGCTTGATCCGTTGAGTAGCAAAATGTGTAACTTTTTTTAGCTTCCATTCAAGAGATTTAAACTAAAAACTTTAAAGTTACATTTTGCTACATCATGGATAAAGTTCTAACCAGTGCCAGGGGAAAAAGTAAATATTTCCATAGAAAATTACATTTCTTATAATACAACTACATTATTATTTTTCAGATATGTCTCAATTCGGACAAGAAAGACAGCTTGTCTTATACTGAAAAATTCCAGCATGTCAAATTTACGCCTTCCGTTAAACAATTTGGTGGCAGACCTGCTAGCGGAGCTCTCTTACTGACTACCACTGGTTTGTTGGCCGCAGTACTTTTACCCCAACCTATGAGCCAAACACCTATGATCATGACTATGGAAAGCCTGGGACATACGAGAACACTGGTTAAAACCGCTGATATATGTTACGGAAAGAGTAAGTGGATATGAACGGAACTATTTTCTATTAGTTTTGGTAATTTTGAGAGGCCATGAGCGCGATCATATTTTGGCCGTTTTTCAGTGTAAAAGGGTTCGTCATATCGATTTCAAACAAAAATAGGCTTCTAGAGGACGTTTGATTCTATGTAACTATGTCTGCGGCAACACCTCAAGATTCTTTTCATGGATAGTTGAAGTAGCTGCAGTGGTATTTCTCTTCCATTGAAATAACAATGGCAATCTTTATCCGATCGAAATGAATTTGGTATAAAAAGAAAGGTAAAACGTTGATCTATGTAGGTGCTGTAATGTATTTTTGAAATTATTTGTTCATCTACCCAAAAATTTGCTTCAAAATACCTGTATTTTTGGGACATTTTTGAAATTTTTTTTGTGAAAATGTGGATTGAAAATTCAATTTCCATTACGGCATATACGTAGAATCAAACTTCCTCTAGAAGCCTGTCCTTGTTAGAACTCGATAGGACGAACCGATTTCGAATTATCAATTGACTCTTTTACCCTTAAAAGCGTCTCAAACGTGATCGCGCTCATGGCCTCTTAAAGACTTATTTCAAAACACATTATGTTGATATTATAAATGAAGTAGATTAATCAAATAAAAAGATTGCCTAATTATTTGATTTATTCAACAAGCAATTTGGAATTGTTGGACTTTAGAGCTGGTCCTATGTCCTTGGAAGAGATGGCAACCAATTTTTTTATTTCTGCCTGCAAGTTGCATTACCGCATTCACTCCTAATCACAGAGAAAATTGAAAAACAGCACTCCAAATTGTTTCTTTCTTCAACGTCCCTAAAAAGCCTGCAATGCCAGTGTTAATGTTTCAACTCTTTCTTTGCTTTGGCCGCATCTTCAAATTGTCGATAGTAATTTGCCAATGGAGTTTTTCCATTGAGCTGAGTCAGCTTCATTGACATCTTTTGTCCCCTTTTGAACTTTGTCCCAGTATCCATTCATTTTCCCAAATTACTGATTATTTCTTTCATTTTGTGGATTACTACCACGATTCCTTCTTTTAATGATCTACTTTCGTGTACATTTCATTCCTGATTTCATCTATTCATTCATCATACCACAAAGTTTCTCTTTCAGATTCTTCATGCTTTTTTTCCAGACTGTGAATTTTGTTGAAAGTCCAGACTTTGAATTTTTTAGATTTTATCTTCTAAGCTTTTCGAGTTTCGTTGAAGTTCTTCTTTCAAACTCACCGAATTTTTTGGACGTTTAATCTTCCAGTGATTTGTTATTTTTGCCGAGTCTATTCATTATCGAACTTAAATCAATTCCAGATACTCGAATAAAAAGGCTTCTGGGTCTAATCCTTCTTGAATCCGTCCTTATGAGAGTCTTTTCTGGAGGGCGACTTCTTACCAGTCGTTTCGTGTTCCTTTTCCTCTTATTCCTGTTTCAAATCCGCGACTTTCGAATACACAAGGCGTAATCTGCTTGAAAACATTTTGTCTTTTACTTTCTTTGAATTATAAAGATCAGTCTGTTATTTATTTTAGGCAGAAAGTTCAGTAAGCCGACTCTGTATATTCATGCATTATTTTAAGGTTCACGCGCACTTAGCCGAAGCGTCGCGAACGGAAGCGGCGCGAAGAAAATTGTGGATTTTTCGCCCGAGAAAATGACATTATGTTATATGGCAGCTGGCAGCCCGCGCATTACGGCGACTCGAAGCAAAGAGGAGCGTCAGTTGTCGCGCGAATTCTCTTCGGACCAACTAGGAGTCGTTTCTCTTGACGCTTCACCTCAATGCGCGGTGACAGACGAAGAGAATATTCAAATATTTGTTGATTCTTGTCTAATATTTCAGTTTTCAGCAGTATTTTGGTAGGAAGTGGTGATAAAGTTGGTGCCGAATTTTGTTCCTTTGCAGTATCTAGCCGTGATACAGAGACATTTATTACAAAGGTAATTCAAATATTATTGACATGATTGTAAAAATAGGTGTTCAGATTGAAATACGCCATGGTAGCAATTAAACTCAATACAAAGAGATCCTCTTATGACGAACTGCTCATTGTACCCCACTAGACAACGTACTGCGTTCATTGAAATGCTGAAATAAATAAAATTCGCGCCGCGGGGTTCGAGACGTGACGGGACGCTTTGCCCTAGTGCGCGGACATTAGCTGAATGACGCTTCGTCCCTTCGTCTCGCGCTGCTTCCGTTCGCGACGCTTCGGCTCGCGCTGCTTCCGTTCGCGACGCTTCGGCTCGCGCTGCTTCCGTTCGCGACGCTTCGGCTCGCGCTGCTTCCGTTCGCGACGCTTCGGCTCGCGCTGCTTCCGTTCGCGACGCATCGGCTAAGTGCGCGTGAAGCTTTAAAGTCAGTTGGAGCGGCGGCAGAGAACCATAAAACGATTCCATCTACTGGACAGGTCTGGTTCCAGTTCGTTAAAATATTTTTTGTGTGAATTGGAAGTTTTTATTTCCTCTCTATTTATCAGTAAATATTCAGACATACATCTACACATATGCATAGGTAAAAAAACTTGCGAAAAACTAGTTGAAGAATTGTTTATTAATGATAATAATAACACTCCCTAGCACAGTATACCTAATGGCATAGCCTGTGTGGGTAGAGGACAGCTATTATTATTATATTATAAAACCAGGAAAATGTAACCTACAGCATACTTTATACAGTATCGGAAGGTTTTCATCTTGGCTATGGTGGTTTTATGAGAGAGTGAAGAATAGCATGCTATAATGTTAACAGAGCATTAGAATGTCTCCCCTACTCGCTCGAGGAAGGTATATGACTGAGCTGTTAATTCGTCGGGTGGGGTGACAGGAGAGGCGCACAGTAGTGCGTCTCTCTTATTTATGTGGTATTATCATATCATTGCGTTCCTTGTTGCTCGCGTAAATATCTGTCTATACCCAGATGAAAAGTTTCCGATACTGTATGTTTGTCGACAGATTTTTCCCTGTTGGCAAAAGAAATGGTAAATATTTCTTAATAATTTTCATTTTCGTTTTGCAGATGGTCACTTCTTACTGGCTGTAAGTAGTGGTGATCCCTCGATGCCCATTCAATGTTACACTGTTTCTGTGAAGAAGGAAGAAGAGAAAGTTACAATCAAAAGCCAGGCTCTGCTTAGTTTTTTCTTGATTGAAGCTCCCAAAGAGACCCTGAGTAAGTGTCAGCAATTCAATCAAAATCCTGATTTAACTATAAATTTTTTATTTATTTTTGTTAGATATCGAATGAAACCATCGATATGTGATATACGTCAACAATCGCTAAAAAAATATTTAATTTCCAGTTGATCAACTAGTCAAAGACAAAAAATGTACGGTCAGCCACATCAAGTGGATCATGCGAGAAGATGCGGATTCGCTTGTAGTTACAGCCAGTAGTCCAAAGATGAGCTGTCTTCTTGTGTGGGAACTAAGAGAGAAGGCTCTGCCTGTACATAAATGTCTCTCAAAATCTGAGACCCCCCTATTCCTCAACAAAGTGGTAAGTTTGATAAGTTCATATGAGAATCCGGAGGTAGTGGAACTGGACGTGCTTATGATGAAGAAAGGTGTTCCACAGGGATCGATTTTAGGCCCGTTACTATACCGGTAGACCTGGAACCAATTTACCCCCCTGTATCTTCGTTGTTATTTCGAACAGATGTTTCAGATTTGGTAGATCTATTTGATGTCAAGAATATACAATTTAGCAAGTATCAAAAGTGTCAGTGTCAGAAGTGTCATATTTGACACTTCCGGTTTGATCGGAAGCGCATCCAATTTTTTTAGTTCTTATAGAAAGTACCATCTTTTTCTGAAAATTACGATTCGCTATAAAATTACCATTTCAACAACATATCACAATCATACTTCCAATCCAAAAATTACTGATATATTTGAGATTTTATAAAAAATTACTTTTTGTATTCCTCTCTAAACGGAACATTTTCATGAAAGTGTGCTATGAAACAATAATTCGATGTCAAAGTTTTCACACTTTGATTGGTATGCAGACGTAACTATTTTCCCAATTTTAGTTTTTCTTTATTTTTCAATAAACTCATTTCTTTTAAATGAAAACATGATATTTTTTATGTAGGTTAGAAACTCCTATCTATATTTAAATACAAAACATGAAAAGAACTGCTTATTTGTGTTTCCTATTTATTTTTTTCTGAAGATAATCTCCATCCTATTTGTATTGAATCTTTGAGTCAACTTATCTTCATGAAAAAGTAAATAGGAAACAAAAATAAGTAGTTCTTTTCATATTTTGTATTTCAATATAGATTGGAGTTTCCAACCAACACAAAAAATCCGATGTTAGCATTTAAAGGAAATGAGTTTATTGATGTTGAAAAAAAAAGAAAAATAAAAATTGGGAAAATAGTTATGTCTGCATAAGTTATAGTGTGAAAACTTTGATATCGAATCATTGTTACTCACATGCTATTATTTCGTCTTCCATAGCACACTTTCATGAAAATGTTCCGTTACGAGGGGAATACAAAAAGTAATTTTTCATAAAATCTATATCAGTATCAATACATCAGTGGTTTGTGAATTTGAAGTATAATTTGTGATATATCGTTTGAAAGGTAATTTTGTACCGAATCATAATTTAAAAAAAAAATTGTATTTTCCATTTAAACTAAAAAAATTGTACATTCATGACATCAAATAGTCGCACCAAATTTGAAACATCTTTACGAAATAACAACAAAGATACAGGGGGGTAAATTGGTGTCAGGTACCCGGTGTAATTATGTTGTTATATAGTCTTTAATGGTTTGAACTTTGTCAATAAGAAAAATTATCTTTCGAACAATAAAATATATTTTTACTTGACTTCCTTCACATATTTTATTGCCCTTGCAGCTGTGGCAGTACCAATGCCACTTCCAATACAACAGTCAAGTCACCTCTTTGGCGACGAGCAAGCTCAGCCTAGTCAACAACATCTCGAGCGGCTACATCGTCGTCACTTTCTTGGACAACTCTATCCACTGTCTGTACCGGGATACCCTTAAGCCGATTGCTTATACCACTCTCTCTGCTAGGCCGCGATATCTGGACGAGCCGAACGCGAAGTTTCAGAAGATCAGCACTAATATATCGAGGTACTTGATTGGCTATCTGTTGAGAATAGATTTTTTCGCATTTGGGTGATATTTATATTCGACGTTTTGTCTGTATTGCTATACCAATAATTCACAGTCTTTATCACATCTAGCATCGACATGTCCTACCTGGGCAACGTCCTGCTCTGCGTCGACTCTGACGACAGCCTGCATCTGTTCAAGCTGCCCCCGCAGATCGAGAGTTCGGCCCCTCTCAGCGTGCCCTACTGCACCACCGTACTCGAGTACTGCCTGATCAGCGGCTTGGACTGGCTGGACCTGATGCTGGTCCTCAGACCGGGCATGCTGGACGCCATCTGCGACAGGCTGACGGAGAGCTTCAACAGACAGCCGCCGGCGCTGCAGCAGTTTTTCTACAATCAGTATTTGTGCGTGAAGACGTCGTTGTACAGGTGAGTTTACAGATTTTAAAATACTGATGAAAGAAGTTGACTTGTTCGAGAAGAGATGATTATAAAATATAGCCCAGGTCTAATAAACTTTTTTCCTACTAAATAAATATTATGAAGTATAAGCCACTAAACATGAAAACATAACTCAAACATAAATATTACATCACATTGTGACCTTGTGATGTTATTCAGTGGTATTCTAGGTATTACAGATACGTTGCTTCCATTGGTACTTCGTGCCTCTTATAAATATCACATAAATGTATCAAGTTTTGCGTAACCTTAGTTACTTAATTACATGCATTTAATGTTACTCGAAATATTTATACAACATTTCTGAAATGTAACATTGCAACATCATCGTTACCCCTTTTTCCTAATATTTTGTTTCTTAGTAGCAATATAACAATGTTTGTACATTAAACGTTGACGTTGACATTTTATAGGTTAAGTTACCAAGGTCAAACAAAAGCGAATGATTTGACACAGTACCTGATGCTCCACAGCATCTCAACGGCTTTCAAGAGCTTACTCAGGCCGAGCGAGATGAATAGTCATGAAAAAAGCCCAGCAGATTCATTAGCGAGTGAGTATCTATATTTTTTCCCATTTTTCATATTATTTTCCTTCCGATTGGAAAAAGTCGCATACGAGTCCTTGGCTGAAGTGAAAAAATCAAAAGTTATAACAATATATGCCCTAATTGTGTTTTATATGTTATATCATCAAATATATTCGTGAAACAATAATATCCAGATCAGAAACAAAATAGTAGTTTCTTCAAATTTGTTCAAGAAATATTGAAATCAGTCAACAACAGCCAGTAATGTTTATTGATACTCAAAACCTTTGACAAAATAAGTTATAATAATAAAGCAATGAAATAATGAACGGAAACATTGGTCTTTCTTGTCAAGAAATTAGAATCATAGTTAGTAGCTCTATATAGCTTTATAGCTCCCAATTCCCTAAATACCTTAAGCATACTGAAATATGGAAGATACTAATAGTCCCAGCAGACGTTGTTTGGCTCGCCGACTGACCCATTGTCGATTTTATGGCGAAGTCGTTTTACTCATTTTATGGCGGAGTCGGTGGCGAATGCGCTGGCAGCAGTTTTCAACTTATAAATAAAAAATTAACCGAAAAAAAAGTTTTGTAGTGGACCGAATTGTGACTTCAAACCATTTCCGAATCGATTTGAACACACACAACAAATTTCATCAAAATCGGTCCAGCCATTTAGGAGGCATTCGCTTTCGTATGGATGCACGGAAGATTTTAATATATAAAGATGTATAACATGGAACCTCAATATATAAGCATTTTCTACAGTATTTGGTAGCAAATTCTTGAAATCTGTGTAATTTGTATGTAAGAAAGTATTACAGGGGGTTCAATTTTATCTAATCCAATTTACTCAAATTTAATATTTAGTCTGTTCTTCTTCTTCTTAATTTTTGGCCCTTGCTCCCTCTTGGTGCATTCAGCCAGGTCAATATTTAGTCTGTTGAAGACATTGAAAAGCCTAGTACTTACAAGTGACTTTGCAATGAATTAAATCCATAATTTCAATTCGCTCCGCACAAACTCCAAAACACTCTTCCAGGTGTCATCGCGGAAGGTCAAAGCGACGTGGACAAAGCCCTCACTCTGATGCACCTCGAAGCCAAAGAGTTCACCGTTGAAACCACCACCCTCCAAAGCCTCCAGCAGCTGATCCAGTGGGTCGCCGACCTCGCTCTAAACCTCCTCGTCAAGCTTCCCGACCTCAGGCCGGCTAACGGCAAGTCCTACGAGCTGATCAGAGACGTCAAGGCGCTGAACATGCTCAGAGAGATGCTGGTGCTCGTCCGGATATGGGGGCTACTCAGACCGGCTTGTTTGCCAGTGTTCATCAAGTCGGATACTAATTTGGACGTGCTGGCGCTCGTTTTCAGGTTGCTGAGCAGGCTGGTGCAGAACGTGAACGAACCGGATGAGGGGCTTATCGGTAAGTTCGGTAGATTTATGAAGGACAGGGTATTTCATTCGTTACGGGTTGATTTCACAAGTCATCCCGCAACACTGTAATCATACTCAAATCACTTGCATTACCTGTAATCAGATTGCTTCAATCACATTTCAACGGTTGATACAGACAGTTAGGAAACTTTATGACTACTGTTTAGAGAACCACTCTGTATAGGATATCGTCCAGATAAATTTCTATATGTAGGTCAGTTTCTGTAGATATATATTGCGATAATTCGGTTCCATAGGTACCTCTTTGTTTACATTATCAATCACAGCGTTTACGTCCAATTGAGGAGCCCAAAGGATTCCCTCAAGCTAGTTGTCTGAAAATGATTAATGAATTAACACACGATAAACTTATGTGGATCCCTGAACCTCCAGTCGATCGCTAGCTGTCCTGTAACGGAGACGTACTCCGTTTGAGTAGGAGAAGGATCTCTCGAATTTAAGAATGAAAATAATCACCTTATAATAACGTACGATCTCATGCGTTGGATCATTGCTCAGCAGGCTAGTCAGCCTTACTCGTTACAGCAAAATTCCCTTCCGGGTAATGATACAATGTCACCTTGAAGGGCTGAAAACGAGTAACGAATATTGTTCACTACATCTTCCGCTGACAAGTAATAGTAATACGATACAACTGCATCGACGGATTTATGTAATTACAATAGATTGTTCGTGGTTCATGCTTCTGAGGGAGGATCATATGCTGGCGCTCGTTTTTAGGTTGCTGAGCAGGCTGGTGAAGAACGTGAACGAACCGGATGAGGGATTTATCGGTAAGTTTGGTTGATATATGGAGACAGGGCATTTTACTATCATTACACAATTTGTGTGGGTTCTCCAAAATTATAACTCATACACAAAATTCCATTACTTACTGACCAAACCTTCAACATTTTTATTGAACTTGTCTTTTTCTTCATCCTAATCCCTTATCTTCTGAAGATACTTCACAGCTGCCTTGCGTACCTATTTATTCCTAAGGTATGAAGCCATCAGTCTCAGCCTCACGTATTTTCTTCTAAAGAGTTGAAAACAACTGGGAGGATGGTGAACAGAAACATTAGAGAGAAGGTATTGGAGATAAATCCGCTCAGTGATCTCCAGCACGCCCAATATAGAAAAGTTGAGCTACATACCAGGCGGGTCCCAGGTGGCGGATAGGGAACGGCCGGGGCCCTTACAGTCCCTGACCAGCGATTGCCACAAGTAGGATGCAAGGGCCTAAAAACCCCCTAAATTCTTTGCGAAAGCTCGCGACTCAAACCGTGGGACACTAGTTTCCGTGAGTACGTGTCACAGGGGGCACGGAAGTCATGGCTCAACCGCCCGGACTACGTGTTGGGGACGCTCTAATCTCAAGGTATTGTGCGCACCGAAGGGATGAACGGTTGAGGGGTACTCAGCCACTAGCAACAACACTCTGGGATCATCCTGATCGTTAAGGGGTCTGGCCTCATGAGGAACACGATAAAAATAGCCCTCAACAGGGTGGATGAATGGTGCCTTTCTGTAGGGCTGAGTGGGAACCTTGAAAGGGCGGAGCTATCACTATATACCATTTGGAAATAATAGTTGGACCAATTTGAAAGTAGCAAAATTTGATCGTTGTTTCAGAACACCCTGTGTACTTGCATAATCCGATTCTTTCATCGATCATAATAAGGTTTTGTTGAATTATTTTCCCCGTCAATGATTTTTCGTTGAATTTGAATCTGAATATCTTGGCAATGTTGCATCTGATCCCTGAAAATAAAAATGATTTGTGAAGCCCACATGAAGCAGATTCTGAACATGAATGAAGACCTCGGATTTATGGTGCACCATACCCTGTCTCGAAAATAATTTCAGAAAGTAGCTCTCAATAACTTCCAATCAGATTTGTTCCTGAGTTTCCATTAGCCTAGCAGCAATGGTCCGAGCTAGTATAGGAGCGTCACTGTATGTGAATGAAGTTTGTCAGTAGTTTTGCGTGTATTCCGGGTGCCCCTTTTTCATTGTGCCACCCCGTAGACATAGTATTTTCGCGAGCGATTATACCGTGTTATATTCTTCATGTGTTATGATAACATTCTCTCCAAACCGCATAAGGTTTCAATATCTTGACCGAATGTTATCAACAAAGGAAGTCTGATTGTCTCTTCCTGTACTCAACGGTAGACTTCCACCTATTTGCATTGACCAAAGTTCTAATATAGTCAACGTCCAGCATGTGTCAAGCGCGAAAAACTGTTTACTGTCAAAAGACAAATTACTGGCCGCACGAGATTCGCTCTCATCCTTTTAAGTTCATCGATCTCCCCCTCTACCTCCTGGTACTGACTTCTTTATACTGGATAGTGCTGTGTCCGTTTTTTTACGGATTTCTCATGAACAGATTCGACATTTTTCCGAGGTTGGCGCTGTTTTACTTACTGCTGGCTTTCGTCTTGTACATACTGATGCTAGCACTGTTCGTTTTTGTGTGGAGGTTCAAGTTCAGAAAAGAGACCCGCTATAGTTACTTTTCCCATTCGGAAATTGAAGTTCCCAGTGAAGTCTTGAAGCCCGCTATGGCGGACCAGTGCTTATTCTTGGAAGATGACAAACCAGTGTACAGCGCAAAGGAGAAACCCACTTCTTTCCGAATCACTTTGGACAATTCCAGACCGATTTCGCAGAATCTTTCTTCTCCGCTCACACCCCGCGAGTTGTTCCTGTTCGATCTTATTGAAATAGCCCTGAAGACGGATAAGGAAGCTTCGCAACGGTTTATCGAGAGGGAAAGGGAGGACTGTTTGGAAGAATGGCGGCCCTCTCGATCTATGGATGAGGAGCAGGAGGATCAGCAGGATCCGGAGGAGCAGAGGGAGTTCTTCATCGCTAATGCAGAAGTGCAACATGCATGTGTGTCCCAAGCGTTTTTGTTCGTCGAAGAGGCTCGCGTTGTTGACGATAGGTCTTTCGAGATTGTAACCTTAGTTGATTAGTTTGATTTTTTTCTTTTTTGTTGTATTCGGTCATTTTTCTTAAGTGTTCGCTTATCGTGTAATGTAAGGAATATTACTAGTTTAAATACATTGGTTTGTTTTATTTTTACTCAGAATGATTAATACTTCGACTCATTACTTTTTGTGAGAATTATTTTGCATATTTTCGGGGTTTTTACCTTCAACGATCTCAACAAACCTCTAATTGTTAGCAAGAACACGAATAGTTATTGCGTTCAATAAATTAATATTCTCAAGACAATATTAATTCGAAAAGTGACTTTTGTACAGTGTGATCCATTTAAGATGGAAGCACCCTTAAAATCTTACATTTTTCAACCAATTGGAGTTAATTTTTTTTTTTTTGTTAAGTAGACATTCAAAAAGTACTACGACACCAAATTTCATGGATAAATCTCCATTTCTAGAGCCAACTAATCTTATTTTTCAAGGTCAAAAATCAAAAATTCACGGCATTTTCAAAAGGTTCTTATGTAAATTACGTTGATATGCACCACTTCAGTTTCAAAACTTTTATTAGAACTTTGACTACACCACTGGATTCAGGGAGTCTCAAAATATCACTGACCATAATTTCATCGAAAACTGTTCATAAATGACAAAAACAAATTATGAGAAAAAATGATATTTTCCAGAAATTCCATTAACATATTTTTCAAATTTCATTATCTTGAAATTTTGATAAAAGTTCTGAAATTGAATTGGTGGGTTGATTAAACTGCATATTTTTCAAATCTCATTCCCCTATAACTTTTTTATTGATTGACGCATTTCAACGTAATTGACATATCAACCATTTAAAAATGTCGCGAATCCATGAGATTTTTTCTAAAAAATCGCTAATAATTTTTAACCTTGAAAAATAAGATTAGTCGGCCCTGGAAATTAAATTTGATGTCCTTCTGAAATTTTTGTCATTCCAATCGGTTGAAAAGTTTTATAAGGGTGCTTCCATCTTAAATGAGTCACACTGTATATAGAGGAATGCAAAGTAAGTTTTTTCAATTCAATTTCAATTAAATTACATACTCGATAGAACAATTCCGTCAAATAAATAATCTTATATAAGTACAAAGACTAAAAGAAAGTATTTACACTGCCTGTCATTGAAAAAATCAACTGCCAATAAAACAATCAATAAAAATATTGAAATTATGAAACTCATCCGGGTCGAAGGTTATTAATCCCAATTATGCAAACTTATCAGATAAATAAAAAAAAAATGTTTTGTATACCCCCACATTTTTATACATATATGTACATTTTGATGAAAAGATTCAAATTTCCAGATACACATAATATTAGACTGCCAGTGAAGTCTTCCCTCCCCTGTGAACTTCCCCCCTCCTGTGAACTTCCCCCCTTCTGTGAACTTCCCCCTCCTGTGAACTTCCCCCCTCCTGTGAACTTTTGAACAATTTAATATTTTTTATTTTTTTGGTCAAATGGTAGTTCATAATCTGCTCTTTCACATTTTAAAATATGTTATCTTTCAAAATAAAATAAATTCGAAATGGTGTGGAAACGTGTTTCATTTCTCTATACGACAGGAAAATTTCAAAAAAACAATATCGATCCAAAACAAACTGGCGATACATAAAGGAACCCCCCCCCCCATCCTATTAACATTTGGACAGATTCAATTTTTTAAATTTTTTGTTTTGATCTTTTATTTTCATTTTTATGCTTTTGTGCTTTGTGCTAATGAGAAATTATTTTTATAATAACTTGAAAGAGAGCGAGAGTGAAAGAGAGAGCGGGAGCGAAAAAGAGCGAGCCAAAGATCAAGCAAGCGGAGTGAGAGAGAAAGAGAGAGAGCAAGTGCGAGGGACCGAGCGACGGAGAAAGAAGGCGAGAGACAGAGAGAGATGGCGAGCGACGAAGAGAAAACGAACGACTGAGAGAGAGAGAGCTAGTGACGCAGAGAGAGAGCGAGATACGGGGAAAGAGCGAGATACAGAGAGAGAGGTATAGAGAGCAAGTGAGAGCGATATAGAGCGAGAGAGGACAAGATAGAGAAAGAGGCCTAGAGAAATAGAACGAGAGAGAGAGAGTGATCTAGGGGGAAAGAGAGAGAGCGAGGAAACTAGAAAGAGAGAGAGGGAGCGAGGGGGAGAAAGGGAGAGCGAGGGAGAGAGAGAGTGCGAGGGAGGGAGAGAGAGAAAGGGGGGGAGAGAGAGAGGGCGAGGGAGAGAGAGAGAGAGGGGGAGGGAGAGAGATAGATATGGTGATTTCACCCACTACAAAACCCTGACTGAATTATGGTTTGGTCTAAATTCTTGACAAATTCTTCCTATGCCAATTTTTGGCCGATATGATGTTTTTGCCATTTAACAATCTCAATGTCACATGCCGTTTAGCCAGAACATAAGTGGGGATGATTCCCTGATCAAATATTTACGTTTATCATTCCTAGAATAGAAATTGTATACCTTTTGGAACTTGAAGAAGTTGAAGTTTCGTAAGATGGCACCACCATTTGTGCCCACAAAAGTTTGAAGTAGTTTCCTGAATACAAATTTAGACCAGATTGTATTCCTTTATATTTATCGCTTTTCAGATGAATGCTGCCTACTCACAAGCCAAGTGCAAGTACAACTCCTTCAGCCTTCCAATAACAGGGTAGTTCTTGGATCACCACTCTTAGCCCAACAGATTCTACCATTACAGGTATATTTTTTTTTCACTTCTCATGCAATATAACCATTCATTCATATAATCAGTGATCTCTCAGCCTCATGATTCTGGCAATAATGCAGTCGTGATTTTCGATTTTAATGAAATGATCCCAAATGAATTAAAAAATTCCGACTTCAGGCAGGACCTCAATCTCGAGATTGAGCCATATTTTTGAAAATCCGATAATAATCTCGTAATTCCGATCTGAATCTCGAAATTGTGGTGAGAATATAGATGGTAAGCATCATCTATATTCTCACCACAATTTCGAGATTCAGACCTAAATCTCGTGATTCTCACTTTCAAAAATTCCAGTTACAATTTAATATTTCAATATTATTGCCTGATTCTGACTTTACATTCCGACCTTAATTTCGAGATTCCGAACTTACCGTCGAAATTCCGGATAATATAGAGATTTTGACGATCATCTAAAGATTCTAATGATAATCTCGATATTCTCGTCATAATTTCTAGTTTCTGACTATAATATCAATATTTCGAGCTCATTTTCGGAATTCCTTCAATAACACCGGGGTTTTGACCTCATTCTCGAAATTTTTACCATAATCTAAAAATAATCTCGATATGCTCACCATACTTTTAAGGTCTAGATTCCGCCTTTAAGGTCTAGATTCCGCCTTTAAGGTCTAGATTCCGCCTTTAAGGTCTAGATTCCGCCTTTAAGGTCTAGATTCCGACCTTAAGGTCTAGATTCCGACCTTAAGGTCTAAATGCCGACCTTAATTTCGATATTCCGACCTTACTTTCGAAATTCCGTACTTACTTTCGAAATTCCACCGTGGTGTACGTGATGTCAGAGCATTCGCTCCTCAATAATAAGAACGTGGATTCAAATCTCAGCACGGTCAGCGCTCCCCGATTTTTTCCCGTGCTCACACTATCTCTCAGGAGCTTCTGAAGAGTTTCTCAGTGAAACCAGGAAGATACGTTACAGGCAAAAAATTTATTCCGATTCAGTTTCGAGATTGAGACCTATTGTCAAGATTCCGAACATAATCTCAAAATTTCGAACATACTCTCAAGATTCTGACCGTAATCTCGATACTCCGACCATAATTTCGAAGTTCCGACCTTCATGGTGAAATTCCGACCTTAATTGATATTCTCGAGACTAGGAGCATATTTTCGAGATTCTGACCATAAATTTGAAATTCATGTGACCATAAATTTGAAATTCATGTCATAATTTCACTTAAATCTAGAAATTCCGGTTCTAATTTCAAGATTTCGTTTTTAATTTTCTCATTCTGACCCTGATTTCGAGTTCTGATCACAGTGTTAAGATTCCGACCTCTTCATCGAGATTTCGACAATATCGAAATTACGACCATAATATCGAAATTCCGACCACAATATCGAAATTCCGACCACAATATCGAAATTCCGACCACAATATCGAAATTCCGACCATAATCCTGAGATTCAGAACATATTCTGGAGATTCCGATAATAATCTCGTAATTTATTTATTTCCCGAGCTTCTCGCTTTAATCTAGAAATTCCATTTCTAATTTCAAGAATTCGAAATTAATTTCCTGATTCCGACCCTAGTTTCAAGATTCTTCACCTTAACTCAAATTTTCGATCTCAATGTCAAGATTCCGAACTAAACATTGAGATGGCGACCTCAATATTGACACTTCACCTTAATCTCGAAATTCCGTCTAAAATATCAATATTCCGACCACATTATCGAGATTCTAACCCTCATCTCGAAATTGTAACCCCAATCTCGAGATTCTAACCTCAATTCCTAGTAACCAATTCTAATTCAGTATCGTTAGCACAAACGTGGTACTTGTATGTTCGATAGGGCAGTCATGTTCATTTAAAACATAATAGTCCAGGTATGGAACCCTGAGGAACTCCACAATCACTACTAATTGGAGTGATAAACGTCAATTTGAACTTTGGGTATTAGAAAATAAGACAACATTATGACCTTTCAAGTTGTCCACACGCAGTTGAACTGTCGAAATATTATAATTATCGTCAATGTAATTTCAGCTTGAATTCAACAACGAACCCGAATGTTTGACGAGCACCGTCGAATCCAGTTCGGGTCAAACGGTGGATTCCATAAGACACCTCTATCTGGGAAGGTCACCCCGAGCCGTGAAACAATGCGTGAGGTGCTGCAGCTGCGCCGGAATAGTACAAGTCACTCGTACAGCTGCCATTCGCGCTTGGGATCAGAGGTGGCTGAAGTCTTGCCAGTAAGTACATAGGTCCCAGTAGGTCGAGACACTATGCATATGTCAGTCTTATAATAGTGTTATAGCGCTAAAACCATAGTTCATTGGTTATTAATTTAATTCTGAGATTTTTTTTTCATTTGTTGATCAAACTTTCTGAAAGGTTCAATTTCATGAATTATTTCAAAATCGTGTTCGAAAATATGGTTTTATGTTAATGTAAGCAAAAGATGAATTTGTTTTTCACTTCACAAAACTTTTTCCATGTTCAGTAATTCTTTTTTTGAAGGTTCTATCTGTTTTTCCTATTTAGAACATAACCACAATCAGACGAATAAATATTTGAAACATTTGGTGTAAATACAGTTCAAGAAATAACCAAAAAATACCGTAACTACGTCAATTCTAGTGTGTTTCACCAACAAAGTTGGCATTCTCAACAGCCAGAAGCACACTCAACTAATAATAATTCTAATATTCATACAGCTTATCTGAATTAATAATTGCACTCATTATCATTCTGAAATTTACTTACTGTAGTACTTTTCTTGTACTTTCCAGTTTCATACGTGAACGATATGGTAAGGTTAGGTTAGGTTAGGTTACATTAAAAGAGATCAAGATCTCAAATCAAAAGCCTTCATAACTCTACAACTATTCAAAAATTGGACAATCCTCCTAAATATATCGTTATCCCACACCAACCTCGAGTTACTCGAGGTTTCGACGGCCTCTCAAGGTGGTATACAAAACTCTCCACAAACTACAACAAATCTTGGGTACCCCAAAGATAAGACCGGGGAAAAATAGAAGTCAAGGATTCATGAAATTCGTTTTACGGACTGCGAGAAGAAATATATGGGTCAAACTAGAAGGACCTTGAAAGTACGGTCCAAAGAACACATTGCTTACATATGGTTTTCGAGACCAGAAATGTCGATTGTAGCCCAACATGCTTTGAAACACCAATTTAAAATTAATTAGACATGTCCATGACCATAGACATCGCGATGCAGTCGAGAGTCTGGAAAGTGTAAAAATAGTATACATGCAGATAAGGGCCCAATTCCATATAGCCCATTGTTCAATTCATAGTAAAGGGTTCTCCTCTTCATTAATGTATTTCTTTATCATAATGCATTAGTATTAGTAATTAGTTTCCAAAAACGTATGTCATCAAATTCAAAACAAGTAATTTAGAACAGATAAATTCTAATTGAAGCAAATATTTTGAAAAATAATTTTAGGTAGGCCAAGAAAAGTATTATAGTAAGTATACTAAATATAATAATAATAAATATAATTATCAATTCAATATGCTTTTAGCTCTAAAGAATGCCAACTTTGTTGGCGAAACGCGCGTCGAGCGAGAATTAACGTAGTTTTGGTATTTTTTTTTGGTATTTGGTATTTTTTGCACGTATCACAAACAATTACAAACTTTTACTTTTTTTCTCTTTATCCCTACTATTTTTCAAGGGTGGGATAAGATATCATCGGACGTCGAACAATACTGGTTATACAAAAATGCATTTTTTTCCGAATGTCTCTTTATCTTGTGTTTTAATTATTTCAGGTGCGGTGGACTATGGAAAATGCAAGTCTCTTCTGGAGGGTGATATTGAACATTTTCAACCATTGAAAAACCCTGATACGTTAATGTCATTATTTCAAATAGATGGAGTTTTTATGACTTATGTTATGTAATTCAAATTATTTTTTATACGTTCTAGAAATAAATTTAATGATCACTTTTGTTTTTTATTGGTTTGATATGAGGCAGTTGACTGATATCCACTACACACACGCTAAGTTTGCAGAAGGTACTTCGAGCATATTGCTGGTCCATAAATAGTTAGGGATTTTGGACAACTTGGTTAACAAATTCATTTTCCTTTGCTTATTGTTTTTCTGGAATGATTGCAAGAATCATATGCACAAAACTAACAGTTGAGGCAGAGCGTCTCTAGGGAGGGGGGCAATTAGGAAGAGTTGAAGTTTGAAGTGACCAGGAAGGATTTGTAGAATGAAAACGTGTCAATTTGGCTATCTATGAGGGTGGGGCAATTGCCCCAATGGCTTCCCCTTAGATCCGCCACTGAGCTGAGCCGAGTATAATCATAAACAGTGCACTTGTCTGTACATCAATGAAACCCCACATTATAAATGCTGAATAGGTGTGGCCCAGGAATAGAACCTTGTGGTCCCCTAAAGCTCGCAAACGAACCTGCTGATCTACAGCCTTCCAAGATTAGGAAGTTATCAATTCTAGCAAGCTAGAATGAAAAATCAAACCGACTTTTGAAAGCGATATAAATTAGTTGCAGTCCTTGTCATTTTTAATGGTCATAGGTATGTATAAGTTTATACTAATACATAATACGTCTAATATTTGGCTAATGACCGTTGACAGTCGATGCCAAAACACCAAAAAAAAAAGTGTAATTATACACTGATATTTTGTGTTCACTGCATAAGTTCTTCATATTCATAAATGTGTTCGATCATAGTTTAATGCACAAAAGGTAAACAATTAAAATATAATACTTTTGAAAAAAATCACTAGCATCTTCAAATTTGGCAAATTTTTGTAAATTGTTTGATTTTTACTAAAATGTTAAAAATTAATCCAGTTTTTTTTCTACTTATGGAATAGGACGATAATATATGACATGGAAAACAAATACCTAGTTACCGCAATAATTTTCCCCATTCTTTTGTATTTTTATTCAACATTTCAGTAAAAACTAAACGAAAATGTAAAAAATAGATTGATAATATATGACGTGGAAAAAAATACCGAATTAATATAGGAACGTAGGCTCTCACGGCTAGCGTCAATGTTTTGGTTGGTTTCCAGGTTTTGCCGTGGTTTTGAATCTCCAAACGTTTCAACTGAAATTGCGGAAATCATCTTCAGTGGCGTTGTCGAAGTACGCTTCTTGACGTATCAACTGAAAGTAAACTCTCATTTCTGGCGTGGCCCTGAAAGTTTGTCCCAACAATACAACATGATTACAATCATAATCCTTTTTTTTTTCTGAATATGTTTTTATGTGCTGTGTTCAATGATTCCAGATGCGGTGACCTATGGAATATGCAGGTATCTTCTGGACGGTGATATTGAATATTTTCGACCATTGAGATACATTGATGACATTATTTCAAATACTTTTCATGACTTATGTAATTCAAATAATTTTTAATATGTTCTAGGAACGATGGTCACTGTTTTTTTTATTCGTTCGAAAAGAAGCGGTTGGTTGAGTTCACAGAAGGTACTTACAAACATATTGCCGGTTCATAAATAGGGTTACATTTGGATATAATGAAAATTTTTATTTAAAATTCCATTTGCAAATGAATAAAAAATACTTGAGAATCACACTCTAAATTAATGTTTACCAAATGGACTATTGGGGAAATTAAAATTTTAATAATAATCTTTATCAAAGATATAACGAAAATGACGTTTCAATAACAAGCAATATTAATTCAAGAATGAGTTGCTCCATCTCCTATTGAAAACATCCAGATCCAGTCCATGTTTTACTTTGGGTAGAGCTTATCGTACGGGATTCTAGTTACAGACCTGAAAATGACATCGTCGAACATTTTCCCTAAAACTTTCTCTATGGTCGGTGTGACCTCTTCGATGATGACATCCAAATTATTGTGAATTACGGTTTTCGTTACCTTTTCTGAAATGAACACATTTTAATTAATCCAGTAACGACAGACAAACTCGAGCAAAAAGTGAAGAATGAATTGTAGCACTCTGAAACTCGGCACATGACATCTCGACATCATGTATTATTAGAAAAAAAATTGTTTACCAAATAATCAGGGGTGAACCTAAAAAATTTTTCATTTAAAAAAATATATATTTTTTTTGTTATTTCACAAAATATAAAATTTATCAAAAAACGATTTCGATAGGTTGAGATAATTCAATTCTCCACAAGAATGATTTTCAGTAAGACCTTATGAAATTCGCTCGTTTTCTCAGAAAACGTGGTTTAACGCCGACGTCACATTTCATGCTCGCGCTAACCCACCACTGCAAGTTCAGGCAGGGCCGAAAATTGGATTTGTCATAACTTTGCTGAAAATTATAGTAGAAGGAAAAGAAAAAGTGCATATCGTTCCTGAAGACTTCTACTTCCTCATGCAAATATAACATCTGAGTATCTGAGTAACCTAAAATGTGTTTTATCCCACTTCACATAACCCTTCTACGATATTTACGGAGGATTGATATGAAATAATTATACTGAAGTAGGAATCAGTACCCTCTTTGGACCATATGCAACGGTTTGAGACTAGTGAGACAAGTCTCACTTATACATGCCCAAGAAAAAACTGGGTTTTACTCCTGCCTCAGTTTTCAATCCACCTAGTCCCGGCAATTTCTTCAGTAAATGTTGAAAATAATCGCTCATACACATCCTACATAAAAAATGAAGTATGTGGTTTCAAGCTTCAGGTTTGCACTTCACAATAGCTCAGTGGTTGAGACTGAAGCGTTCAAAACCATTGACTGCTGGTCGGCTAGGTTCGAATCCTCAGCGACTTCAGATTTTTATCTGATGGCCCGAGAAAGTGCTAGGAATCGCACGTTAAAAGGTAAGACCTCGTTAATCCTTGGCTCGCACAAGTTTCGACTTCTGAGGGCTGCCGTTCGTAAGGGGAGGACAGCTGGTTAACGGAAAAAACAATTTTAACAACAAAAACAAAATTTTTTTTTTTTTTTAAACAAACAATATATTGAATTCAACATGGCCTCCATAAGAGCCCTGTTGGAATTTTAAATTGTTTCTCAGTTATTTTAATCTAACATGATCATTTTTAATCATAATATATAAAAAGTTTTACCGATTTTAATATTTATCAAGAGTGTTGTCCGTTGTGACATGATATTTCATAAAGCACGGCGAGAGAAAGGGATTGATAACCTCACTTTTAGTTCCTGATGAAGAGCCATCGTCTAACCTTCACAACTTCTATATATATATATATATATATATATATATATATATATATATATATATATATATGCAGGATATGAATGAGCGATTATTTTTAACATTTATTGAAGAGAATGGCGATTTTATAGGTAAGTTGAAAATGAGGCGGCATCTAAAAGTGGGCCCTGTCACACTACTTTAAAATTGTTTCATATAGTCCAAAGAATGTATGGGTTGCTGCTTCAGTATAATAATTCCATATTTACTAAATTATTCATGATTTTCGGATCATCCGCAAACATTTCCGTGAAGTGCGACAAAACACATTTTAGGTACTCAAATACTCGCATATTATATTTGCATGAGAAGGTAGGAGTCTTCAGAAACGATATGAACTTTTCCTTTTCTTTCTTCGATAATTTTTAGCAGAGTTATGACCAATCAAATATTCGGCTCAGCCAGAACTTTCAGCGGTAAGGGTGAACGTGAAATTTGATGTCGGCGTTCACTCACGTTTTCTGAGAAAAAGAGCGCATTTCATAAGAAATTACTAGGAATAATTTTTGTACTTTTTTCGATAGTTTCAATATTAACGGAGAAAAATGGGCGAGCCGTACTATCTGAAGTTTTTTATTGATCTGGGGCTTTTAAATCTTCGAATCTTACCTAATTCCTTGCTTTCTTTGAAGAGTCCTGTAAATGCATAATCAACGACTTTGCCGATATTCATTCTAGGAAAAGTTTCCAGAGGTTTTATGAAGTCGACCCCATGTTTATTCTCAATTTTTATTGTATGATAAATTGAGCAAGTGGCATCAGCTAAAAGAAACACCATAGTTAGTGAAAACTCATTCTAACGAAACAAGTAACTCGAGTGTGAAAAGTTTTCTCAACACTTGTTGCACACTATACTTTTTCTACGACTGCCTTGAATGTGTTCAGTGCCAAATAATTTATTGTAGGTACCTCATTAGCATATCAAGGCGCATTCAAGCTAGTGAAGTATTTGTTTAACACATGAAACGCACGAAATGATTTAATTTTCATATATAGTCCAAATCGGTCTTAACGTGCGGGTGTGAGACTTAGTCAACGACAATTTATTTAGTTGAATCATACCCGTTCAAATAAAATCCCAATGATACATGAGACAGATGACATACGATTTTCACATGAGAAAAGCAGATGTGTTGATAATAACAATTTTCAGAAGCGCTAACCCGCACGATAAGTCCGATTTGGACCATAGCAGCGACTACATTTATTCAAACTGAATTATATAATTGAAGGTTTTTTTTTCGCTTCTGAAACCGCCTGTATTTTCTCCCATCTGTTCTTTATCTAGCCATTAGAGGGTCTAGAATAATCCAGACCTACTAAGATTTTCAACATTTATTCTTCATAAAAGTATGCTTATGCTTAGTAAATAGGGCTACATGAGAAATAGTCTATTTCTCATGTAAATTAACATGTCACCTCTTGGGAGAGAGTCTTGGTCTTAGTCTTGAGAAGACTCATTAATTCTTGGTCATAGTCTTGGCCTTGGTCTTGGTCTTGGTCGTAGTCGTGGTCGTGATCGTGGTCGTAGTCGCGGTCGTGGTCGTGGTCGTGGTCGTGGTCGTGGTCGTGGTCGTGGTCGTGGTCGTGGTCGTGGTCGTGGTCGTGGTCGTGGTCGTGGTCGTGGTCGTGGTCGTGGTCGTGGTCGTGGTCGTGGTCGTGGTCGTGGTCGTGGTCGTGGTCGTGGTCGTGGTCGTGGTCGTGGTCGTGGTCGTGGTCGTGGTCATGGTCATGGTCATGGTCATGGTCATGGTCATGGTCATGGTCATGGTCATGGTCATGGTCATGGTCATGGTCATGGTCATGGTCATGGTCATGGTCATGGTCATGGTCATGGTCATGGTCATGGTCATGGTCATGGTCATGGTCATGGTCATGGTCATGGTCATGGTCATGGTCATGGTCATGGTCATGGTCATGGTCATGGTCATGGTCATGGTCATGGTCATGGTCATGGTCATGGTCATGGTCATGGTCATGGTCACTTAATTTTGAAATTCACCAGCTTTACTACCCATTTCTGCCTATATAAATGAGGTTTTTAGATGTTAATTAACGTAATAGATGGCATAGTTTTAGTATAGCCTCATCTATTGTGGATTGAATTATAATTATTGAACCATGATTATTAATACACTTGTTCGTTAAATAACTTTAAATAATGATGAAATGATGTATTCTTACTTAAATTCACGTAGAAGTCTCCATGTCCTTTTATAGGTGCGAAGAATAAGTTCCCTTCCAAAGAATACTGACCATTAAGGTGGAGACTGGGTAAATGGACTTCTATGTTGAATGACATGTTATCAACATTGAATCTGAAATAATAAATTTATGTGAATTTCGTACCGCCCTTTCAATCAATTTTGGATTACCTAATGAGTATTATCATTTTTTTTATCATTGCCAAATGAATGAAGCACAGTACGCCAGTAAGCTTCCATATAAGTCTGCAGAAAGAAATGAGAGGGTCAAGCGGAGGCACAGACACGAAATAGAGAAGTTTTTCTCCCGATCAAAAGTAGTGAAAAGGCATATGCACTAGTTGGCCAAGATCAAGAAATGCGTCAGCTGATTAGATGTCCTTGCTGTCACATTTATTTTTTTTATTTTTATTCAACGGCAGAATAACTAAAAAAGAAAAACACTTTTTCACGAAAATAGCAAAAAAGGCAATCTCAGATGGATCAAGATTCAGCAAGACTCGAATTAATAGTTTTAATCCCTTATTGGGAAAAACTTCTCTATTTTCTAAAGAGCGATGAAAATTATAGGTACTAGCACATGTGCTGCTCGATTCATGTTCAGGCTGCATGCTGCATAATGTAAACACGCATTCTGTTCGAGCTCAAATCAGCGTCCACATTATCTGAGCATTTGCTCGTTCAATGATCATTGGGTGCTCACGCGGAACGAATGCTCTAGTGAATACGCATCTTTGGGTTATTGAATGCTGCAAATGGTTTGAATAGTGGGTAGTTCTTGTAACATAATAATTTGATGCCATTGAGAGGCAGATTTGAAGGTAATTTTTATGTCGGAACTCGTCCAATAAAGAGTATAAGAAATGTCCTAAAAGCCAATGTCATCTGGAGGGCCGACAGTCCAGCTCGTGACTGACCAGAATCAGGGCTGTTCCTGCCCGATAAAAAATAGTACCAGATCTCATTTGGAAAAAGTACTAGAGTTAAGAATTTAGTACTGGATTCTACTTTTTTTCAAATTTGCAGTAATCGAGTTAGGTTCTGGGTATTAGCAAAGAGGCAATGGTAGTTTTCCATTCAAAACAAAATCGCCAAGATATAACACTAACATCACAATATGAATAAAAATAATAATTTGAGTAGTTAATAAATTTTAAAAATAACCAAATTCATAGAAAAGTTGATCAAAAAATAAAATTCGAGGTAAAAAAGTAATAACCTTATTTATAATAATAATCGAAGCATTTCTTCCTGGAATCTGGCAGTTGGGAGTTGTCAAGTCAAACCTGTGTGAAACCACAACTTTTGACAGTTTTGAATTTTGACACAGCAGTCACAGAACATCAGAATAGTTAGAACGAGACCATGTGACCGGGGGTGGTACTCTGTAACTTGTTTTGTAAAGCGAAGCGAAACGAAGTTAAACGAAGAGCACACGCTATCACTTTGTGGTGTACCGGAAAGAGATGGCGACTGTTTCGCTTCGCTATCGCTATGCGATAAAAGTTATAGAGTCCCAGCCCATGTGACACGCTAGACCCTCCTTCTTTTCTCTATTTTCAATTTATTTTTAGTAGACTTGATTTCCCTCTCTAGTCTCTACTCTCTACACAGATTTGGAGATTTTGTGACGGAAACATTGGACCCAATCTCAAAACTGAAATAGTACTAGTTTTCACTAAAAAGTACTTTAGTACCGAATCTCTTCAAATAGTACTGAATCTAGTACTAAAGTAATGACTGATCATGACCTGAACTATCAGCCCTCCAAAGGATGACGTTGAGTTTTGGGACAACCTGTACTTAATAGATCTGATTTGAGAACCAAAAAACCTTAAACCCACCAACATTAAACCCACCTGTATTGTGTGAATTTGTAATTTTCGAGCCCCATCAGTGTCAAATTTTCGAAAGACGCCTTGAAATTGATTGCCCTATTGCCTTGTTCCATCGATATACGAGGGACTGTGAAATTTGCCATACTCGGGAGAAAATCCGGGACCCCTCGTGTAACATCCGGACGAACTTGTTCCGTGGCTGCAAGCAGGCATTCTTCTAACTTCGGATCGGTCCTTTTACATCGGGGAAAATTGGAGGCTGAAATGAAATGAGTGAAAAAGGCGAATGAAAAGTAGGTCATACAGATATGATTGAAGCATGATTAAACACGATAATATTTCAACAAATTTTATTACATGTTTCACAATAGCTTGTTCATGCGGTAAATACAATACCGCTTTAAAAAGCTGCGCAGTGTCGCTGCAGTGTCGCTGTACTTGTCGCGATGTAATATTATTTTTTTGTGAAAATCTTTTTTGTTTAAATGAGTTTCTCTTACTCAAGTATCTAACAGTCTGAGGAGTGATTAGTGCTCCCTCTGATTGGGATTACTTTTTGAAAGTGCCTAGTAATTGCGAGCATATTATAAAAAACTGCTTAGTGCTCGGCAGCACGGAGCACTTTTCAAGAGTGCTTATAATCCAGTATATACAGGGTGTTCCAAATTAAGTCGGCACCATTGCCAACTCCGTTATTATTGATGCTACGACTTCGGTTAAATGGGCAAACTAGTAGCATTTTTAATGGTCTTTTCGAAGCCGAAAACAAAACAAAAATTGACAGACGCGTTTTCGAAATATTTCATAAAATTATATATTTTTAAATAGAACACTCTATATTTTATCATGCATTTCGACTCGTAACTACATTCTCAATAACAAAGCTCTTTTGACTTTTTTTCCTTAAGTTGAAAATGAGCGACTTATGTGGAAATATTTATTTTTTTTCACAAGTACAAAAAATTTCCAAACACCCAATATTGGTATTTATACGAATGACAATATTTTATTACTAACAGCAAAATAAGAGAGTAAAAAGAAAAAATTGCGCTGGGATTTAAACTCGTGAAACCCGTCAATTGACACAACTGAGCTATTTGGTATTAATTTACAAAACGATAATTTCCATCTTAAAATCATTCCACTAGCCGTATTTAGTTTGTGAATCAAAATATTTCTGCCATAATGATAACTTTGAAGCCGTTTTTGTACAGAACAGAAAATGCTGGAGCGTCATATTAATGCGGTTGGAAATAGCTATTTGTGTATTTAGAGCGCAAAGTGACGGATTGCCGCTCGAACAAAGAGAGTTACCTTAATCTTTGGAGAGCGGCAATTACACTTTGTGCTCGAAATACATACAATATTTTTTCGACAAACACAGATCTCAGATACAGACAATACACTCGATACTTTATTGATCATTGATTACCTTATAATAATATTCATTTCTTTTATTATTTGCTAGATTGAAATTGAATGTACAATTCTGACAATTTTTAATAGATATAGTCAAAGTCGGTATCCAAATTACTGGCAATACAATCCATATCTCTAACACATAAAAAAAAAATGGCTCGACCACGATTTGAACACGGTCGCCGGCGTGAGGTGAAGGAGCCTTAGCCTCTAGACCAAACAGAAGTCGGTGTTTTTTTGAACATTTATTCGATATTTTATAGCGCTTTATCAAATCCGATTTTTATAAATGTTTCCTATTGACAAAACTGAATATTTTCAACTTTAGGAAAAAAAGTCATAGGAGCTTTGTTATTGAGAATGTAGTTACGAGTCGAAATGCATGATAAAATATAGAGTGTTCCATTTAAAAAAATATTATTTTATGAAATATTTCGAAAACGCGACTGTCAATTTTTTTTTTGTTTTCGGCGTCGAGAAGGCCATTAGAAATGCTACTAGTTTGCCCATTCAACCGAATTCGTAGCATCAATAATAACGGAGTTGGCAATGGTGCCGACTTAATTTGGAACACCCTATATATTTAATAACACTATTGTGAAGTGCAAACCTCAAGATGGAAATCACATACTTCGTTGTTTATGTAGGATGTGTATGAGCGATTATTTCCAACATTTACTGAAGAAATTGCCGGGATTATGGGTGAATTGAAAACTGAGGCAGGAGTAAAACCCAGTTTTTACTTTGGCATGTATAATAAGACTTGTCTCACTAGTCTGAAATCGTTGCATATGGTCCAAAGAGGGTACTGATTCCTGCTCCAGTATAATTACTTCATATCAACTAAAATATCCATGACTTTCGGATCCTCCGAAAATATTGTAGAAGGGTTATGTGAAGTAGGACAAAACACATTTTAGGTACTCAGATACTCACATGTTATATTTGCATGAGGAAGTAGAAGTCTTCAGGAACGATATGCACCTTTTCTTTTCCTTCTACTATAATTTTCAGCAAAGTTATGACAAATCTAATTTTCGTCCCTGCCTGAACTTGCAGTGGCGATAAGCGCGAGCATGAAATGTGACGTCGGCGTTAAGCCACGTTTTCTGAGAAAACGAGCGTATTACTAAAAATCATTCTTGTGGATTATTTTGATAAATCTTATATTTTCTGAAATAACAACAAAAAAAATTATATTTTTTTAAATGAAAATTTGTTTAGGTTTTACCCCTGATTTTTTGGTAAACAATTTTTTTTCTAATAATACATTACGTCGAGATGTCATGTGCCGAGTTTTAGAGTGCTACAATTCATTCTTCACTTTTTGCTCGAGTTTGTCTGTTTTTGTCACTTTTTGTCAGTGCTCGGCACAGCTCTGCCAACGAGGCCCTTTTTTCATTTAGCATGTACAATCTACTACATGAATTGAGGAGCCTGTTTAAAGGCGGTTAAAAACCTATTGCATAATTTTAATCAAATTATTTGATGGAATAAATGTCTACTTATGCCGTTGACTATTCCTTACAAGATGGAATTGCACTTACGAAGATCAGAAATGGCAGAAATGGAGGAAACAAGCACTACAACACTCAACCACAACACGCATCGGTAGGTGGCCATACTCGATACGGACAGGATAGACACCTTCTTGTTTTTCTATTCAATATTTTTCAGATATAGTTTTTCCCCACTCTAATGAAGTGGCAATTAAAAGACAACGTACTTCGAATCATAGTAAATTAAAATTAACATGTTATTAAGTGCTGATAATAAACGGTTGAGAGTGACTGATTTCAAATACAGGAGAATCGATTTGCTTCGATGTCTGCAAGCTTCCTTCTTGGAGTTAGTTGTTTGCAACAACGCTCAAAAAATGCGTACCTATACTTACTATCTGAAAATGATGAATAGATAGATGAACTCTGTCTCCAATGGGAGTATTTAGCTGATGAATTCAAAACTTTCACATGCAACATAAAAGTAAAACATATATTTCTACAATATACAGATGTTCGTAAATGTTAAGTAGGTAATTATTTGGCTTATTTCATGACTGAAAATGCATATAAACATAGTTCCGCAAGCGCTTCGTTACCGTGTTAAAATTTCAAATTTTTAATTTTTTGACTATTATATTTTCCAATTTTCTTGGCACTGAAATATTTGTTCAAATATTTCTACTATAACTGCGGCAGTCATTTTCTGTGGCATGGAGTACCTATACCCTTCTTGACGTATCAACTGAAACTGAAGCTCTCGTTCCTGGCATGTCATTTGAGGAGCTTACGTTCAAAAGTGGATATATCCGTTTTTTTGCCGATACACGTTTTTCGCGAAGTTCGGCTAAGTCACAAGATCTATCAACCAGCACGATCTATGCGTATTTGTATTTTAAAATCGCATGAAAAGTCGGCCTTTTGCATCAAAACTGGATATATCCCATGCATTGAGCGAACCGATGAAAAGTTTTCGTCGCTTCCTGAACATTTTTTCGAAATGGATATAGCCGCTTTTGAACGCAAGCTCCTCATTTATAGTGCTGTTTTGGCGCGCACTTTCTGCGATGGTGGATTTGCGCATACTTTCCGCTCGATTTGGGTGGCATGTCTTCGTTTCGGCGCCTTTCTTTGGTGGTGAGTTTTCTTGGTGCTTGTCCATGTCCATGTCCATGAACTCTTCTTTCAGAAACTATCCAAAACATGTGGTATTAGATTAAAAATCGGGAAGCCAATTAGTTATATATGTACGAGAAAGGTAATGTTTGTTTATAAATGGTGTAAATATATACAACCATTTTCTTGATACAAAAAAAGGTGATATTGGTGAAAGATCATTCATAAAATCTGTTATGGAATCATCTACTACTGAAAGACAAACTTTAGTCGCTATTTTCCATCGTTCAAGATAACCTCTTGAAAAATGAAAAATGTGATTTATTTGTAATATCTAACAGAAAACAACTACTTCCCCGGCACAAGCCACGCTGGATATTGAACTACATCTGGATTATATATTATGAAAAGACTCTAACTGAAAAGAAAAGAAAAAATCTGAAAGTGAAAATTCGCATTTTCATTCAGATAGCTGATTTTTTTATTCTTTCTAGTTTTCATTGAAAAAATCGTTAAATTAGATAAGGAGAATGTATTAAAAAATATCACTCACAGAAATCGTTCATTTCATTGAAGCAAGGTTCGATTCTCTCGCATTTAAGTAGTTGTTTTCTGTTAGATATTACAAATAAATCACATTTTTCAATTTTCATGGAGAATGTTCCCCTTTTCGTCAAAGAGGTCAAATTCATCGAAACTTTCCACTTAAATACTGAAATGTGTCGTCTAAATGAATCTTTACAACAGGCATTTCTAAAGAAGAACTCAAAAGTTGGAAGATAGAAGTGAAAATTCAATAATTCAAAAAATTTCAACACAAAGATAAAGGACATTTGCTTTGTTTTCCCGGAGTTTAGGAGCGCCACCTGGTGCCAATGGTGATCGCGAATACATAATTGTGGATAAATTTTAACATTTTTTTATTCAAAAGGTACAACACAGACTGTGTAATGAATCACAAACAAAACTACCCGCCGATAGAGGGCACAAGCCGCGCTATACTAGAATTCACTAAGACTGAGGCTTTCTAGCAAGACCAAAGCAATCTTCAACACCAGTTCCATTCAGCCCCCGACCGGTAGCTAGAGCATTCTCTCCTCGTTAGGAAGGAGTGATGGGTTATTTAAAAAACTCATTCTGTACTGTCTCACACAATAACAGCTATTAAGCCTTTTGTAAAATTTGTATACAGTATTGTGCATTCTGAATTTAGATTTTGTCCACAAATCTGTAATAAAAACAAAAAGTTGTGTAAAATAATAACAGAAGACTGTGTATTTTTTAATTTTATAGTCAGCAGAATTGTACAAAAAAAAACTAAAATTTCTGTAACATTTATACACAACGGTGTTGTTAACCAATTTAAACAATATTGTGTAAAAAATGGATTCAAAGAAATATACACAACTTATGTCTTTCAGCCGCAGATGATTCCACAACATATTTTATGAATATCCTATTCATAATTTCGAACAAAAATCAAAGTGGATATGTTATTTCATCAAATTAAGATAAACAATGGTGTGCAAAAGCTCTACACAAAATTGTTTTTGTAACCATTCCAGACACAATTTGTTTTGAAAATTTTTGAAAATTTACCACTGTCTTTCTGAAACTCAAAAACGATATTGGTCATGACAAGAATTTACCTCGTATTACTATATCATACAAAGCCAAGTGTTGAAGGTACATATGAATCATTATTTTAAAGTGTTTTACGGTGTTGAATAAAATTATGAGATAAAATGAAATAAAAACAGTTTGATCTAAAAATTACTGAGTATTCAAATGAATTCGTGTAGATTAATCAATCTTTCGAAAACAAATGCGGTAAGTACAACAATTATGCTGAAAATCAAATAATAGTGTAGGTGAAAGATTGTTTTCATGCATTGTGCATCGAACTACTCTATAATATAGAGAGTGTGCCACTTCTCATGGAAACACCCCCGTATCTTCGGTAATTATTGGAGTAGAATTCTGAACATTTCAGGATCGGTGATGTACCGGTAATGAGTCCTAATATTGTCTGAGGTTTATCTGACTGACAAACACTGCCCGTCAGAGGCGATGGAAATGCAAATTTTGACTAAAAATAATTCTAGTGGACGATCTAGGCTTAAAATTTCAACGGATTCGGAATCAGAATATCAAATTTAGTACCATTCTTGCTGAAAAGTTTTCAGTTCTGAAAAAACAAAGGACTCCGCACTTTTTAGAGGTAAAATGGTTCTCGGTGAAATTATCTGAATTTTTAGGATATTGTAGTTCGATGTACTGATTGAATGTGCCGAATCGCAAAGTTCGTTGATGGATAGGTTTTGAAGTTCAAGTTCAAATTAAAAATCTGTAATTTTTATTCAATAATTTTCTCGGGATTTGAAAGTGCTAATTGCATTTTTTTTGCTTCTATCATCAACGTACCTTCATATTACTAGATATCATTCGGATGATTATATCATTATGTACAGAGTGAAAAATAAAATCATTTTAGTAATGTTTGAGAATTTGATGTAATAATGAAATATTTTGGCATGCAATATACTATTCTTATTGCATCATTAATCACAATTCGTACATTTCGTACAGGTACAGGTGATTAAAAATTTGTGAAATATATGGCCGGTTCTTTTATACACATCCTGTGTATTCAAGTGAATTATCATCCTCCGAAGCTGATACCGTGTAAACATAATTTCGTTGGGACATATAGTGTGATATTGAAAATTTTCGATGATAAAAATGAGAAAATATCAACGTTTCAGAAATCACCCTGTAATTCACGATTAACTTGGTGAAATTCCTTTATTATGATTTAATATATTCATCATTCTCTCCTCAACACTGTCCCAAAAATTCAGTTTCCTATTATGACTAGTTTCATAGTTATTAGTTGAGAAACTTATTACCATTTGCATGACGAGTTGGAGGAACTTGTTCACTAGTGGCCAAGATTTTTCACAAATAGTGAAAGGTGAGAATGTGGAAATTAAAATAAATTCAAAAGAGGGTGAAGATTAGAGATAACAATCACATCAGATATAGGAATTTAATATTATAAGGTACAGATAGTTAAGTGAATTTTGATGGTTTAAGCTTTGTCAGAATAAAAAACGTACTATCTGGGAAAAGTGAAAATGATTGATAGAACGCTTTTATTTCTAATAGGAGAATTTGAATCTTGGCAGCGACGGTTTTTTTTAATGTGAGTGACATACACTGTAAGTCAGAGACGATGGAAATACCATTTTTCTCAAAATTCCAACGTATGCTGAATCAAAAATAAGTTATTTATTTATGGAGAACTACAAGTTAAATTCCTCATAACCAATATATTTTTCATGGAGTACTCTTGATATTTTTTGTTCGGATGCATGTTTTGATGGTGTCAAAAGCAAGAAGAGAAACGACCATCAAGTTGTTGATTATGGACTATCGGTAAAATCTAGATCGAAAAATGTTTGATTCAGAACTCCATTCATTTTTCCAAGATAAAAGGTGGATTCATGCAACATCACTAAAACTAAAATGAATTTAAGATTTAGATGAATTTCAAATTAAGAATATGACGGTGTTCAGGCAGCATCAATTTAACGAAATTAAGAAAGTACTAGACATGCGCATATCGTTCCAACTGTCAATTTTTGAAACGTCTTAGGGTATTCTTTGATCAGAAATTCAGAAAACAAAAGGTGAACCCTAACCTAAGATTATCGTGTTTTGTTGTTTTATCTATTCTGGTCTGGTGTTTAGAGTACAGCATGAAAACTATCACCAAGAGAAGTGAGTATGGTTGAGTACTGAGTACATTATTGTTTCTGCGGAAGCCTCTGGTGTTGTGAGGAATAAGAGATATAAAAAATATGGCGTCAAACCTATGCTGAAATTGCGAACATGACATAACCTCTTTCCTCTTTGAAAGCAATCAGCTGTGAGTAAAGAGACTACGCATGCGCCGTTTCTAATTTATGGAAGAAATTAAGTTATTAGTTGAAAGTTGGCCATCTTTCATTAGATTTAATGTTAATTTTAATTGCTTAATTTCTTGCGTGGACACCTCCATTTCATTACATTGTTTTATATTCTTAATTTTAGTTTTGAATTCATTTTTTATGCTTGCATAAATCCACCTTAAGTGTTTCATACTGAAAAAAATTTAAATTTTTCAAACTTGCAATTTTTGGGTACGAATATATAATTGTAATTGATTTCATATCCTGATTTCACGACTCCGTAAAAACTTTATATTAATTGGTAGTCTGTTTTTTCCATCGCCTCTGGCAATATATGTCATTTCCATTAACCCCTGATAGGATTCAGACTCATTGAAGGTATATTTTACAGATACATCTACCGATCCTGGAATTTGAAGAGTTCTATTCCAATCATTATGGAAAATATTGTGGCGTTTCTATGAGAAGTTACACACACTGTATTGTGTATTCCCAACATATTCTCCAAAACACCTTTTATCTTTATTAAGTATTGCATAAATGCAACAAACGACGCGAAATGTTCATTGCCGGTTATAATGACACTTTTTTGATGAGAATGTAATTATTGATAGGCTATTTTCTGGTTAGGTAGCAAAGTAATTATGTATAATCATGAAAGTAAGAAATATCCAAGATTTTTTTATACTAATTAATATGGAAAATACTATAAATTGAAAGAAATGTAGCCTCGGTATGAATCGTTGACACGAAAACTAATATGAGTTGATAAGCGTCTGAAAAATTGTAGACAATAAGTTATTTCGTGCGATTTTTGATTGAAATTTTCGATTTCGATTTTCATGGACGGTGTTCTTCCGAAATATCATCAATCGTTCCACCGTTAGCGGTCCCATCGCGAGTGACCTGTCGAAATCAGTCCTCACATCCATATGCCGTCACTTTGGACACCTTCCAATCATCTGTAGGAGTAGCCTTATTTTTTGTTTTTTAAAAAAGAAAGCTTCTTTCGTCAAAAAATTAATGACAGTAATTGTATTTCATAGTGTATAAACATCAGTCATTTGCAAGGGTACTTTATTCTGTCAAGTTTTTATAAACATGGGCGGTGGCAATTTTTCATTTTTATAAGGATAATTAGGTAACGTGAAAAAAGTTACAAAATGTAAATGATTTTGTTTTCATTAATAAAAAATACCAAGTATGTGCTATCGTTATATTCCAAATAGAATAACACACAATTTTTCATTGCAATATAAAGGTGGGGACTTTGAAAATAAAAACTGAGGGGTAGCTACTACACAGGGCTGACAAATAAAATTTATTTTATTATACGTCATTAGAAAGGTACTTTAATGCCATTCAAAGCAGTTTTTCTATTTTTCAATTATCTTGTCAAATAAGCGAGATATTACCTGTATACGGCAATATGTATACAGTGTATACAGTTATTATGTATTTTATCAAAAAATCGTGAAAGAGGTCCCTTTTTATTGTCAATTTGACAATTCACAGTATGAAAATATTACTCCCTTCTTGGACCCTCTTTGAATTATGAGCTCTCGCTCAAAAAATTTAAATAAGAAGGGAGGTTGTGTGGCATCTTGTTCGAAAGTGATTTTTATTATCTGTTCAGCAATACTACGTTTTTCATATTTGGTGCAACCATAACTGAGAAAATTTGTTATTAAAATTTGAAAATATTGACACTGTGAATTATGTATCCAGTGAAAAAACCTGAAATAGGTCGATTTATATTCTCAATTTGACAATTTACAGTATATGAAAATATTACTCCCTTCTTGCACCCCCTCTGAATTATGAGCATCCCATCAAAAATTTTACATGAGAAGGGGGATAGTGTGGCACCTTGTTCGAGAGGGATTTTCATTCTCTGTTTAGCAATACTGAGAAAATTTATTCTAAAGTTGTAAAAATATTTCCTTCATTCTACGTAAAGTATAAAAATTTCACATTTCAACACAAATTTTCTCAGCTATAATTGCATTAAATTTTAAAAACCTAGTAACTATTGCCGAACAGCAAATTGAAATCCCTTTTCAAAAAGGTACAACACGGCCCCCTTTCTCATTCCAATTTTTTGAGGGGGTGCTCATAATTCAGAAGGGGTGCAAGAAGAAGAATAGAAATTGACTTGTTTCAGGATTTTTTGATAAAATACATAATAACGCTAAAAATTAATTTATTCCATACCTATGGACCGCACTGTATGTCGATCATAAACATGTTCCTTTATTTAATAAATATCTTGCAGTCGCTTACCACTAGCCTTAATCGAGTATTTTGTAATATAAGAAGACGCATCAACTTTTGCAAAAACGCAACATTTTAAGAACTGAAAGTTAATGAAATTCTGCCGACACGGGAGAGAAACAACATGTAGGAAGATGTATGTAAATCTGGTCTCTCGTTATTTACGCAATTGAATGGATAATACATATACGAAGAGATGAATCGTAGGTGTATGACCCTATTGTTAGCAGAGACCTGCGCGGATACTTGTCTCCAAACTCAAAACTTGAATCACCTCTTCGCGGTACAATACCCACGGCCGAACCAGATGGACACTTCGTTCCTGCGCTCGCAGGAGTGCCCACGTCCTGCTGTCTGTCCTGCTGGCCGCGACGGAGAACTTACGTAAACTCGGTGATAGCGCACCTGGTCCGAAAATCGAGCGAAATTTCGAGAAATGTACCCCTCCGAATATTTCGCGTACATTTTTCCGTCGATAATGGCGGAAATTCAGTGAGTGGGAACTTTAGCCACTAAGAAAAATTTGAATTATGAGATTTGTCATGCTGCGATTAATGAACAATTTGAATGACATTGTTGGGTGAGGTGCGGATGTGCTTTTTGTAGTGAATGATAGTGGACAAATCGACAGGAAGTATGCCTTGCAAGGTCCGATTATACTGCGAACGGACGTTTTCCTGCTGAAGGTCAGTTTTTGTTAATTTTCTGTCACAATTCTATTTATATGGTTAGGGTTTATCAAGAATATTGGTAATGTTTTAGTGCGTCTTTTTGTAGTTACAAATCGACAAATGAAAGAATTTCCCACATGGAAATATCATGGCGAAAAACATGACAATATTTGAAGATTTTCCGGATTCTTCCTTTTAGTTTGTTTATAATAAATTATAGCTTTGAAACTTAAGAAACGCTTCAAAGGCAATATGGACTAAAAAGTAAAAAAAAATTATTAAAAATTTACTTTGATTTAAAAAAACGTGTACCTACTACTTGATATCAGTCATCCTTATTTTCTATTGTTATAGCTATTCGTAAATTCTAGGACGATGAAAATGTAAGTGAAAAGCAGTCCACGCTTTTCACACATTAGAGTTACCTTGTGAAGATTATTTTTTACTTTTCAGTTTACATTACGATGAAAGTTTTTCAAAATATGATTTATTTTCTTCTTATTATTATTATATATTACAACATTATTCTCATATATTATATAGCCTTATCATCTGGTCATATGCTTTCTTCAAAATCTAACGCAAAACAAACAAACAATACTATTATTATTAATATTGTCATATTATTAACACATTATGAAATAATATTTCATTGTCATCAAGTTCAAGACAAACATTATTATTATTATTATTATTATTATTATTATTATTATTATTATTATTGAAGAATTCTTGTATTGATATCTGTCCATGCCTCGGTCCTTGCTATGTGCGGGCCAAATTTTAAATTATTCGGAAGTGGGCGAAAATTGAATTTGAAAATTCACATTATTATCATTATATTTATTATAATTTCAAAGTTATCATCGCAACGCGTCGTTCGGCCATCTGCAAT
This sequence comes from Chrysolina haemoptera, assembly GCA_958298965.1. NCBI lineage: Eukaryota > Metazoa > Arthropoda > Insecta > Coleoptera > Chrysomelidae > Chrysolina > Chrysolina haemoptera. The sequence goes on along the minus strand of OY282590.1, from coordinate 4,343,310 downwards.
CGCGTGCGGAAAAGTATCACTTTTCGCAATTGTTAGATAAACTACTATTTCCTCCTATAGAAAGTACACACTTTCCTCCCTCAAACCAGGGAGGAAACTCATACTTTTCCTAGGGAGGAAAGTACTTTTCGTCCTCCTCATTTCAAGTGATAGCAATCCAAAATGTATAAGCTATCTTAATGTCCAATAATTCAAATCACTGAGAAGAAAAAAGTAAAATAACGTTCCTAAAAAAAAAGTTGCAATTGCCAGGAGCTGAACCCGGGACTTTCGGATTACAAGCCCAAGAAATAAATAAATAAATAAATAGAGGTTTATTTTCCATAGTAACTCATTACAATTCACAGATAATGACATGCCATTTCATTCAGATTCACATTTTCCAACCCAGGGGGATAGGAAAGGGGTGAATAGGAGGGCGCAGAAGTAGCAACTCTCCTGCCCTCGATCAGGAGAACAGGAGAGCGCCCTGCCAAACCGAATTTGGAACCCCCAAAAGAGAAGGTGCCGTTGCCGGGCCACGCTAGTGGTAACGTGGGGCCAGACATTTCATTATCATTCTGTAAGATCCACGCCTCCTGCATAGCTAATGCGTGTAGTTAATTTTTGAGGCTGGTAATTTCGATGTCAATCCCGGAAAAGGCTGAGGCAAAAAACCGGGTCGAGGTACTTCGCTTTAGGTATTCCTTTCGTCTTGGTTCCCTAAGGAACCGGTTCTTCCCTTCGTTCTTGGAAGATATCCAACGCTTGATAAATGAGCCCGCCGTGTTTGCCGGGCTCATTATCGAACACTCTGAGCTTTGTAATGTCCTTGGTGAGGGGACTTTTATCGATGTAGTATTCATAGAACTTGTATGACAAGTTTCTAATATATGTCGGAACCGAGTCGACGCCAGCAAGCTCCCTAAGAGTTTCCAATCGAACGTATCTTCGGCTGTTGGTTATAATACGGAGTACTTTATTTTGCATCCTATCTAACCTCAACAAAGGGGTCATTTTTAGGCTGCAAAATACTGGACAAGCGTAAGTCATTGATGGTCTGATGATTTGTTTATATAACAGAAGTTTGTTTTCGAGGCTTAATTTGGAGCTTCTGGCTATCAGAGGTGCGCTTAAGTGCACCCGCCCTCTGTACAGCCAGTGTTATAATATGTCTACCGAAATTCAGACGCTTGTCCAGCTGTACTCCCAGGTATCTCGCAGTGTTCACGTTCTCCACAGCTTGGCCATTGATCACCAACTTCCTGTATAATTTCGAGTAAGTATACTTCTTGGTGAAGTTGATGGTCTCTGACTTCGCCGGGTTCACCACGATCTTGTTCTCAGCCAAATAGGGTATGACCTTCCTATCCAAGTGAACTTGGATCCTATACTGGGCAGCGACGCTCGAGAAGGAATGGGCAAAAATGGCGGTATCATCTGCATATACTGCCGTGCCCATATCCGGTCTCTCGCACTGAGGAAAATCATACGTATTCAACGCGTACAAGTGTGGCGACAAACTTGAACCCTGCGGGACACCTGCTTCAATCGGAAACTCTGCGGAGCGAGTGTTGTTTACTCTTACCATAAAAGTCCTTCCAACAAGGTAGGAGTTAACCAATCTTACTATACAGTGTGTCTCACTTCTCATGGAAACACCCCCGTATATTCCGTAATAACTGAGGTAGAATGATGAAACTCTCAGGACAGATGAAAATGGTCAAAATGCACCCACGACCTCAATTGGGTTGGCCTAAGTGATATACACTTCCCACCACTCGCGATGGAACAACCCATTTTTACGGTAAAACATTCTAGGGGGCAAAATAGGCTCGAAATTCTTTCAGATTCGTAATCAGGACCACCATCATACTACAGATACACTTTTTTCCTGAAAAAATTGCATTGCAAATTGAATTTGTCTCACTTCTCATTAAAACACCCTCGTAATTTCCGTAATTATTGAAGTAGAACTCTGTACATTCCAGGAGCGTTCCAGGAGTTGATCTGAGTGACATACACTGCCCGCCAGGGGCGATGAACCTAGCCAGTTTTGCGAAAAATTATATTAGGGCACAATAGACTCAACGGATTCGGAATGAAGACACCAGTTTTACCAACAATACATATTTTCGAGGGTAATACTACAAGAGGTTTTTATTTTATCGGACAAACTTTCATTTTGCACAAAAACTTGGCTGCTTTGGTAATTGACGAGAACAAAATAAATAACATGATAAAATCACGACACCGTCCTGTTACAAACTACCAAGTTTAAATGGAACAAAATTAAAGTTTATATGATGAAAACAAAACCTCGAGTGGTATTACCCCCGAAAATATGTATTGCTGGTAAAATTGGTGTACTGATTCCGAATCCGTTGAGCCTATATTGTCCCCTAATATAATGTTTCGCAAAACTGGCTAGGTTCATCGCCCCTGGCGAGCAGTGTATGTCACTCAGATCAAGTTCATGCAAGATTTAGATTCACCACTGGTATATCTAACGATCCTGAAATTTACAGAGTTCTACTTCAATAATTACGGAAATTACAAGGGTGTTTCCATGAGAAGTGAGACAAATTCGGATTTTTCAGGACTGACATTTTTTCACTTAAAGAGTGTATCGTGGTCCTGATCACGAATCTGAAAGAATTTCGAGCTTATTTTGCCCCCTAGAATGTTTTACCGTAAAAAGGGGTTGTTCCATCGCGAGTGGTGGGCAGTGTATATCACCCAACCCAATTGAGGTGGTATGTGCATTTCGAGCATTTTCATCTGTCCTGAGAGTTTTATCAGTCTACCTCAATTATTACGGAAGATACGGGGGTGTTTCCATGAGAAGTGAGACAAATTTGGATTTTTCAGAACTGAAATTTTTTCAGGTTAAAAGTGTATCTGTAGAAAGTTGATGGCCCTGATCACGAATCTGAAAGAATTTTGAGCCTATTTTGCTCCCTAGTATGTTTTACCGTAAAAATAGGTTGTTCCATCACGAGTGGTGGGCAGTGTATATCACTTAGGCCAACCCTATTTAGGTGGTAGGTGCATTTCGAGCATTTTCATCTGTCCTGAGAGTTTCATCATTCTACCTCAATTATTACAGAAGATACGGGGGTGTTTCCATGAGAAGTGAGACACACTGTATATGAAGGCATGGATTACAAGCCCAAGACGCTAACCATTGCACCACCTCAGATTCTCAGATGGACATGACTGTATTGACTATACTGTATTGACATGACTGTATTGACTATACTATATTTACAAAAAAGGTTAATTAAGTGGGTAGGAGGAAAAATCATATGAATTACATGGGAATAAAGTGCCTTTTCCTCCCTTAGATGTTTACTGCTTTGCGTCGGGCAGTGAACTACATCCTGCGGGAGGAAAAGTAGCACTTTCTTCCCTAAGTAATACAAATAGCTATTACTTATATTATAACCAGGGGGGGATGTGTGTCAAGCTGAACATGATAGAAACTGTTGCACTAGTGCAATAAAGAACTTCTTTTTTTACGAAATATAGTTCAATAAAGTTTTGCATGAATGTAGAAAAAATACATTATAAATGAACGGTCGGACGCTGGGAGCGAAAGTGTTTCACAGATGACATAACAACGGATAGGGGCCCAACTTTAATGACCACAAACACCAGACTGATCCGTTGATAGCCGCGATATTAATTGCAGACCAACAATCTGTGCAGTTGCTGGAGTAATTACAAAATTTCATTTGTATTCAGTGCGCAAGGGAAAAATGTTTAGGGACCGAAACCAGTTTGGCTGAAAAACTTGACATTTCGCCGGTTCCGAAATGGGTGATCGCAACAATGTTGGTAATGTTCATGCGTGATACTTATACACATACAGGGTGATTGGTTTACCAGACTTGTTCAGAAGATTTATATCAATTACAATACTCATCGTACTCTAGTGCTAGGAATCGCACGTTAAAAGGTAAGACCTCGTTAATCCTTGGCACGCACAAGTTTCGACTTTTGAGGGCTGCCGTTCGTAAGGGGACGACAGCTGGTTAACGGAAAAACAATTTTAACAAAACAAAACAACAATTTTAACTCATTTCAGAAATATTCAAAAGACATTTCATTTTCGTTTATAGCGCGACAATAAATATTTCAGACATTCTATTGTTTCTGAAATCAATAATTTCTTACCCATCAAAAATAATCAATTCTGTAATAAAAGAAAGATTCTCTGACTTTTGAGAGAGATAATAGTTGTTATTTATGATACAAGTATTAAAAGTGGCATTTTATTTTGTGAGTGGGGAATATTGCGAAACGAGCGTTAGCGAGTGGAGCATAAAATTACTTTTAACAAATGTATCATACAAATTTTTTTGTACAACAGTTACTGCTAGTAAGAAAGAAACAAAAAAATTATAAAATCCATAAGGATTCGAACACACGATCTTTGGATTACAAGATAGATTGGCAGATGCTCCAACTATAATAAACCCCATCGCACTTTATTTATGAATGTGACTGAATACTACTTCGTTTGTAACTTCGAAAGGAATTAGTATTACCAATTGCACAAACGGCCAAATACATGTGTGAACTTTTATAAATGAATCCTCTTGAGTAGGTGTTCCGATTATAATATCTGATTGAATTATTATTATTATTATATTACTGAGTATCCATCATGTCATCTGTCATCTTACTTTTAACACTAGTGTTAAAGTATTTTTAACACTAGTGTTAAAAGTGATTTTGTGAAAACATCAGTTTTTAGTTCATATGTCAACGAATTAAAATAGTAATTTATGTATCAAGTGAGTAAAGGAAATGTTGATGCACGACGCCGTAGGCGGAGTGCGGCATTTCTACGAGTAAAAAAAAACACTTTACTCACGAGTTTCATATAATATTTTTTCTACAACTCTCAAAAAAATAACCAATTCATATTTTTTGCAAATATGAAATGAATTTGGCATATTTTTATTGATTCATTATTCGGACAAAGTATGCCGGAGAGTTGAGTTTCAAACAAATGAAACGAATAATTTCAACATAGTCGAAATCCCTTTGTCTTCACACTATCTCGCAAAAATGGAAAATTTGAAGCGAATATTAAAATAACATATTCATCGAGGTCAATATTATTATTATTAATGTTGACTTGACTTTCGAAGAACTAGTCCATCCAAGTAACTTTTCATTTTCTTAGATTTGTATTCAAAATAAATAAACAATCCTCGTGAAGCAACGAATACCTTTTTCTTTCTTTGAACTATGTCAAGGAAATCTCATATTTGCACTATCCACGATTTTTCTCCATTCAATCTTTATCACTTTTCATTTCTACTTAAATCAAATTTATAGTTATCAAGAATTCGTTATCTGGATAGATGCCCAATTTCACAAACTTCATTAATTATTGTTGTCAACTAGTTTCTGACGGCCAAACAGCCATAGCTACCTTGGATTACCTAGTGTAGATTAGGTCCAATAGTTCCTTAGAGGTATATGCTATTATTTTGACAATATATTTCCTTGCTAAACAACCAATCAGTGGATTTCAAATTTTGAAATTCAGCCAATAGAATCGGAACTACAGTGAAAATATAGCTTGTCGCTGTATTTTCACGGTGATAATCCAGCTTAGTTTTTGTTTTACTATCTGTCATGTGAATGATTTAAATTATAAACGTCAAGTTTATGTGTTTTGACTAGTTATCTTTATCAATATGAGCGATCGTTGGGGACAAATGTACATTGGTATCATAGATGAGGCCGTGGAAAAGAGTATTCCGTTGAATACGGCTAGAAGTAAAGCATCAATTACCAGGTGACACGATTTTTCTTTATTTCAAATCGATATATTGTCGTCCTAAATATAATTCGTGGTATGATTAAAAACCTATAATTTTTTGGAATATCACTTCATTGGCAATCCCAATGCAAGAAAATATTTTCAGCTTTGGGATTGCAATTCATTAATATTCCAAAAAATTATCAGTAATAATCATACCACTTATTATATTACCCCTGAATATATTCGCTGCGATAGTTTGGAATTTTGATAATACTTATTTAATAGCAAGAACGCTAAGAATATTATTGGTGAAACAATTTGTTTATCAGATATTTATAGGTTATTAGTTGCCAAAAAAAATGAGAACTGGCTTTATGACAGGATTTCGTTATTATTTGGATCTGTCACTGTTGCTGCATGAACTTTTTTTGACAGTTGTAGAAAATAGTAATTTTTTTTTGGACGAGTGGACAATATTCTAGGACGAGCGTAGCGAGTCCTGGAAGTCTGTGAGTCCAGAAAAACTGTTTTCGGACGTGTTGCGTACACAATTTTTTCGGCAACCGTGTACAATAACAAATCGAGACACATTTATTTTTTATATTTCTTGGTAGAAGAAAATTTCGAACATTTTAATTCTTATTTGTATTAAATATTGAAATTGGAACAAAAGATAGGCTCTAACAGAAACATTCTAATTCTTATTTATATTAATATTTATATTAAAATTTGAGGATTTCCCGGACTAGTCCGGGAAGTGATACTTTCTCAAAGAGAAATCCTACTTCCCGGACTGTTGCCGAAAAATTTAATTTTTAATGACAGTTGTACCAAAAATATTTTGTATGGCTGGTTTGGTTTCGAAGAGGCAAAATCCACACGATATTGATTGAAAGTTTGATTTTGTGGAGGAAATTCGATTCTTGACATGATTTTTTGCCTTCCACAATCTGAAAATGAAAAAAAAATGTTAATCAAAAAAAATCTGTACAAGTTACTGCGTTCACAAGACTGCTGTTTTGAATGAAATTAATTTTTGTCAGTAACGTATCCTACACTGAATGTGCCTATCTGAAAAAATGAGATCAAATTAACCAAGAATACTTTTTTTTTGAAATATGTTGACGTTTCGGAGGCTGTATCTGCCTCCGTTATCAAAACTTGCTAAAAAACACGCTGAACAACAACAACAAGATCTTGCTTTGACAGAGCCAAATAAAACCTGTCATACATTCTTTTGATTGACATTTGCTATCTTGATGCATAGGGTGTTCGGTATCAATCAATCACCATTCTATTTCATCTCTGAGGAGAGGTATCCAGGTTCGGTCCATAAAGAATGCAAGCAGTTTCCTTTAAATTCCTTTTTTCTTGATTTGATTCTCTCAATAAAATTTTGGTATTATTCCACTCCATCATATGATCGCCATCAGATGTTAGAATATGTTCGGATATTTTCGAACCTGTTATTTTTCGATTTCTGATGTAACTTTTATCTTCTTCCTGGCGCACAATCAATGTTCTTGATGTTTCACCTACATATATTATACTATAATTTTTACCACACGAACAAGGTATGTTGTAAACACAATTTTTTGAACATTCAGCAGTGTTTTTGGGTTTTGATCAGTAAGGAATAAGTATATAAGGCACTACCATCAGCTAGCTGCTGAATACCCTTTTCCAATAGTTGTTCTCATTTACCGCGATTTGTATAATATGCTTATCTAAATTTATCACAATTTCTGTGATTGTGTTTAGGTTTTGTTAATGTGTGGGCACAGAGGTATGTTTGAATATTCATGATAATCGTTATTTTTGTTGAAAACATGTAAATTGCATTTGACATTTCGTAAATAATATGGACGGAAATGTAAGTAATTTATATTAATAAGAAAGTTGTTCGCACCTGCTGTCGAAACTGATACTTACTAATACTGAATAGTAAACATGATTTTGACCAGAAAATATTTTTCCAGAGCATAAGGAATGGAGAAGTAGTATATATATACAGGGTGGGTCACGGTCGATGGTACCTTAGACGTTTACGGAGAACGGGACATAGGATCATTCTGAAAATTTGGTTTCTCAAGTAGTTGCTCTTGGTCTATCGATCTAAAATATTTTCAGCAATGCAGCGTTGCCGCTTATACCAGAAAGTAGCAGCATCTTTGTTATTTCAAATGGGTCACCCTGTATATTACCGCGATTTTGAACTTGTCATTCCTTTCTGATTATTTCTGCCCCATACTCCCCTATATCTATCTCTAACGGTTTTTGAGATATTGGTTATTTTCCATATTTTTTATCCAAAATATAGCTCGAATTTAATGTTTATTTAGTAATTTCTGCGGTATTTGGATTCTTAGGAAGTTGCAATTTTGTGTTTAGTTCATCAAGATTATGTACATTGATTCTGTATAGAGAAGTTTGTTCTGCGTTATACAGGGTCGTTCAAAATTCATGATCTTACTGCTAGATACGAAAAGGGTTGAAAGTGCGTTTTTTTTAATGGAACATCCTGTATATTATGAAATATCCTGAAAGATGACTAAATTCCCTTCGAATTGATATATCATGTTCCTATACATAAATAGCCAGAATTCCGATATAATAGCAATTTTCACTTGTAATCTCCCTAATGCTTGAATTATTGCCGGAAATTTTTCGAGTACATGAATTTTCTTTGAAAATTTCACACTTCACTTTTGTAGCCAATCAAAAAATTCGTTCTTGTTTAGATACCATGGCAACCCTAAAAATTTCTGGAAATTTTTATACTCCTGGGTACCCTGGGTGAAATTAATAAGTGGAAATTTTTCTGTCAAACATTTGACATGTGACAAGTTAATATTTTGTTTTAATGTACAAATGGAGGTCTAGTTTTCATATGAAAGGAAATAATTATGTATTTACGAGATATTTGGAATGTGTCTGAAAATATTTTCTCCACGATTATTGCAGAAATTGTCAATTCTGAAATCATATTTCAGAAGAAGTTCAATACACCATTTGTCACAAGTTTTTATCACAAATCCCGTAGCTCAGCGGTAGTGTTGCGGCCTATGAGTTGCTATGTCGATGGTTCAATCCAAATTTAAACACATTTATTGATGAAAATTTTGTTAAGTATTTTACATATCAATATTTCAGTGGTTAGAAATAGTTCAGGTGAAACCATCGTTAGTTATTTCTTATGAATTGTTGGATGATTTTCATTTCTCGGTGTGAAATTTTCTTACCGAATCCCCCTCGTGCTTGAATTATTTGCTGTAAATTTATCTCGTACATGAATTTTCAAAGAAAATTTCAAAGAAAATTCATGTACTCGAAAAATTTCCGGCAATAATTCAAGCACTTGGGAGATTACAAGTGAAAATTGTTATTATCTCGGAATTCTGGCTATTTAGCTATAGGAACATGATATATCAATTCAAAGGGAATTTAGTCATCTTTGAGGATATTTCATTGTATACAGGATGTTCCATTTAAAAAAACGCACTTTCAACCCTTTTCGTATCTAGCAGTAAGATCATGAATTTTGAACGACCCTGTATAACGCAGAACAAACTTCTCTATACAGAATCAATGTACATGATCTTGATGAACTAAACACAAAATTGCAACTTCCTAAGAATCCAAATATCGCAGAAATAAACATTAAATTCGAGCTATATTTTGGATAAAAAATATGGAAAATAACCAATATCTCAAAAACCGTTAGAGATAGGTATAGGGGAGTATGAGGCAGAAATAATCAGAATGGAATGACAAGTTCAAAAATGCGGTAATATACAGGGTGACCCATTTGAAATAACAAAGATGCTGCTACTTTCTGGTATAAGCGGCAACGCTGCATTGCTGAAAATATTTTAGATCGATAGACCAAGAGCAACTACTTGAGAAACCAAATTTTCAGAATGATCCTATGTCCCGTTCTCCGTAAATGTCTAAGGTACCATCGACTGTGACCCACCCTGTATATACAGATGTGTGAAGGTTAGACAACTGTCTAAGTTAAAGAAGAATCCTTTTAATTTTGGGTATGCAGTCAACACGGGGGTGGAAATAAAGTGAACTCTTGTTTCTGTTCAAGCTTTCGAGGCTTTATTGGCTCTTCATCAGGAACTCTACAATGAATTTCAATATAGCAGTAAAAAACTTTTTAAGAAGCACATGTACAACTTATGAAAGTGTTATAATCCCTTTCACTCGCCGTGATTTATGAATTAACATGTCCCATAAAACAAAATACTTTGTATAAAAATTGATATAAAAATTGATTTAAAACTTTGATTTCAAATATCATGATAATTTAAAATACGTCAATAAAATTATTTATCTCCCGACAAATCGTGTCGATCATGTTGGGATTCAACAGGAAATGAATTGATGAACAGAAGAAGAAGAATGAATGAAATGAAATTGACACGTGGATGGTCGTGACAGGTGACAGCAATACCGTGACCTTGTTGCGAACATACAGTGATGATGAAAAATAAAAACACTAACAACTAGGATTGCCAACTGTTGGTGAAAATTATTTAAATTTTTAATAACTATTGTCCATTGACTGAGTAGGGTTATTTAATAAATATGAATATATAATAATGAGGTTGTCGATGTCTGTTCTAGAATTCATCGACATAGGTTCTTTATAAATGGCAAAAATTTATAAAGAACCTATGTCGATGAATTCTAGAACAACCAAACTTAGCTTTATATGGATTTTGGATGTCTGTTCTAGAATTCATCGACATAGGTTCTTTATAAATTTTTGCCATTTATCCAAAATCCATATAAAGCTAAGTTTGATTGTGCACTACATAAAGCACCACTCAGTATTCATACATCTACTCTTTTTCATGCGAATGCAATTCGTAGCTACACGGAATTCACATTATCCTAAAATAGAGCATGAGTTGAAGTTGTTCATACAGTTCATCTGATAATACACCAGCCAACAGCAACGTGTAAATTTTGTGATAGGTTTCAGTATGTCCTGAATGTTATCTTCTTTATTAATAATGAAAGGTTGATTCTTGATGAGGACTAATCAGACATATTTCGAAAAGTGATTCAAATCGAATTCTGAAAATTTGGAACATGGTAAAATATTTCGAACCCCTCTTTATTTCTGGTTATACCAAAAATTTATAAAAACTTTCTCATTTTTAACGAAACACTGTATTCAAAACGGGTTGAGGTACTGGGCGTTGTACATTCAAACTTGGGTTCCCTATGAACTCGGTTCCTCCCAGCGCTTCTTATAAGTACCCAGAGATTTATAAATCACCCCGCGGTGTTTGCGGGGTTGATGATCATGAATCGTAAGCCTGGTAAGGCCTCTGGATAGGGGACTTCTTGGAAGAAAGTACTAGTGAAAGTTGTTAGACAAGTACCTTACATATGTCGGGTGGGAGTTGACGATCGCAAGCGCTCGCAATGCATCCAATAGAATGTATCGAACAATATTGGTGATGATACAAAGTACTTTTTTCTAATAACTGTCGAACATATTGCAGAACACAGGGTTGGCGTGTAACAATACAGGACGGACCAATTGCCTGTACATGAGTACATAACACTAGGCTTGGAAGATCTTGAGCTCACCTGCTAAATTCGGCTTGTTGCCGCAGCAGTCCACTGGATCGCCATACTTATGTGCGGGTCCATTGTCAAGAGGCCATGAACGCGATCATATTTGGGACGTTTTTTAGGGTGAAAGAGTCAATTGTTAACTCAAAAACGGTTCTAGAGAACGTTTGATTCTATGTACTTGCAGTAATGGAAATTGACATTTCAATCCGGTTTTCCACAAAAAAATCTAAAAAATTTTCCAAATTTGCAGTTACTTTGAAGCAATTTTTTGGGTAGATTTTACCTTTCTTTTGATACCAAATTCATTCCGATTGGATAAAAATTGCTTCATTTTCTAATGGAAGAGAAATACCACTGCAGCTACCTCGATTATTTGTGAAAACCATCATGCTGCCGCAGACGTAAGTACATAGAATCAAACGTCCTCTACAAGCCTGTCCTAGTTTGAAATCGATACGACGAACCGTTTTTGAGTTATCGACTCGATTCGATTCAAAATTGGTATGTAAGGGTTTTCGGGGTCAGAGATTATAAATTTCATATCAGAATTCATAAATTAAAAATGGCGGCTCCAAGATGGCGACGAGAATTGTGATTATGTTCAGATTCCAATCAAAATTGGGTTTTTTAGGTCGTAGGTTTCGAATTTTTCATCAATATTCATGAATTGAAGATGGCAGCTCCAAGATTGGGGACGAGATTTGACATTATGGTCCGATTCGATTCAAAATTAGTGTGTGAGGGTTTTCGGGGTCAGAGATTATGAATTTTTTGTCAAAATACTTGAATTCAAGATAGTGGCCCAGGATGGTACAAGGTACATACCTATATGTTCATAGGAACTTTTTTTCTTAAAACGACCTAACGAATCATCCTCTGTAGTTTCGTACCGTAGTTAGGAAACACGAGGGAAACGCATTAAAAAATTGATTTTCGATATGTTATCCCCATGCAGGAACCACTCCTAAATTTATTTTCATTTTACTCCAAATCGATATACTTCTCAACCCTGTTCGAGGCTTGTACGCGAAAATAGGGCACCTAAATTTGTCACTATCTGACTGTCTATAATGAGTGTTGTTCATAATCGGATTATTTCCATAATCGGATTATGGCGATTCGAGTGATTGCAATAATCGAATTATCATTCGAATTCGAATAGTTGTCGGTTGTCACCTGTCAGTTGCCACTTGTCAGTTGTCACTTGTCAATGTCATCAATCATGTCTTGTTCTATACTTCATTATTTATTTATATTTTGGTTCCTGTTTGTTATTTTTGATATTTTTTAATACAACAGATTATTTCAACAAATGACAATTGACAGTACACAGTACTGATAGCTGATAGTCACGTGGCAAAGTGTAATAGGTTATTTTTCATCCGAATTCTCCCAAAACAATAATCGGATTACACCGATTATTTCAATAATCGGATTATCGATTATTTTTAATTCGAATTATAACAACATTACATAATTCCAGTAGACGTATTTTATCAAAACATTGGAATACAATTTAATTTGCCGCACGTATTTCCATACAAATTCCCGCAATGAATAACACCTTGTCCCATTCGGTGGCCGAATTTTAATTCTGAAACTAAAATACGACAAAGTATATTTCGTACTGTCTCACATCGGAATAAATCTTGATAATATTATTCATGAAGTAGGTTTGAAGTAGGTACGCGAAAATAGGGCACCTAAATTTGTCACTATCTGACTGTCTATAATGAGTGTTGTTCATAATCGGATTATTTCCATAATCGGATTATGGCGATTCGAGTGATTGCAATAATCGAATTATCATTCGAATTCGAATAGTTGTCGGTTGTCACCTGTCAGTTGCCACTTGTCAGTTGTCACTTGTCAATGTCATCAATCATGTCTTGTTCTATACTTCATTATTTATTTATATTTTGGTTCCTGTTTGTTATTTTTGATATTTTTTAATACAACAGATTATTTCGACAAATGACAATTGACAGTACACAGTACTGATAGCTGATAGTCACGTGGCAAAGTGTAATAGGTTATTTTTCATCCGAATTCTCCCAAAACAATAATCGGATTACACCGATTATTTCAATAATCGGATTATCGATTATTTTTAATTCGAATTATAACATCATTACATAATTCCAGTAGACGTATTTTATCAAAACATTGGAATACAATTTAATTTGCCGCACGTATTTCCATACAAATTCCCGCAATGAATAACACCTTGTCCCATTCGGTGGCCGAATTTTAATTCTGAAACTAAAATACGACAAAGTATATTTCGTACTGTCTCACATCGGAATAAATCTTGATAATATTATTCATGAAGTAGGTTTGAAAAACGATGCACACAAAGCTGTGGGCTTAGACACCGGCATGTAGGCAGGCTAGTTTTAGTAGGCTGTGGGCTGAGAGAACGGTTCATTCCTTCTACTACATTACTTGAAAACGATGAATGAAATCAAGTATCTAATGGAATACTACTGAAGATTTATGGAGGGGACGTTTACTTTGACATATTGTTCGAAAATACGAGCTGTTTTGTTGGGAATTGTAATATTTATTTTTATCGATTTCCCATTCTTCAAAAACTTAAAGAGGCCTGCTATATCAAGTTACTTACATTTTTTGTGGATAAATATTAGGTTTTCTCAAAAGGCTAATTTCACAGTAGTCAGTGTTAAATTATTATATCAGGAGTAAGTATCCTCACCAATGATGTCAGTATTACAATCTGCAGTAAGTTTAAAAGATCATTCACCTATAAAAAAGCTGAATTATACAACGACTTTCCGCCTTCCCTCCAGACAAAATCTTTATCCAGTTTCCGATATTGTCTCAAACAAAGCTTCCTAAATAATCTATGTATAGCATTCGATCATCACAATAACATTAAACAGGAAAAAAACATTTTTATTGCTTTGTTGAATCCTGACTATGAACCAATTGATACCAATAACCCAACTTTTGTCAACCGGATGAAGTAGAAAGTGGGAGTGACATATAGTTATTCATTATACAAGTGAAAAAAGTATTAGATTTTAGTTCGAGAGCTAAAATCTATAATGTTTCCCGTGTTTGAAAACAATCAAATGCCTACGGCTTAAGATTTTCGGTTCGCGAGATCTTTCACATTTTCTCTTATGAACAACCATTTCATCTAAATATACAAACACGGTTCATAGCCGCATCGATAGAATTGCGGCTTACTACGCGAACACTGCGAGATACCTGGAAGTACAACTGGACAAGCGACTGAATTTTGGCAGGGATCTAACTCTGGCTACTCAGAGGGCTGGAGCGGAGCTAAAGCGTACCTACCCTCTGATAGCCAGAAACTCCAAACTACGTCTTGATAACAAAATACTCACATACAAGCAAATTATAAGGCCCGCGATGGTATACTCTTATCCAGTGTTCGAAACCAACGCCGCTGGCGAGGTTGGACAGGATGCAGAACAGGATGCTTCGTATCATAACTGATAGTAGACGATACCTTCGAGTGGAAACCCTTAGGGAGCTTGCAGGCGTCGACTCAATCCTGACACGTATAAAACAACTGAATCTGATAAAATTTTATTTGTACCAAGAAAGTTTTGGGGTAGTTTTGATTACTTCCATTCTCAGCCTAGTTACTTTGGCAATAAAGTTCAGCAATAATTTTTTTTTATTTTTTTTTTGGGAAGTAGATCACATAATTGAACAGAATAAGTATTTTTTTTTTTGGATTTTAGCACTGGTAATAAATTTTCACTTTTTCAGGACAGGTATGGCCCAGATAATAATTCATAACTTCCTCATTATGAAATCTGCCAATTTCATATTTCAGTATAACAATCACAATCAGTTGAGAAAAGAAACCACATATTCGGAATAATTTTTCCTGGCGTCCAGGGCCGGCTTCACTCCAGCAATAAATCTCAACTTCCTTATAAGGAACTCTGCCAGTTCCATATTTCAGGTTCCAGCATATCGAAGAGAATCGTTTCAGAAAATAATTCAATTATTCAAAATAATTTTTCCGGGCGTCCAGGGACGGCTTCACTCCAGCAATAAATCTCGACTTCTTTATAAGGAACTCTGCCAGTTCCATATTTCAGGGTAGAAATCAGGATCGGTTGAGAAAACAATCCACATGTTCGGAATCATTTTTCCTGGCGTCCAGGGCCGGCTTCACTCCAGCAATTGCTCAGTGTGGACGGCAAAAGTGTGCTTGACATTCCGTTTAGGTTATTACCGAGATTTTGTATTTAATTTGGATATTGATGGGTATGAATATTTGTACGCGACTGACTGCGGATCGGTGCTCATGCGGTGCTCATGTGCCAGGAGAACCTACGCAGCCTGAGCTTCAACCGAGCAGCACATGTGCTCATTCGGTGCTCATGCAGAACGAATGCTCTAGTGAATATGCACCTTAATACAGGGTGTTCCTAAACATCATGTACATCCGAAAGGGGAACATTTCTTGGCTTATTTTACGACTAAAAGTTCAAGTAAACATAGGTCCGCGAACGCTTCGTTAGCGATATATGGGGTGTTGAAATTTCAAGATTTTTTTTTGTTTTTTCTTTATAGATCCTGCAGTTTTTGATATATTTGGCCTAATTAACGTAACCTGAGTTTTCAATTTGAGCAATATATCTCAAAAACTGCACGATCTATAAAGAAAAAACAAAAAAAAATCTTGAAATTTCAACACCCCGTAGATCGGTAATGAAACGTTTGTGGACCTATGTTTATATGAACTTTTAGACGTAAAATAAGCCCCCTTCATCCTTTCGGATGTACGTGATGTTTAGGAACACCCTGTATAGGGAAATTGCCGACGTTATTTTTGCTTAAAAAGGTGGAATCTATTTCCCTATTATATCCCGATCCCTATTTTTTAGGTTTTTCCATGAACATGAAAAAGCATCGTCATATTTATATTCACACTATCTTGTGTATTTCTGAAATCCTGAACCACCTGAGAATTTACTTTAATTCCATATTTCAATCGATCGGACGACCCAGCTGTTGGAACATCTGCACACTACTGTTTAGTGTTTCATTTCGATCTCTCCTCGGGCATAGAAATAGAATAGATATAAAAACATCTGAATGCCGCCGCCAACTTCGCTAGAAAATATTTACTCTTATCCGTTTCTGCCCACACAATGGTAATGTTTACAGGAACGATGTCTCTATACATATGGCGTGTTTCACAATATTTGAGAATTGAAAACCTAATTAAGTATTCATCGAGCTGGCGATAGTTTCCAAAATCGGGTTTTTATGCTCCAGTGAAATTAGGCGTTTCTGTGGAAATGAAATCACGTTATTCTCGAGTATATCAATACTAGAGGCTCTTAGAGACCGTCTTTTGAGGGTGTTCCTTAAGGCACTGCAGCTCAGATTCATGGAAGAGATTATCCCTCTATTTCATATTGTTTTTGATTGGTAACACAACATTTTTATGAAAAAATATGGCTCCATCTTTGTATTGAGATGACAAAAACTAGGTAGAAATAGGAACATGTATTATAGTTTTTTTAAATATCTCAAGTTATTCGGCCGGAAAATGGCGTTTGTAATGTTGTGCAGATAACTTTATCATTTCATCTTTATCAGTTAATGTCTATCGAGAATCAAGGCAGTGAAAAATTCGCGAGAGCTAGCTTCTATTTTCCTTGAATCGAGATGTTTGTCAAAAGACAACAAAATTTGAATGCAATTTGAAATTTATTTACCTATGAAAATATGATTTTGAATGTATTTTAGGAAGATCAATCACAACTACGTGATACACACAATATATTACGAAATTTTATGTAATGTTGACAACTCGAAGATAATCTGACATTTACAGTTTTTCAGAGAGAAATGTCAATATCACCATTCTCCACGTGATTGATCATGTAAATTGTCATTAAAAAAATGACTCGAAAATGGTAATACTTTTATAATGGGGATTTTTCTATTGGTCCTCATTTTTATTGTAATTGGGAAAAAAACTATACATTCTTCAGAAGGCATGATTATTTGGCAAACACGTGTTGTTTACGATAAAAAAATTTCGTAAACGACTTGTTAATTTTTTTCCTATATTCAGTCTAATTTATCCGGAGTAGCCATCAGTTGTCGGAGACTGGAGAGTGGCGTTTACTAACAAAAACGTGGGCTAAACGTGTGGGATGAGCGATTGGACACTCCTAGTTCAAATATGCATTCGGAGAGGCTAAAAGTCTACCTGTATCAACCGAGAATTTCGTTTTTATTCACGGTATCCCCACAGATTCGATTAATGGGATAATGACAACTTGATTTCGCTGAAAGACTAGATTCTTATATATCTGGGATTTTTATAGTATGCTAGGTGAACAGGATTGTATACGAGGTGTTATTTAAGTACCTAAGTTGACCAACTTCGAGGGGTGATTCTTCGAGAGACTTCAGAATGAAAAGTTCATATACACTTATGTTCTAAACAGCTTGGTTTTCGAAAAAAACAGAGTGATAAAAATACATTGTTTTCAAGGTTTTCTTCTAGTTCATTTCGACATTTTCGGCAATAATCAGTTCAGATTCGGCAAGTATAATCAATCCATTCAAATTCATTTCTCAAAAAATCTTTTTACGAAGTCATGCCTTGTTTGACCCTTCAGAATTTTTAATATTATTATTATTTTTTCAACGACACTGACATATCCTGAAAATAGTATATTTTTCAACAAGAGATGAAAATACTGTTTTTTTTTCGTGAGAACGAGAACGATAAAAACGTGTTTCAGCTTGAGTAGAAAATGATATATTTTTTACGATAGATGTTGTTTATAAAGTACTGGATTACAATTTTTAGAAATTTCATTTGCTGATTCAAGTGCCAAGTAGTGAGATTAACTGTCATTAGTGTCAAAACTCCATTTTCATCTCTAGAGTGAAAAACTATCACTTTCATTTAGGGTATCCGGTTGGAAAATGATCATTTTCATATACATGAATAGAAATAAAGAGGATAAAGGTGTTGTTCCATTTTCCATATTTTTGTTCTTTTGAAGTTTTTCATTTACTTGTGCGGTTTATATATAGAAGCTATATGAAAATATAAATGCAAATATGTTTTCAGTATCGCGTAACACGATGAAATTATTCTGCAAATGTGGAGAAAAGGCGTGCAATGTCAGCATTTAGTTCAAAATTTCAATGCAGGGGCGTATGGCAGGTGGATACCCCTAACCCCCCCCCCAACCACGAAGCCACTGGATAAATATGCAACGTTCTTCCAAGAAGACCCAGTTGCAATTGCATATTAGTGCAATTATTCTAGAACAATTATTTACAACTCCAGGGTCGGCTCAGGGTAACTATAATTTTGTCTGAAGAAGGCCCTGGTCGTTCCCACACCAAAACCTGGTAAACCCTGAATAGATTAGAGAGCTACCGGTCAATCTCGTTGCTGAGCACGATGGCAAAGCTGGTAGACAAAATCATTCTCAAACGTCTTTTGAAGCTGGAGAAAAGGCTGAAGGTCATTCCAGATGAACAATTCGGCTTCAGATCCGGACATTCGACAACGTCACAAGTGGCTCGAATTGTTCATGGAGTGAAGGAAGCCTTTAATCGAGACGAAAATAGAGTCATGGCCCTGCCTGATATGCGTAAAGCATTCGACACCGTTTGGATAGACGGTCTGGTCACAAAGATGTTTGATACATGCATGCCTTTCTTCCTACTTAAACTCTTAGACTTGTACCTGGTGGGCCGGACTATGAGAGTTAGAATAGGTAACAAAATTTCAGACGTATACTCAATCGGAGCGGGAGTACCTCAGGGTTCAAGCCTTTCGCCACATTTGTATTCTTCATATACTCATGATTTTCCGACGTTCGCAACGACGCATACTGCTATATATGCAGATGATACTGCTATACAGTGTGTCCATTTAGTGCGTAATTCTTCGATATCTCGAAAGCCATAACCTATAGAGAAAAACTTTGAAGAAAAATTTTTTTCAGTTACTAAAGTTGCTAATTTCAAAAATATTTTCAACATTACTGGGTGTTTTATAAAAGCGGGACGACTCTGAGACGAGTTTTTTTAAATGGAACACCCAGTATTCTTTATTCAAAATTTATTCCGCCGAGGAATTTTTCGAAAAACACTTCCATTATTTGTGTAATGACCTGTCAAACATCGCCACAATCAAATATATCTTAAAATTATTTAAAATTTTGCTGAATTCCCTCCCGAAACCAGCGTAGTAAAGAAATATTGTTTGTATCATTATGTAGAGTTTGCCTCCTCCAAGTTAAATGAAGATTTGGATTGTGGGAATAACAACAATAAAAGTGGTCCAAATTTTAAAAAATTGTCCGTATTCTCGCAATGTAAATCTCCATTGTTTGTATTGTAAAAGTTGCCAAATAATACATATTTTATGTCGAGATGTTTTTATTCGAAGTATTCCAAATAATAATGTTTGAGGTTGAGACAAAAGAAAAACAACTGATTTAGGAATTAAAGCAAGTGAAAAACTCATTACAGAAGTTGTTCGAAATGTCTTCCATCCTGATTGATACAAGCCTCAAGTCGCATTTTGAAATGTTCCCTCACGTTGAACAACATGATCGGTGTAATACTCCGAAAGGCATCCCGAATTCTTTCTTTCATGTCATCAATGGTGGTAGCAGGTATGCGATAAACTATAGATTTCACGTAACCCCATAAAAAAAGTCCATACTGGTCAAGTCGGGAGATCTCGCTGGCCATTGGATTGGTCCTCCCGACCTATCCATTTTTGAGGAAATATTGTTCAAGATGGTTCCGCACTTCTCTATGATAGTGTGCAGGTGCCCCATCCAATTGAAAATACATGTCATGTTGAATCACCAGTGGAATATGCTGTTGGGCAGATCACCTTGTAGAAATCGTAAAAATCTCTCCCCGGTTAAATGCTGCTCGAAGAAAAACGGCCCAGTAACGTAATCATGGAATATACCTCTCCAAGCATTGAGCGACCACTTATGTTGGAGGTTAGAAACTAGAACTGCATGCGGATTTTAATAATAGCGGAAATTATGACGATTAACAAAACCATTTTTGTGAAATGTTGATTCATCACTGAACAGCACATTTTTGAAAAATGAAGAGTTTTCTCTTATTTTGTTTCGTGTCCATTGACAGAATGTAACTCGTCTTCCAAAATCATTTTCTGTAAGTTCTTGGTGGAGTTGAAGATGGAATGGACGAAATGTATGCTTTTTGAGGGACTTCGCTACTGATAATTTTTTAATATCTAAATGTTTACTTATTTCTCTAACACTTAATGTCGGATCCTCAGTTACTAATAAAGCGATTGCAAATTCATTTTCTTCTGTCAAAACAGTTTTTTCCCTTGTAGATTTTTCATAATTTACACTTCCTGTGCGCTCAAATCTATCTATCAATCTTCTGAAGCATGTTTCTTGAAGGCGTCTTCTCTGAGGGAAGTTTTGGGCATATATTCTAGAGGCTAACAGACAATTACCATGGCTTTCTCCTAAAGTGTACTTTCTTGATCAATTAAGCGCATAAAATGGGCATATTTCCATGTGGTCGTAGAAAAAAGTCGTTTCCATCTATCTACAAAACTTCATATTTAAGAATGTAGCCATACACTCTCGGCAGCCCAAACCGTACTCCGTCATATTTAAATTCATTTCGATCCCCCGTGCTTTCGGAACCATGAATAGCATCAGTTTGTTTGTCTCCATCTCCATACATATCCCACATATGGGATATGAAATTGGTATTCATGGTTTTCTGTCGGAATAAAATGTTACGGTTATGACCCAGTTTCAGGCCAAGAGTCAAGAATTCTGCGATCCCGTTCAAACGAGTACGAGGAAAAAAGTCCTTCTATTGAAACGGGTGTCGATTTATTAGCTTGTTCATCAGTTTTGTACGGAATTTGATTTCAGTAACTGCCTTTAGTTGGAGGTAATTAGGAAATTGTTGCAATCAGTATGTTATTTGTCGATGTATTCTGAAGTTTATTTCTCACGAATTGCACATTTTTCCTACGATGCCGATGGAATAATATTGAGAAACTTGCGAATAGCTTCGGATTCTGCGTTTTTAATTTTTTGACACTAATATGGTCATTGAGTCGATACAACCCAAGTAGCACAACCAATGTGAAGCTAGCAGCTAGAGCTAGCGGCCAAATTTTCCGAACATTCCCGATTGATCAGTGGCGTGTGTCACTCTTTTTTTTTTCGGGTACAGAAATTGTACTGAATTCAGGATTTTATGAAATGAACTGGTGGATGCTACATGGTGTCAATTATTTTTTAAATATTGAAAATTATGTGAAAGTGATGGATAATCATAAAATTGAACTGGTGGGTGTAAAATCTGGAAAATTAATATGTTTTTATGCCCCGATGGCCGTATGCACGGATGGAAAGAACATGTTGGAGAAAAATTAGGTTTAGAATAATGGCTGTGTGGATTTTTGAATTCATCCGAGGCTTCCACACTGAAAAACAAATTATATTATTCTTTTTTCATCTTTTTTTTCAAAGAGGGGTGTGTCCCTCTGATCAATCGGGAATGCTGCCAGCTTCTCACTGGTACTTGCACACTCATATTGGGACAATATTGGTACAATATTGTAAAAATATTGGCAAAATATTCAAATAACAATATTGGTGAGAAAAATAATGTGAATATCTGCGATATTGGTCCAATATTTTGAAAATAATATTGGCCTAATATTCTTGAAGCAATATTGGTCTCAAAGTGTTCGGTAGAATATTATAAAAATATTGGTAAAATATTCAAACGAGATATTGACGAGATAAAATTTAACGTAGAGTGCAATAAACACTTACTTTTTGCACTTGTTGCATAAATAACTATTATGACTGTCATACATTGTTCGTATTTATATCAAGGAAGAAACTTTATTCGTGAAATAGTAATAATAAAAAATAATAATAAATAAAATTCAACTCGTGAGTGAATTTATCTCATAAGTCTGTCTTTTATTTCTGAACTCAACTGAATTGTTTTGAGAAAACACCTCACAAATCGACAGACTTATCGCGAAAATTTAATCACTTGTGGTATTACTCCTGATAACTCAGTTATTCCACTCGTTATTGCATAACACCATCCATTTGTGTTTTGTTAGTTGCATAGTTTCAGAACTTAAATGCAGAATCAATGTTCGAACTCAATATGAATAAAGTTAAAATACTTATACAACAGCACTAAGTGTGCATTCAATATCAATATTATTAATAAATAAATGAAAATGATTCCGATAATAGTCTTACAAGTACAGGAGGTATTGGAGGATTATTATAAATTCCTTCTCTTTTTCTAAACAAATTATGTTGCTTTAGGATGCTAAGCAACATAATTTGTTTCTCAAAGTCGAAGGAATTTTTATTTCCATAATCTCCAATACGTTTGTTGTATTACCTACGATAATCAAAGCTATTGAATATTTCCACTGTTATCTCTTTGACAGATGTTCTCTCGTGATGAGTGATCAAAGCGCTTTGCAGTGAATGATGAAGTTCAAGAAGTTTAAGAAACTCCATCAATGTGACTACAAAAATGTTCTTCGAGATGGATGGGAACACAGCAATGCAGACCCATTATCAAGAAGGCCATGTTTGAAGCAGCAAAGCCGATATTGTCAAACTTGAAAGCAAAGTCCACTTTTACAATGATGAACTTTGTAAGGGAATGATGCAAGCTACCATTGTAAGATTTGATTATCTAAAGAGTAAGGAGAATGATGACAATTATAAGTTGGTCCGAAGCTGACTGGTGAAATGGGGTTAGACCTGGGTGGGAGGTATTCAAATTTGGTGCTGTTAAGGGATACTGGGCTCAGAGGGTTCCCCTTTGAATGCTGAATGGTCTTTTCTCAGAGATGCATGATTAAGAGAAGTGGAGAATTGGCATTCTAAGGGTAAAAAGGTTTACTGGAGACTTGTGCGAGCTAGGGAAGACATAGCACTCAACTTTTATCGTGCGATTCCAAACAAATCAATGAATTAGTTCAACTGGTGAAAGTGGAAATGAAAAAGAATTATCTTAACATCAGATCTCCTTTGTAATCACCCAGCTCAATTAAATTTCAAACTTCCATCATTGGAACGTATCTTGGAGTAATCCAATAAAAGGCAATGTGGTTTTAGGATGCCAAGGATACCAGTCCCAAGTTTCAACCTCGCGATTACAATTAAAATTATCAAGGGAGCCCGGCTATAAAGCAAAAGTTCTTCCGCTTGAAACATTAAGAGGGAGTACAAAACTTCTGGAGAATCGTGATTCGAGAGTAAATTACGCAATAAACCCAAGTTATCTGAGGAAAGGATCAAGATATCACCAGAGTTCTTGCTCGAAGTTCATGCCGAATATACTTTTTACTTTTTCCAAATGTAGAGTAAAAACCGACAATCAAGTTATGGATAATGTATCGAAGACTGTGCAGGCTCTGTTCAAATCGAATCACAGAAAACAGTTGATAGGCTGAATATAAATTGACTTGATATAAAAACTGAAGTTTAACAGGGAAGCTTAGAGAATGAACACAGACATAAAAAATACAGACAATAATTATTTCAATAATACTTGAAATAGTATTATGTCACAAGGGCAGAAAATGAGCTTTAGCAGCCCGCAGCTATTTGCTGCACGAGTGAGGCATCTGATTACTTATGTACTCTCCTAAAGGAATTGTTTTGGTAATTTAATGATTTATTCAATCCACCTGGAATTGCGTTGAATTCATACGAATATTAAAAAAATTGTCCAGACCTCCTTGGAATTCCTTCTTGACTACGGCTTTGCTTGCTGGTAGTATCATTGTTTTATAAAACTACGAATGATAAAGCTAAAGATTCATCTCTTCAATATCCAATCGAGAGTCTAAATTGAAAATCGAAAACATGATATGTTTTAGAAAATGGTCACAAACATTTCGCAGAATAAACCAGGATTGTAAAGTTATAAAAAAAATGTTTTATTTATTTTGCGAAAATTTATTTTGAAATACTGAAGACAAATAACTTTTGTCTGATTTCCACTTTTAACAACATGTTTCAGTAAAAATTAGACAAGAGTTCTAATATTTAAAAAAGGAAAAACAATAACTAATGCCTAAAATCCCCATATTGGTTACACAGAATGCGTTGAATTAATGTGACTATTTTCTATCATGCAAGAATAGGTTCGTTTCGTTCACAAAATGCGCTCGTTTTATCAGAAAACTTGATTGAATTCCGATATCAAATTTCAGGCTCGCGTTAACCGCCACTGCAATTTCCGGCAGGGCCGAGATTTGCTAAATATTAGAATAGAAGAAAAAGAATAAGTGTATATCGTTCTTGAAGACTTCTACTTCCTTATGCAAATATAACATGGGAGTATCTGAGTACCTAAAATGTGTCTTGTCCCACTTCACATAACCCTTTTACGATATTTACGGAGGATTCGAAAATCATGGATATTTTAGTTGATTTGAAAAAATTATACTGAAGCAGGATCAGTACCCTCTTTGGACCATATGCAACGATTTTAGACCAGTGGGACAAGTCTCACTTATACATGCCAAAGAAAAAACAGGGTTTTACTCCTGCCTCAGTTTTCAACTCACCTATAGTCCAGGCAATTTCTTCAGTAAATGTTGAAAATAATCGCTCATACACATCCTACATAAAAATGAAGTATGTGATTTCAAGCTTGAGGTCTGCACTTTACAATAGTAATGTTAAACGTATATGCAGGATATCAATAAGTGAATATTTTCAAAGAGAATGACGGTTTTATGGGTAAGTTGAATATGAGGCATGAATTAAGTTTTTTGGCATGTATAAGTGGGACCTGCCACATTACTCTAAAATTGTTGCATATACAGGGTGTTATGTAATAAGTGTCCGATATTTCACAGGACTATTCCCCAAATATTTATACGGTAAAAAGTTCATACAAGCATGTGTCCGAAACCGCTTTATTCCTGAGATACAGGATATTGAAATTTAACAAAAAAATCAATTCTTCCTCTGAAACCATTGGATTTTTTCAATTTTGGTACATGCAAAGTACACAAAAAAATTAATTTTTTCCACGATGAAGGTTTTCTTGATTATTTTATATATTATTTTCATAACTGTCTTCTATCTTTCCATGAACATGATCTCTTGACTTTTTTTATCCATCGGACGGTTTTCGATTTAAAAAAGAAATGGTCTTCATTTAATGAATTTTATTTTTTAAATCGAAAACTGTTCGCCGTTCGAAAAAAAGTCAAGAGACCATTATTTATGAAGAGATAGAGGACAAAATGAAGGCCTTGTGGACCCATGTTATATGAACTTTTTAGCTTCCAAATAACTGAGCAATCATCCTGTGAAATATCGGACACTTATTACATAACACCCTGTATAATCCAAAGAGGTATGGCTTGCTGCTTCAGTATAATAATTCCATATTTACTAAATTATTCATGATTTTCGGATCATCCGCAAATATCTCCGTGAAGTGCGACAAAACACATTTTAGGTACTCAAATACTCGCATATTATATTTGCATGAGAAGGTATAGGAGTCTTCAGAAACGATGTGAACTTTTCTTTTTCCTTTTCCGATCATTTTTAGCAGAGTTAGGACCAATCGAATATTCGGCTCCGCCAGAACTTTCAGCAGCGGGTAAGCGTGAACCTGAAATTTGATGTCGGCGTTCAATGACGTTTTCTGAGAAAACGAGCGCATTCCATTAGAAATTACTTGGAATCATTTTTGTGGAGAATTGAATTGTCTTTCACTTTATTGAGTTGTTTTTCTGATAAATCATATCCTTTCCAAGATTACAGCAAAAATTTATTTATTTATTAAAAAAAAAATGTTTCACCCCTGGAATTATAGTAAACAATTTTTTTTCGTGTTTATCAATGGTTCCAACTACTTGCATACCAAGTTTGGTGGTGCTGCAATCGATCCTCGCCTCAAAACCCAATCCACAGGATTATATGTGTACCTCGGAGTAAAAGGACATTCCCAGATTTCAATGCTTGTTCAATTTGCATTGTAGAGCGGAAATGTAATGCTTTTACTACTAGATACACAATATACTATTCTTTACTCTCAAGAGAGATAATGTCAATATTTTCTCATCAACTTTGATTTTAGAATTGTCGAATTCTGCGATAATCGTGGAGAAAAAGTACATTGTGTTATTACACATTAGAAAACCGTACCATATTTTTTGTTTTCTTTCATATCATTCATCGTTACGTCGGGTACATAAGGAAGATGTGCAGACACTCAACTCAGCATAAAGTATCTCCACTAGACTCCAGTTCTCAAGTTTTCATGTTTATTCTCGAATTGTGACCATTACACCACTCTTTCTCAAAATAAGTTCTGAAATACGAGTCAGCCTAGGAGATTTCGTACACTCGGAATAATTTATACTATATATTCAAGAAGTCCTCACTGGCATATGTAGGGAATGGTCCGGGAGCTCCGGGAGAAAAACAATAAATTATGGTCGTTTATCTTCCAAGCTGATATGAAATTAAAATAGCCCTAGGGGTGGTCCATAGTATAGAGTAATGGGTACTGAGGAGTTTGAGGTGGTTGCATATGGATTTTGTTAATAAGTTATCCCGTGGTGACTTCGAATATTCATAGACTACGAGCCCAAATTACATTTTGAAGGGGTCAAATGACCCAGCATGAAATATATTCAGAAAGACGCTGCTATATGAAAAAATAACATTAGGCACTCTGCCGTCAATTCTGGGTGGTGCAAATGACTATGATGATAATAATATCATCATATTTATCGAATCAAACACAGAGCCTGACAATAAACAATACACTGAGTGAAAGCCAAGTGATAGAGTATGGCATACCACAAGGAACTATCCTGGGACCAATACTCTTTGATATATATCCCAATGTCTATTCTCTGCCTAGAGCTGATGAAGAATTACAACATAATGCTGATGACACATCAGTCTTTCATAGCTCCGAAAATTAGGCATATCTGAAAGAACCAATTGGAAACGATTTCATGATTATCAAACAGTGGCTCGAAAATAAGCTCCTCGCAATAAATACTGATAAGACCTTTTATTTTCCATTTAAACGAATGAAGCATTTTCTCCAAATTTCAATAATTTGCATTTAGACAAAAATATGAACCTAAAACCATGTACAGAAATGAAATAATTTTGAGTAATTCGAAGGGAAAAGCACATACACTTCATCATGAAAAAAATCCAGCACTTCATGTTCAAGCTCAGAGACATATTGAATGTAACCCAACTGAAGATACTTCATCATTCGCTAGCAGAATCTCATATTACATGGGGTTGGAAAAATCATAATTAAGAAACTACAATCCACACAAAAAAAATTAATATAATTTTTAGAAAGAACAACTGAACTTTTGGATCCAAGTCAATCGTTCTTCATGAATTGTAACATTAAACAGCATGAATCCCAACCAAACATACGAAAAAATTAACATGATTACAGTACCAGATACCGGCAAAAAAATTACCTAACCTCGCACATGTCTAAAACCACAAGACAAAAAAGGTTCTGCTATCTCAGTCCGTAGCTCTACAATTTTTTTTTTTTGAAAACTGAACTCAAACGTTCACATTTTCGTCAAAATCTCAGTTAGCGAAGTGTCTCTTTTTCGTTCCAGAACGTAATAGTTATTTATGTATCAAGGGCGTAAAGAAGGCGTTTATGACCTGCGGCGTGGATGATAGCCCGATGGCGTCACACGCCGAAGGCCATAAACGCATTTCACGCACGTGATACATACAAAATTTTATGCGCGAATCCAAAATTGTGACTTGATTTACACAATGGTCTACACGTTTCATACGTTATGTATAAAATAATTAAGAGTAAGATAGTATGGTATGGTATGGTAAAGTATACTTTACCGCCCGTTCTAAAACCTTAAAGACTTTTGCGTCCAGTTTATTATTTATTACGTTGCTATTGTTACGATAGTCATGCAAACAGTATCACCTCATTCGTTCGTTTAGGTTCCAACACGAAATGTCATGAAATGTCACGAAATGTCACGAAATGTCACGAAATGTCACGAAATGTCACGAAATGTCACGAAATGTCACGAAATGTCACGAAATGTCACGAAATGTCACGAAATGTCACGAAATGTCACGAAATGTCACGAAATGTCACGAAATGTCAATGGAGTAAAATGAAGATATTTTTACGAGTGGCTCCTGGGGATAACATACCGAGAATTCAATTTTTCAGATCAGTGCTTATTTGTTTACCTCGTGTTTCTATTTACGGTACGAAACTACAAAGGTTGATTCGTTAAGTCGTTTTGAGAAAAAAAGTTTTTATGAACATATATTCGGAGTTGCTTCTTTTCTGAGATACAGGGCATTTATTTTTTTTTTCAAACGTCTTTGTATCTCAGAAACGAAGCAACTCCGGACATATGTTCATAGGAACTTTTTTCCTTAAGGCGACTTAACGAATCACCCTCTGTAGTTTCGTACCGTAAATAGAAACACGAGGGAAACAAATAAGCACTGTTCTGAAAAATCGAATTCTCGGTATGTTATCCCCAGGAGCCACTCGTAAAAATATCTTCATTTTACTCCAAATCGGTATACATTTCAAACCTATTCGAGGCTTGTATGCGAAAATGGGGCACCTAAATAGCTGACGGTCTATAATACTGGAATAAAAAAATCTAAAGAATACCTATAATCAAAGTTTTTCTCAATTTGAATACATGCAAGTATTTTCATAAAGAAAAAAATTGTTCTCGTCGAATTGCAAATGAACATTTTTCCATTTGTACTTACATAGTTATACACTCAGAATGTTCAGTATTCAGTGCACACAATCCAAACGCCAATAATTGTAGAATCGAGAACAAATCCACTTCAGTATTCCACGGTTTCCCAAACCGCTGATTGTAACTAGTAAAAAAACACCGGAACTATAAAATTAAATACGGTTATGGCACCTGCGCTCGTATTCTGCAATTCAATTGGCTCAAAATAGCTTCGTGGGTGGCCTTCAGTCAACGAATTCGGCGCGGGAAAAAAATTATTGCGAACACTTCTGCGGAAACATCATACGATTTTTTGCGTATTCATGCTTACAACTTATTCCCATGTTTTTAAATGTGTCGAAATGCATTTTTATGGGGCTGGAGAATCTGCTTGGGAATGTTGACGATCAGAGGTTTTCTTGAAATAACCGTCGGCTTTTTCGTCTAGTGGATTTTTTCAGTCTTTCAGAAGGCGTATTTGAAAAAGTCAAGTGTATTATTATGGAAATTGTATGTTGTGTTTTGTGTTCCTATTCAATCCCACACAGCACATACAGTATGGGAAACTTTTCACCTGGGGTATTTTTTTTTCTCCCCTTGGATGCTGGTCCTTTCGCCAGCTGCACCTCAGCCTCTTGGGCTTTTTGTGCTTTCCGGGTTAGTTTTACATCACCCACTCCGTAACTCTAGTCCCCTGTATACATATACAGAAATCTACGCGAGCAACAAGGAACGCAAAGAAATGATAATACCACATAAATAAGAGAGACGCACTACTGCGCGCCTCTCCTGTTACCTCGCCCGACGAATTAACAGCTCAGATGATATCCCTTCCTCGAGCGAGTAGAGGAGAAATTGTAATGCTCTCTCATCATTATAGCATACGAAGGCGTAGAAGGGAAAACAACAAAATATTTTTCGAAAAATTTGGAATTGCCACTTTGAACTGACAATTGTCACTTTGAACTGACAATTGCCACTTTCAATTGGCAATTGCCACTTTGAACTGGCAATTGTCACTGTGAACTGGCAATTGCCACTTGGAACTGACAATTGTTAATTGCAAAAAAACATTATTTATGCATGCAGTTGGCAATAAATATCTTTTTTGAATAATAATTTACAGTTCAAAGTGACAATTGCCAGTTCAAAGTGACAATTGTCAGTTCGAAGTGACAATTGCCAGTTCAAAGTGGCTATTGCCAGTTCAAAGTAACAATTGTCAGTTCGAAGTGGCAATTGCCAGTTCAAAGTGGCTATTGCCAGTTCAAAGTGACAATTGCCAGTTCAAAGTGACAATTGCCAGTTCAAAGTGACAATTTCCAGTTCAAAGTGACAATTGCCAGTTGAAAGTGACAATTGTCAGTTCGAAGTGACAATTGCCAGTTCAAAGTGGCAATTGCCAATTGAAAGTGGCAATTGTCAGTTCAAAGTGACAATTGCCTTCGTATAGCAAGCTATTCTTCACGTTCTCATAAAACCACCATACCCCAGGTGAAAACTTTCCGATACTGTATACGTCCAATACAGGGGCGTTTTAAGGGTTACAGGCGCCTGAGGCTAAAAATTTATCTGCGTCTGTAGTGATTGAATCCTCCGATTTCGTTTCCAGCGCTGTCAACTTTTGCTTTTTCCTAGGATCTGCCGGTACCCCGAAAATCTGCGGTGCCTGAGACTTTAGCCTCATCAACCTTATGGTTAAAACTGATCCAATACATGTTTGTTTTGAATTTCCAAAACATCCATTGGACGTCTCTTACTGTACGTAAAACGTTCACTGGACGTTCAGTGGAGGCTATATATGGTACCACTTTGGTACCACTTTGAACACCTAATGGGCCTGTATGATATCGGTTTTGGTTCAGACGTCAAGTGAGACTTATTTGTCATTTACTTATATATTAACTGCACGCATTTGTTAGTATTTCTGCCATATTTTCAGGATAAATGGACGATACAGTGAACTAATATCAAGGAGAGTGCGAGTTAGTGTATTCTAGCTGTTATTTTTGATTGCAGTATCAAATAAATGAAATATTCCAAATATTTTCACTATGTGGAAAATATGAGGCAAACATCACAGATAGCACAAGTACGTCCCATGGACGTCCTCAGGACGTCCGCTTCGGACATTACAGATGTCCTAGGGACGTCCGATTTAAGTCCATTTTGGGTCTGAACAGGACCATTTAAAGACCTTCATCGTATGTAGGTTCAAAAACATATTTTTCATTCATATTTTGAATTCTATCATAAATAATGTTAATTTGTGACCAGACACCGATAATAATAAACACATCACTGATAGATCAATAAATTGACCAATAAAAGATCTCGGAAATTGCCAGTAAGTACAAATAAAATGAAAATCACGATCAAAACGTTCTATATATTAATCTGAAAAATTACAGGTTTTGTTCTATATTATCTGAAGAATAACAGGTTTATGAACAGTAAGTACTCATGATACATAAAATAAATAAAATTGTCAAAAAAATTAAAAGTATGCTTCTCGGTTTCTCGGTATATCACTTCAAGCGGTTCCGTAATTCAATTTTTTTTTTTGGTTCTTGTCCGCACTCATTTTCTAATTCAATCTCTACTCACCCATAAATACAACGTGACTGCCCGAGATCTACAAATAAAAAACACATTCATCATTTACACTATTTCGCACTTTTAACTTTACGAACGCTAGATTAACTAGATGCTGATTATCTGAAAGCTGAATCGAGAAGGTTGGAGTCGGATCCATTTGTTGCGACTCGGGACAGTCCAAACTCCCATGAAACAGAAAAATGTCAATATTCGAAATTCGCTTTGTTCACATATTTGTTTATTTTATGAATTTCGTTCATCGAAACATATCGGTAAACATCAATCTTATATAATAAATACTCCATATACATACAAATATTTTCCGACTTATTTTGGAAAAATAAAGAATGTCGGACCTCTAATGGACGTACCAGAGACGTACATGTTTGGACGTCCTGAAAACGTCCTTTCAATAGCTCGGGACATTCGGACCAAAAATGGACATAAACCGGACGTCCCGAAGACGTCCTGTGCTATCTGGGATCTGACAGAAAACAACTACTTCTGGATAATACCACGACGGACATTGAATTACATCTGATAGATATTTTTGATTGCAACTGGGTCTTCTTGGAATAACGTTGCTCAAATACAGATAAGATCATTTGTTACAAATAACACGTAATTTTTTATTACAGTGTAATTCTCTATTGTGAAATGAAGTAACTGTTGTATCTTGCTGGTACTTAAACGATCGATTTTATCGTCCAAAAACTAGGCAAAAAACAGCACTTCAATATTCAGTCGTACATAAATACTGATAGATGGCTACTGTTGAGTTTTCTCATCTCCCCTACAGGCACTCATAAAGAACGAAATGTTTTATGGCATCTATAAGATCTGTATGGCTATCAAGATTACTGAGATTGAAGATATCTCGAAGGTTGTTTATGGGGGTATAGGCCTGACTTTTTATCGATGGATATTTCAGACATGTACGTGGGTATTGTTCTGGTATGAGCTGCGTTTGAAAAATGCGATAAAATTAACATTCGGATTAATTAGGGAGAAATTAAATGTATGGATGCAGTGAATTATTGGAGACAATTGATTTCGAAAAAATGTTCGGGTTCGCAAAAAATCGAGGAATTTGTGGTGAAGAAATGGCTCAATTCAGTAACATACAGACTAGTGAAGAATAACTTGATGAGTTTATTTTCAGGAAAAATATAAAAATATGCCGAAAAGCATATACAAAAAAAATAAAATAAAAATAAAATTTGTTATTTCAGTTCACTTTCGGTTAAATTTTCTCCTTCTTCCATTTTGTTTTCAATTATATGATACTTATCATGATCTACAGTGAATTGTTGAAGGGAAATTATACATTTTCCATCAGATCTCAAAAATCTGGTTATCAGTAGTTATACTATAAGAACTTTGAAATATTCGGGTTATACATCGATAACTTGTTGCATAATTACAAACAGTAACAGTTCCAATAAATCGACCGCGAAATTAGAGGTTTATTCTGTTAAACTGACACGATTTGTAATTGTGTAGAAAGTTTGAGGTGTACAATCTTAAAAATATTTTGAAGTACGAATTGTATATGATGCGATTATTTTTTGGGAAACACAATAATAAGATAAATGTCAAAACTACGAGAGCACCAGACCTATCACAAATTTAGATATACAGAGTGACCCATTTGAAAGCGGTCCACCTCTCTAAAACTGTTATTTATTATCCGATTCAGAATTTTGTTTTTTCAATAGATAGAGCATCAATAGTTCTAGTTGAGTGACATAAATTCGAAAATTAAATAAAAATTTCAAGGCATACTTCGAATTTTTTTCAATGTCAAAAATCCAAAAAATTTACTAGCGATTTTTTTAGATAGAATCAGACGGCGCCACTGGATTCACGACATTTTCAATTGATATATGTGGAAATTACGAGGGAATGTGTCCATGAATGAAAAAGTTATATAGGAAAGAAATTTAAAAATTATGTCAATAAATCAAATTAATGCTCTATGTATTGAAAAAATAAACTTTCGGATCGGATAATAAATAAAAGTTTTAGAAGAGGTGGCCCGCTTTCAAATGGGTTACTCTGTGTGTGTATTTGAAACAATATTTCGGAAACTAATAGATAATAGCACAATCGCGTTATAAACAATTCCAGGGCAATTTTGTTAAACACTACAATTTGTATATTATGGATTTTCATCTGAGAGGTGGGAAATGTGTTGAGAATTTAACTGAAAGTGTGTTCATGGCATAGTCGAGTAGCAGTAGTGGGGAACTATCGAGGATAGGAGAGTATAACCGCGAGGATATTTGAACAACGCAATTCCCCTACAACCGCTCCTAGATTCTACCACAAACACACTTCTAAGCGTTTGGAGCAACTTTCAGTGACATTTTCAAAACATTTCCCACCTCTTAGGTGAAAATCCAAAAAATAAAAATTGTAGATATTGATATCTTCTTCCACATGCCTTCAACACAATTTGAATATGACGATTTCCCTTAAATCAGTACATCTTGCAAGATGTTCCATTAAATTTTTTATAACGCGATTGTAGAAAAACTAAAGATCGGCCAGAAAACATCTTGCGCACAGTTGAACCACATGTTATTATCTATCAGTTTCTACAATATTGTTCGTTCATCTTCAGATTTGTACAAATTATGAATTTTTGAAAAATTGTCTATTTTTCGAGGTTTTCCCGGATTTTCTCTACGGGTACGCGTAAATATGATTGGACTACATTTCTTAGTATTTAGTATTCAGATCCTCCTGTATATTTTTGTAGTTTATGAAAGATTTTATAGGAAAAAAATGGTCATATCATCAGCATAAAATGATATATTGGAGTATTGGAAGCATTTCTCCACGTCACTTAAATAAATACTGAATAGTAGAGGTCCCAGGTGGGAGCCCTGAGGGACCCCAGAGGTACTAGTGTCTATCCTGACTATATGAGGTGAAAAGTCCCAACAAGTAACCATGTACACCGAAATTTCTGAGCCTTATTGATAAGGTAGGACGAGGTCGGACGATATGTTGTACAAATGGTACCAATTTTGTTAGTGCAGAGCGCTTTTTGCAAAAACCTTGTTGAGTAGTGGTGATGGAATGTTTTACAATGAAAAACATTTTCATACAAATTATGGATTCGAATATTTTACCAAATAGACTCAATAATTATATAGGCCTATAGTTTCTAGCATCGTTGATGTCTCCAGATTTATGTACATGAGAGATTTTCCAAACTTTTGGGAATGTACCTTCACGCAGACATCTGTTAAACAGTAAGTGGAGAGGTTCAACTAGGCATTCCTTACATGATTTTAAAAATACTGCAGTAAATTCATCATCAGGGCCACAACCTGTATTAATATCTAACTGACGAGAATTTCTTCCTTTTTGATTTGTTTTATCAAAAATGTTGGATGTGCTTGATAGTTCCAGGAAGGATGGAGTTGAGCTGGATTCGTATATACTTCCAAAATAGTCGCCAAGTATTTTACAAATAGTGGGACAATCGGTACCATGCCATCATTGACCATGCCATCGAGGAAATGAGCTGCATTTCCTTTTAGTTGACACTTTGCAGTTGGACTTTGAGTTATATGAAACAAAACGATATTCCAGGCGGAAATCGTTGCAATACATCATTGCGCGTAAGAGTTAATAAGGCAGGAGTTCTCAGAAAAAACCATTGTCATTTACTCGGATAGCCAAGCGGCGATAAAAGCAGTCAACTCTATGTAAATCACCTCAAAACTTGTTTGGGACTGCATAGAAGCCCTAAAAGAGCTAGGCAGTCAGAACAGACTGACACTAGCGTAGGTACCAGCACACACAGGTTACAGAGGCAATGAAGAGGCTGATTCACTAGCTCGAAAAGGAGCAAGTAAGGCTCTGAATGGCCCAGAACCGTTTTGCGGTATAGCGAAAGCTGTACTGAAAACCAACACCAAATCATGGATCCAACAGAAATCTCAAGAATGGTGGAACGATTCACCAGGAATGAGACAGGCCAAAGAGTTTATCAAAAAACCGTTGCCAACATTCACAGAATATCTACTAAACCAGAGAAGGAGCAATACTAGAATAATAGTTGGATTCCTCACAGGGCATTGCAGGCTCAACAAACATATGAGTACTATTGGTCTGGCAGAAGAAATTCTATGAAGGTTCTGTCAGGAAGAAGAGGAAACATCGGCACACATACTATGCCACTGTAAGGGCTTGTCAAGGCTAAGGTTTCTAACACTGGGAGAAGAAAAACCAAAAGCTCCCGGATACATGGGAGTTCTGAAAACTGGCGTATGGAGTCTCGTGACGAAGACAGGGCTAGATAAAAAACTCTACGAATTTTCTACGATTTCGAGGGCGAACACAATAATGCTTATGGCACGGAAGCCCCAAGACTGATCAGTCTTTATCTTGGTCTCAAAAAATAAATGTAGTCTTGGTCCAAGGATACTACACACAGAACTGCTAGATTCCTATCTCCCATGTTGAAATGAAAAAAACAAATTGTTGAGTGGGGGAATGGACTAGGTAGGGGGCCACTGAGTTACGTCACGATAGGAATCCAGCAGTCCTATGTTTGTAATGTCCTTGGTCTTGATGTTCCAAGACCAAGACGGGACTGGCTCAGTCTTGGTCTTGGATCAAACTGCGTCTATAAATTTGAATTATTTAATTAAACTACCACAAAAACAGTTGAAGATAGGTATAGAATATTAATAAAATTCTCAACATGAAATTCAAATAGGTAAGCATCATTATACAGGATGATTTATTCAAAATAAAAATCGTTGCCAATTTCAGCTGGAAGTGACAACAGCGCAATATCAAAAATTTCAAATTCAAACCAAATAACTTTTGTGTTGGATTTTTTTCTATTTTAAATGGTAGGAGGTATGGACCACTGCGACCTTACAAAATACACCTATGTGTTGTTAACAGCAAAACTGCAATACTGAATTTGAAAAATGTATTTTCGATTTTGAATGAACAAAAATTGAAAACCACCATATGAAAAATAAATAATAAAACTTTCGGGATAGAGTCTCGTCTTGGTCTCGAAAGTCAAGTCTTGGTCTTAAGAAGATGTATTAAGTATTGGTCTTGGTCTTGGTCTTGTATCAAGAACTAGAGGTCTCATATCTTGATCTCGCGAATCCCAGAACAGAAAGATCGGGAACAAGTACAATATCAAGGGTTGCACCAAGACAAAACCGAAAAACACAACATAATCCAGCAAAATCTGGTTTTGAAACGTACCAAAAAATTGAAAGGAATAGAAATCTTTCAACCATTTAGACGATGAACGTCCTAAATGTAAATAATCAAGTATGAAATACTGTTCAAAATGGTGCACTCTGTATGTTCTTGCCCTGTTCGCCCCGCATCAACTATTGATGAAAATATAATCCTGAAAAAAACTCGGGATTGTATTTGGGCGGCAGTTATGTTGTTATTCTTAATTCAATTTAATACCGATGGAATTTTATGCTAAACGACATCCAGGCCGGGTTCCCGTCTTGGCCGGTCTGTGGTGGGTGACCAGAACTGGGTATAAATTTATAGTAACAAGCTATCCGTTAGTTTTTGCCCGGCCATATGAATTATAGATTATGTATTGTATTCGAGAAAATTTATTTTATTTGTGTCGATCGCCAGCTAAATTGAATTAAAAAGATATTTATTGCCAGATTTACAAATGCGCTCAGTAAATTAACTCGCCCGAATGGATTTAAGAGATTACAGCTCCGTTTTAAAGTTACATGGCATAAGAATATTTGTACAAACGGGGTATAAATCTCGATGGACAATTGAATCAGTTTTTTCGATCGATATTCGTCGAATCGCAGCTTTGGGCAGTTTAATGTCTTAGGGCATCTGCTTAAATTTCCGTTTTTGTAGCAACTTCGAAGCGCCGGGTTTTATAATACGAATAGTTCTTTGCGGCGTTTTATCTCGAAAATATCAGCATAATATTGGGAGATGAGGATGACAAGGGACATATCAGATTCACCTGTGCTGATTGAGCGATTCACCATCGGTTCGCAAACGGAGAAATTGAGGTGTTTTTTCTAGGAGGATGAACTTATCCACCACTGTTGTAGATTCTTAAAACATAATTTACCCTATAAAATAGTTCGTTGATGAAATCCCCGGTTTTGGCCCCAGCAAAATAGCTTTATGGAATTTTTTTACAAGAAAAAAATTACAATGGTTTTGTTATTTTGCAAATATCTCAAAATCTATCTGAAGAATTGTTTATAATCCAAATTATAGAAATTGTGGGTATTGATCTCTTCTTCCACATGCCTTTAACATAATTTGAATATAACGATTTCTCGTTAAATCGACGCATCTTGCAAGATGTGCCCTTAAATTGTTTATAGAGATTGTGCACATAATCCAGTAACAACAGACAAACTCGAACAAAAAGTGTAGAATGAATTGTAGCACTCTGAAACTCGGCACATGACATCTCGACATCATGTATTATTAGAAAAAAAAATTATTTTCCAAAAAATCATAATAATAATTCAATTATCCACAAGAATGATGATCACATTTCAGGCTCGCGCTACCCCGCCACTGCAAGTTCAGACAGGGCCGAAAATTAGATTTGTCATAACTTTGCGAAAAATTATAGTAGAAGGAAAAGAAAAAGTGCATATCGTTCCTGAAGACTTCTACTTCCTCATGCAAATATAACATCT
Source organism: Chrysolina haemoptera (assembly GCA_958298965.1). Lineage (NCBI taxonomy): Eukaryota > Metazoa > Arthropoda > Insecta > Coleoptera > Chrysomelidae > Chrysolina > Chrysolina haemoptera. The sequence continues at coordinate 4,304,816 of OY282590.1, read as the reverse complement.
GAGTATCTGAGAACCTAAAATGTGTTTTGTCCCACCTCACATAATCTTTCTACGATATTTACAGAGGATCCGAAAGTCATAGATGATATAAAATAATTATACTGAAGCAGGAATCAGTACCCTCTTTGGTCCATATTCAACGATTTTAGACTAGTGAGACAAGTCCCACGTATACATGCCAAAGAAAAAACTGGGTTTTACTCCTACCCCAGTTTCAAACTCACCCATAATCCCGGCAATTTCTTCAGTAAATATTGAAAATAATCGCTCATACACATCCTACATAAAAAATGAAGTATGTGATTTCAAGCTTGAGGTTTGCACTTCGCAACAGTGTTATTAAACATATATGCAGGATATGAATAAGCGATTATTTTCAACATTTACTGAAGAGAATGCTGGTTTCATGGGTAAGTTGAAATGCCATGCACGGACGAAACTTCAAACTAATAATTTCTAGGATTTTTATCACTTCTTGATGTTTGAAACAGCTGATATTTTGAACAGTTAATTGAGTTTAAAATTAAACAACTGTAGAAAGTTTCATAACATTTTTTATTTTATTCACCCAAGGAGTTTTATGTTTAATTGATGAATGATGCCACTTTCAAATTCCACTGGATTTCTTGAATAAGTTTGCAAGAATAAATTCAATTCGTCTAGGGCAGGTTAGTATCCATCGAGTGGGCATGACAATAGTCATTCTGAAATGAGTCTCGTGGGACTGAACACTCAAAATGCATCAGGCCAATGGAATAACTTCCAAACTCCAATGGTTTGCTAGGTTTACGAGAATAAGGTAAATTACACAGCAGCACAACAAATGAAACTATATTTCGATTCTTATTTAAAAAAATATGCAAAGGGTCATTCATTCCCAATGCTTTGTAAGATCGGGATTAACTGCTTAAAAATTATGGAAAATAATTCTCAGAAAATTCGATAATACTAGTTAAAGTCAGTCAGTATCAAGAAATTGATTGAAACATTCAAACACGCAATTGTAGGATTATAACCAAACCCTCTGCTCACCATGACCACGAGACTACTCCAAGCACTAGAAGATGGTCGATGGTGGACGTTTTTGCTGGGAATGTCCTGTAACTCAGCATCTATGAGTTTGAGTAGTGCTGGGGAAACTGGTTGAAATCGCTGTTTAATTGGTTTCGTATTCTTCTTAAGAACAATACGATGTTTTACTGAACTATATATGAGGTCTGGTTTATGTTCGTCATACAAAGTTTCGTTGTGAATTTATATTGGAGTGAAGTTTTTAAAATCACATAATTAAGTAAGTTAAAATCTAGGTTTGATGTATTAAAATAGTTGAAAATAACACGTGTTTCCTTCATTACTTTTCGCTTACATTCTTCTGATATTCATAGCAGTGAACGATTTTAATGTAAATAATATTGTATTTACGAGTTACAATGATTTTCACGTGAACTTAAACAAAAAAACATATCGTAACTCGGCTGAAATAGTATTTCCGTTAGTTTTACGGCAAAATGGTTGTATGTAGTAAAAGAGGAGAAAAATATGAAGAGAGGTTCTTAAAGATGAAGGATATATCCAAATATAAAAGAGGTACAAATAAAAACATGAGGTATATTTTTTCAAATACAATGTTTTTCATATCAGGTGTCGATAATCAAACATTAGCTTCAACAAGAAAAATTTAGACGAATAAATGAACAATGAAATCTAACTGAACATAAACCGAATTATAAAACAAACAAGAAATTGACTAAGTGAATAATATTGACTAATAATGATAATAATGAAAAGAAAATAGAGTATCTTGAGCTTCTTTGGAGCAACTTACTATAAAGGCATATTCTCCCAGAATGATAAATAAAAAAAAATTATGGACTAGGACAACCTTGTTTTCAATGTCGATCCTTTTTTGTCATCGGCGGTTTGGATTCTCCCAAGTTGTTTGACTTTATTTATGCGTTTCAATACAACTTTGAAAAACATTCTCTGCCAATGGGAATTGACAATTATGTACATGTTCGGCTTCATCCGACATCAGAAAGCTGAGCTTGTCTCTTTTTCAAATCCGAATGTGTCCACCTTCAACATGTTACATGCGAAGAACATTTGAAAATATAATTTATCACTCACCCAGCAGACTTTCAAAAAAGCATGGACGAGCGTCAGATGGGCCCTTTCACAAACCTTTCGTTTTGAGTTTAATGCAAAAAACAATAACCAAAAAGTTCGAATTTATACTCCATTGTTCCTCGAGTAGCACAACATCTGTTTTCCGAAGGCATTAACATATGTTTTGTCGCTGAAGAAATTTGAATTCTCGTAGGACGTAATGGAAATTCTTCCGAAGTTTTTCGATGCATTCCAGTTTCGGTACATTGATTGATTGTTGTGTATTAGAAAATTAATGCCGAGCTGTTTGTTGAATTATGGATTGTGCAACGATGAAAAACGCAACCGTGATTTGCCTCATTAGCAGTAGTAATTACCGAGGTGAAATTCAGGAGTCAATGAATATTTATGAAATTAGCTGGAAATGACACCCACGAACATAGTTTTTAAAGGCTGGCTATTCATTGCTCAATCAAGTATCGTTTTTAATAATCAAATACCAAAAAATTCTGAATAGGCCTTTTCATTTAGATGAGTTTTTAAGGCGCATGCGCTCGTTTTGAGCCCCAAAGTCTGATTGGATATTGGGATAGTGAATAGCCATTGGTTACACTTTGAAACAATAATTTGAGGTTGGCTCAGTTCAAAATTAGCGGTCTGTCACCCTTAATTTCATGACAACAATGTGCTTTGGCCCCAACAAAATGATCCATTGGCGTTCGTTCTCGTTATTTGTTACTGATAGTTGTAGTTTATTTTTATTTTTGTGCGTTTGTGATAATCATTATAGTGCAATTCGAAAAAAGTGACTCAATTTATTACCTCGACTCTCGACTTTACTGTGTTGTGTGAAAACTACAATGGTATGGAAATGCTGTGTTTGTGGGGAAGAAAGAGGAAAAAACCATACTCGAACCTTTCATAGGTAACTTTTAGTTTACTTTGAAAATAAATTCAGAAGTCGAACGAATACATGAAGAGGATTTGCAAATATAGTCTGTATCCTGAGAAATTTTCAATATGGATTCATTACCCAGAATACAGTAAAAACTAGACTCTTTTGGGTGTATTTCACAAACTGTTGTTTATCATTTTTGAAGCTACAAACTTTAATTTTAACCATAAACAATCTCTATTTAGATTTATGTTCATTGATTTTATAGCGACGATGTCTAGGTTTCTTTAATATGCCAACTATGAGGACTGTTGTCAGCAGAATCAAAGAGCACCCATCATTTTCGGAACGTCTTGATCTTCACAATCTACCATCAACTATCAAATATTTATTGAAACATTCAAAGGACCACAAAAATCTGACCTGAAATTCCACCAAATCTCAAAAGTAGCGCGTTTCGCGTTTCATCAACAAAATTTCTCAATTCTTGGATATGTTGAAAGTTAACCAACTTCTTAATTATTAATTTTTAATTTAAACGACAGATCTAAAATGAATGTATAAACCTTCATATGCGTTCTTTTGTATTAAATATTCTCGTTTTTAGTGTCATTCTTAGTGTAGTTAAATCTACATATGGAAAAAAATACTTCTTTTCTGTGACGGGAAAAAAGTTTGACATTTTGTCTGTTGACAGGTAATAAAATATAACTTTTCATGAAATTACTTTTTTCCCCGAGAACCGGAAAAAGTGAGTACTTTTTTCCCACGGAAAAAAAGTGAGTGATTTTTTCCCGGATATATGTACAAATAGGTAAAGGTAGATATTAAATCGTCGTTTTTCCTGTAACAGAAAAAAATAGTGTCTCCCTCCGCTTCGCATCCCTTGTATAATAAGTAACTATATAGTTAGGTAATTTTTACTTACTTTATACCACCAAAAACCTTTCTTATACAAAATAATTTACCTACCCGAATTTTTCTGATGGTGAATTTTCTTCTCCATGTAAATTCAAGTTAACTATCCGTGGGAAAACTCGGAAGGATTATTTTATTTTCTTTAAAAAGAAAAAATATTCGCCGTCACTGCCGTTGGGGCTGTCAGGTAAACAAAGTTAGTCATTTGTCATCTAAATGGAAAGGCCTACAATAGAGCACTGTCAGTGAAGTAATATGACAGTTGCGGAATAATAAATGTCATAGGGGGACAAAAAATCAAACTGAATAAAAACGAACCCATTTTCCATAAGGCTACGTGAATCACTTAATGTCTGTAAAGTTTATAAAAATCGTAATTATCCACTAACACCCATAAAAAACGAATTTTCATTTCATCAAATGTCAAATGCTTTGTTTGTCCCCCCATGACCGCCATGCTGTGACGTCAGCTGACAGTGCTCTATTGATTATCATTAGATATTTTTCCACCAGTAACTGCATCCGACGTTATTTTATTAGTTTTCATGCAAAACAGCAAGGGAAGGCCTACAAAAGTTTGACAGTTTACAAATATTTTGGAGCTGTTGTTGTTTACCTCAGATGTGTTATTATTTCACACAACATTTTGTTTTTGTGACAGTCCTGTGGACAAAATGCACAATACTGTTTACAAATTTTACACAAGGCTCAGAGGGAATATAAATTTAAAATACTCCCTATTGTGTGAGACATTTACAGAATGAGTTTTTCAAATATCCTATCACTACCTTCTCGTTCTCTAGCTATCCCTTATTCCTTTCCTACCGGTGGGGTGCTGAATGGAACTGGTGTTGAAGATTGCTTTGGTCTTGCTTGGCCTCTAGTTTTGCTAGTATGGCGCGGGTTGTGCCCTCTATCGGAAGGCAGTTTTGTTTGTCATTTATTACACATTTCGTGTTGTATTTTTTGAATAAAAAATGTGCAAAATGTATCCACAATCATGTATTACACATATTTTGTGTATAAAAGTCACAAAGCTGGGGAAAATTTGACCACAAACCGAAATAAACAATCATGGTAAAAATATATCACAACCAGGTGTTCTAATTTTCAACAATTTTATATATTATTTATACATTTTTTTACATTGTTAAAGGAAAAAATCTTCACAGGGATTTCTTTCCGTGCATTAATACACTAATAATGAAATGAACAAAGATCAATAAATGAACATTACGACCGAGATAATTTCTTCTATGATTTTTCTGCTCTCTGCTCTTGTTTTTCTGGCTGCTGCACACGAAATTGAATGTTGAATGAAAATGTAAGTATTGCAAATAAAAACAAACATTAACCTCAAATCTCGATATAACTTTTGTTCGGTGAGAACAGTTATCACGATTGGCATTATTGATCATTTCCTGAGAAGTTGCTGTTATTTGTTTAGGATATCGAGGAATTTTCGTGAAAAAACTCTTATTTCGTAAATGACAGAGATATTTGTATTTGTTGGTTACTTTGTCAAAAATATTTGAGTATGAATTTATTCCAGGAATTTGGAGATTTTGATGAGATTTTAAATTTATTTCGCTCAAGATGGTTCAAATATCTTGAAAAGTCGACAAAATCTATATCAGTTCATTGGCGTGGAAGTTGGGGAGGGGCGATTAGGGGTACCTATATGCCGTACGCCCCTGTTGGAAGTTACAGAAATGTGAATGGCATTTGAATTTCAATGCTGTTAAATTACTCATCAAATTTCATAGAGAAAGGATTTGCCGTTACGGAATTATTCTGGAAAATATAATTTTTTGCCACTTCCAACACCCTGTAACTCACTTAACATCTTACAGGATATGTTTATATGAACTCTCAGACTTAAATTGAATTCTACCATCGGAGTTTGTTCCATCTATTCTGGGACACTCTGTATATACAGCGTGAACCACCTAAGACCGGAACACCCTTATAAAATGTACATTTTCCAACCGATTGGAATATTTTTTCCATCAATAAAAAAGTTATAAAAGAATGAAATTTGGAATATTTGCCGTTTAATCAACCCACCAATTCAATTTCAGAATTTTTATAAACATTCAGAATAAACCACTGTATTCAGGAGGTCTTGATATATTATTGGTCAACGTTTCATCGAAATTATTCATAAATAGAAAAATAATAAGATAACAAAATGGAATACAGAAAAAATGTCATTTTAAATTTTATTTCTTTATTTATCAATTTCTATGAAATTATAGTCGGTAATATTTCGAGACACCCTGAATCCAGTGGTGTAGTCAAAGTTCTGGTGAAAGTTTTGAAATTGAATTGGTGGGTCTATTAAACGGCATATTTTTCAAAATTCTTTCTCTTATAACATTTTATTGATTTATCCATTTCAACGTGATTCCCATATGAACCCGTTAAAAATGTCGCGAATCCAGTGGTGTAGTTAGAATTTTTCTAAAAAATCGCTAGTAATTTTTTTATATTTTTGACCTTGAAAAATCGGATCAGTAGGCCCTTGAAATGGAGAATTATCCATGAAATTTTGTGACCTAGTGGACTTTTTGAATGTTTACTAAATGGAAAAAATTCATTTCAATCGGTTGGAAAATGTAGATTTTATAAGGGTGCTCTTGTCTTAAGTGGATAGCACTGTAAACTTACACATCCCCAACAAGTATTTCTCTTCTACCACATTCATACATGTCGCAATCAACTCAGTACTTGCCACTTGCGACATAAACTTTGGAGATATCAGTGACTCGATAAAGTTCACTTTAATATGTTAATATGAGTTTCTAGCCACATCGTGGCGAGCTGTAATTTGCGAGAACAAACTTCACAAGTTCAATTTGTGGCAAGACTATTATTACGAGAGCTCGTATGTGTGGAAACTAACATAACATACGAATGAGTTTGCACGAAATCATTGAAGTTTGGAGTCAAGAGCTATTTCAATTGTTTGAAGGATTATTTTCCCCATTGAATTGAAGGCATGCATGTGTCTGACTGTTCGGAACCGACTTTGTTATTAGAACAGGTCCGATCATTTTTTAAAAAGAAAAAATTCTCAACAGTATGTGGATTGTCGGAAAATATTCAAGATAAGTTATGAGTGAATTGAGAAAAATCAAGACGACTCAGTAAAAGTTTCGGAAGGGGGTAGCTAAATGTACGTTTTGTTGTTGTTGTTGTTGTTTTTTCCGTTGTCATCCCCTTACGAACGGCAGCCCTCAAAAGTCGAAACTTGTGCGAGCCAAGGATAAACGAGGTCTTACCTTTTAACGTGCGATTCCTAGCACTTTCTCGGGCCACCAGATAAAAATCTGTAGTCGCTAAGGCTTCAAACCTAACCGATCAGCAGTCAATGGTTTCGAACGTCTCTACATGGCCCTTTTGGAGTTGGATATTGGTTTTTAACGATTTCTGACTGGAATATGCATATTTTTGAGAAACATTCAAAGTGAAAGTTGTAGATAATTGAAAAAGGTGAAAAACCCCTTTTTTATTTTTTTTTATTTCAGAAAAAACATTTTTCTTATGGAACTTGGTGAAAACAATTTTTTTTTTGTTTTCAAATGAGTTGTAATTTTTTAAAGCAATTGTGTTTTCCGATTGTATTCAAATTAAAAAAAAAAATCCTAATTTTTAATCGAAAAAGTTGGTTTGAAATTTTTCATATTTTTAACTTACTTAGTGCTAATTTTTTTTCATCTATGATGGTATAAGAAAGGAGTAATTCATGAGGAGAATGCAAAAAAAAAGAAAAAACGACTTAATCATAATCGGTTTTTCAGTAATCAAATAAGCAATGAAGTTTGTGAAAAAAATATTTATATACAGGGTGTTACGTGGCCAAACTCAAAGGGGTGATTCTTTGAGTATTTCTGTGACAAAAAGTTCAAATAAACATAGGTCTGATAATACTTCATTTTCAAGATATTGTTTTTTTCGTCAATATCTTAAAAATCCTTCAACTGATTCTGTTGAAATTTGGTAGTATCATTTAGGGTAGTAAGGGGCTAGTTGAATCCTAACTATATCAAAATCTCATATCCAGTGGCGTCCCGGAACCAATATTTTCAACAGAAAAAATGTGCGCCGCTGGTTTTTTCACAGTTTTTGTATTTGTTTCACACTGAACAACTGAAAAAAACAATTTTTTCATATCAAGAATTTTTTGCGTATTTTGCTTTGTTTTCGAAAAGACATAAAAATCGCTTTATAGCATGTCCCTGGGAAAAATAAAGTATTGTCACTACTAAACCATCAAAATCTGGCGTGAACCAGCTTGTTTTAATTTCCCTAAGAATTTTTAGGTCTAGAATAGACTTTTGATATGTAAAAAACTCACAGTTTTTTATGGTTAGTGGTTACAATTTTTCATTATGTTTTCCCAAAGACATGAAATAAAGTGATTTTATCTTTCCTCAAAAACAAAGCAAAATACGAAAAAAAAAACAGAATATAAAAAAAGTTAATTCAGTAAATTAAATAAAAACTGACTTAGATTTTCAATATATATGGACGTTAATATGTCAGTGATCGATTAAAAGAATGTCTTTTCATTCTTATTACACTCGTATTTATTTTTTTAATAGATTTTTATCCAGTTTGATTATTTTTCTCACCAATAATTCAGTTACAAACAAACCCGAAATACCATAATTTTCTGTGAACTAAACAATGACCTACAGTTACATACCTATTTAAAAGACTTTCGTTCTAGCGATTTTTTCAGGATTTTCGAAAAAAATGTCAAATTTGACAGGTTTCGAGTAGCACGTGACAAAACAAAAGAGACTGTTTCTCAATCATTTCATAAGCACAAACTAACTGCGAAGTCAAATTTTCATTATATTTGTTATTAAAAAAAAAACTTCCATATGTTGCGAACTTTATGTGTGACACTGTATTTAGCTTCCCCCTCCCAGAACTTATACTGAGTCGCCTCGATTTTTCTCAATCTACTCGTAACTGACCCCGAATTATATAATCGTATAAAAATTACCGATGCAAACTATAATAAGTACATGTGTATATTGTGAACAAATTCAAAATACTCAACAAAGCTTGTCCCTTGTTTGAAGTGTAAACTCCTTTTCATACGAACCATCTTTGTCTTAAAAACTTCCTGTTAAATGTAAGCGACCAGCTAAGAAGTGCTGAAATTAATATTATTGAAACTATTTCAACTTGCAACTCTGAAATTTTCGCAAAAAGCCAAATTCAGTCTGGAAGAATCAAAGACGCCTCTATATACTTGTTGATGTATTTGCAGTCGTTTTTTGTAAAGTCGGTCTCCTTCATTAGCAGCCCGATCGAACTGTATCTAGTTGGACTGAGAATTCACTAATTGAAAATCAAAGTGTAATTACTAGTATATCTCTAATAGACGTTATCAACAAAAAATTATTGTTAATTGATTTGATTGAGTTGTCTTTCAGATCTTTGTACCTTGTTCCTATAGGCTTAAAAAACAACTAAGGAAAAAATGGGTTATTATTGGTGACATCCTTTCAGACCTTCCGGAGCTTGAAATTGTATTTTGCGCAATTCTCTGATATTTTTCCAATGTTGATTATTGCGTACTTCGTGTTTGATAATATCAATACTGTAAAGACCAGACCAATATAAATAACTCTTGGACCAATAGGAATTTCCTGAAAAATATGATGTGTGACCCATTTACGATGAAAACACCCTTATAAAACTTACATTTTTCAACCAATTGACCATATTTCACCGTAAAAAGATGAGGGGTTTATTGTTATGCAGTTGTCGTCACTTGCTGTCAGTTTAATGTCATCTGTCAATTCCATATTTTTATATATTTGAAAATGTCTGGAGAAATTCACAATTTTCAAGTTATTAAATTCTTATGAAGTTTGGCTGTTTTGATAGTGTATAGTGCTGGAGTATTGTTCCGTTACCTTTTGGATTTCGAGAAATATATGATAAATAATATGGACAAATAAAAGTAAAGTATCCTTTAATTAATTTTGATCACTGGTGTATTACCCACCATTGTTTATACAAATAAGAGACATTTTTATCTCAATAAAACCAAAGAACGTAAATAAATAACATGAATTTGACATTGAGAATTAACAGATGACATTAAATTGACAGCAAGTTATGCCAACTACATAAAAACAAATCCCTCATCTTTTTAGGTGAAATATGGTCAATTGGAATAATTTTTTTTCGTTAGGTAGACATTCAAAAAGTCCACTTTGGGACACCAAATTTCACGAATAAATCTCCATTTCCTTCTGAATAAAGTGGTGCATTCTGAATTTCAATAAAATTCCTGAAATTGGTGGATTGATTAAACGGCATATTTTTCAAATTTCATTCCCTTACAACTTTTTTATGGATATACGCATTTCAACGTTATTTCATATGAATCATTTGAAAATGTCGCGAATTCAGTGGTGCAGTCAGAATGTTTCTACAAAAATCTCTAGTAATTTTTTAAAATTTTTTACTTTGAAAACTCCGATTAGTTGGCCGTGGAAATGGAGATTAATTCATGAATACGAAAAAAAAAAAATCATTCCAATCGGTTGAAAAATGTGCAAAATGTAAGTTTCATACGGGTGTTTTAATCTTACATAGGCCACACTGTATACATAGTGTGTTCCATTTAGAGAAACTGATGATAGACTTCTTGAGCTTTTCTTGTGCCCTCGTATAAATAAATTGTGATTTGCTCATAGCAATTGATGGAAAGAGATGTTACACAGAGAGTCTGTGATTTATTTGATCATGAATTAATGATTTCAGTAGAAGCATACAACTGCTGAGATTATCACGAATGGACGAACCAATGAATCGCCCGGTATTACTTTCCAAGTCCTGGACGTGCAAATTCAGTTGTAGTTCAAATTGCCACTTTAAGTGCTGTCAACACGAGTTTGGTTAAGTTTTATAAAAGAAGTCGGAGATTTACATGTTCATAACTTCACTAGAACGCTTGTTCTTCCCGTCCAATACCTTTCAAGCAAGTATGTGTAGTTTGCCGTCTATGAAAACTTGTAAATTACTTCAATAACTCCAATAACTTCAAGGAATATTGTCAAGGGCAAGAAATGGGACTCCGAAGTTTTGGATGGGAAATCGTGGAAGTTTTCGTAAATGCAATCTTCACAAATTGCACTTTCCTAGTCACCTGAAAAACCTGAAAAGTTAACTCAGTGGTCTGATTTTCTGATATAACTTTCTGAAAAAACTTTGCTTTCGAGATATCAGTGATAGTACAATCGGCATAGAAATTTCCTACACAATGGCAGGGATGGACGAAATTGCTACCGCATAGCGGTGCTGATGTAGCTGGAGTCCTTAATTTTGGCAGCCTGTGCTTTTTATATTAGGGATATTGTGTTTTCTACAATTTTCCATTATTTCGAGACTTTTTTTTTGGCAAAATGCGTTATAAATATGGTGGTTGGACTGTAAAGCAATGTAAGATAGGGTTGAGAAATGCGAAGGTTATTGGGAGAAAAGAAGACTTAAAAGTAAGGTTAGCTGTTCATAACCCCAACTCATTTCTGTTTTCAGTCGATGAATGATAAATTCTCAAGTAGCATACCCATATGAGAACAATATTGATATGCTGAATATTTCAAGTTTCTTGTGTTGTTGCTAGCAGGTAGATCAATGTAAATGGCGAATCGTGGCGCCAATTTGCAAACCAGAATATGTGACGCCCGACGCGAAAAGCAAAAACGATGCATTGGGAACTCAGCTTAAGAACAAAACGATAATATTTGACTGTCATAAAGCTGACATTGACAGTTGAAAGACCTCCAGCCTAACTAGCGCCAACTACTTCATGCGGAAGGCCTCATAGTAATAAAAAACACAGAGATGCCCTGCCTATACCTACACAAATACCTGTTTCGAAGTGAACATGAACTATCCTTTTCTACAATTTGTGGGCGAGGGTGGTGAAACTATATGGACAGTTAGTTTACATTTAGAGTAAGAAGGACCATAATACAAACGAAGAATAGATAGATAGATACATAGATAGATAGAGATAGATAAATAGATAATTTATTAATCCAAATACGAGCTCACAAAGCTATTGGACAGGTCAACAGAGAGTACATATGTAAATAAAAAAAATCCTAAAATACAAAATTGAAATGTAGATTAAAATTAAAAGAGAGAAAAGGGAAAGACAAAAGAAGAACAACTACTCGATTGACTTAACATGTATAAGGCCCTCGCTTGTAAACAAAGTTATGTTGCCTTCAAGATAAGGATGGAAAAGGTATCTCTATGGTCTTTCATTACTCTTAGTGGAAGACGCCTCGAAGATACGTGGCAACGAGCACGACCCTTCCAAAAATTAAGCAAATGAAGTTGACAAGACGATCCATTTGCTTGTGATATTCGGAACACACTTCTTCGAGACGAACGTGATGTATTATCGAATGTACGGCGGCAGGAACTGCAGGATATCGAATTTTAGCGATACAATAGGGACAACTTCGATACGCTGCTCGAACTGGTTCCTCTCGAGCTCTTTACGGACTACGTACGAGCATGAACATAAACCAGGAAGTTATTGTTCTCCTCGAAGCGGGCTCATATCAGATTTCTTTTGTGCGGTCTTATTTTTAGCCGGATTCATTCCGGTTTATGTTTGTGATTGGGGTTCGATGAATAAATTATACGGGGTGTTCAGGTGACACGGTTGAAAAAGGGAATGTGGTTGGTTGGGTAGGAGTGCTGATGTTATATTCGGAAGGTCAAGATGAGGAACCTGAAGTTCACAGGCTGTCTTAGCTTTCGTAAATCTGAAGTAATGGGATATAAATACAGAGATAGTCAAATGTATGGACCCATCCAATTTTTTCAGTTTATCTCAGAACTATCGAAAAAAAGTTCGGATGAAAGTTTTTGTGAACTTAAATATTTTTTTGATGTACTATTGGTGGAGGAGTACGAAGGCATAGAAGGGCCATATAATTTTTAAAAATATTTTTGACTAATTTCCGACTTCTCAGTCAGAATTTAATAAAATTCCGACTTCGAAGTCCGCTTGGTTCCGTAACTGCCAGCTCCTGAACCTTCATCATTTTTTTGGGGGGGGGGAGGTTCCTACTTCCACGCATCCTTCTCCGTTATACTTGTCTTGAAAGTTTTGTCAGAGCTATATCTGGGAAGTATGCCATCTGATGTCATTCTTGTAACCGGTTCGTTTTTCAACTTTTCATATATGTTGTCTCTCCCGTGCGTATTGCTTATGGGTACTTGTCCTGACCTGTCTTCGCCTTGTATGTATATGTGTAGGGGGGGCAGGTTGAGCAAGACCTCCAAGGCGGCTGTTGGGGTGGTTCTCATGTCCCCGGTGCCTAAGACATGCTGGTCTTTGCAGTCCTCCGAGCCGTCGAACCATTTGGCCATCATACCACCGAATGAACGATTTTCCAAGGGAAATCGAAAAGCCTATTTTTTCCAAAAACATAATATAACTTGGCTAGAAGAGGTCATTTTGGAAGGCAGTACTGGTGAAAGTTGCTGATTAGTGGAAAGGCCAGCGACAGCGTCACAGAAGTTTTGTATTTTATTTGATAGGTCCTTTTAGAAACTTGGTGAGCTTTCTACGTAATCTTCTGCAACGCAATATTCAAATGAATAGCATTGTATTGATTACAGGTTGTTGAGAAACGTCGTCTTGAAGAAAAACCAGTATTTTCCAGCAGACGAATAGCATGATTCACCAAGTTCGACAAGTGTGAGAGTTTCAAATAATTTAAAAAATAATTTCGAGGAAGTCGAAATCCTCTGTTTTCCACAGTAACCCACAAAGTAAAATATTTGAGGCAAATATCTGTCAGAAAACAACTACTTCCTCCTGTGAACATTGAGTTACATCTGTCATCTATTTGTTATTATAAGTGCTATTACCCAAGCAGCATTTCTCCAACTAACAACTGCATTTGTACCAAATCTGACGACAGATTTGGTACAAATATTAGTCATTCATTAACAGTCGGTAAAAGACGTCGCACCGTCGTCGGATAGTGGAACTCGGAAATCGAAAACTACCGAAGAGAAACATGAAAGCTGCTGAATAAAGTAAAGCTCACCAAAGTACATCATACACTGTGGGGAGCACGTTTCGACTTCAGTCACAACGTGCCTCAGATTTCCTTGCGAATCCAGCTCTCACACAACCATCGCTATTACCTGGATTGAGAAACTAAATCGAGCGGTAAATGGAAAGTCCTGTTAGTTCTTAGGAAACCTGTGTTATCCTGTTATAAGTGAAATCCGATTACAGAAAGGAAACAGCAGCTTGATTGTATACAGGGTGTTCATTTCAGGACTTCCCACCCTAATTTTCTCGAAATGTGTGTATTTTTTCAAAAAATCCTGAGACACGTCAACAAATGTATTGAAGGGGACAAGCTTTCATCAGAAAATGAACGCACCCCCTTCATCCCCTGCAAGCGGGAGCTACCAACTTCAAAATCTTAAATGCGGGGGTATCGAGTAATACCTTATTTTAAAGGTCTTTTTAATCTCTACACGACGGCGTTTTTTTTTTTATTGATCGATCCGTTGTCGAGATATTTAGGAAAATCTGGTTGCTCCTCCGTATATTACCATTGAAATAAAAACTGTAACTGTTTATTCTCATTCCTTTTACTTCAAACCTAAATTACAATATTTTACACTATTGTCACTTTAATTATTGCCCAAAATGTGTACTCTAGAAGTGTACTTGTTAAAGAAAATAAAAGACATATGAAATTCTTTACCATAGTTACCATAGTTTACCATGTGATAAAGCAATGTATTAAAAATGTTTGGATTGACGTTACTTGATGGAAATCCATAGTTATGACACTAATAAATAAGACACACTCATTAAGGCCAATAATATTCTGAAGGAAGGCCATGACTTCGATGAAAACTTCGAAATTCTTCATGTGGAAAATAAGATTGGGCTTAATTATTTAGAATTCTTGGAAAATGCAACTTGATTATTAAATGATCAATTGGACCTGAACAGTTCCCCTTTGTTACATTTAATTCAATTAAGTAGTAGGTATGTTTTGAGATTTCCAGGTAGGTATATTGTTATAGTCAATTTTATAAGTTGTATGATAGGTAGTCCCTAATTATCTTGATTGATAAGAATAATAGGTATTTAAGTATTTTTCAAGAAAGAATAATTTAGTTTAGTACATTCCCTAATTCTGTGGAAATTTAAACATGTTTCACCTTAGTGTCGTAATAAAAATGGTTTACACTTTAGCTGAAAAAGTCAATGGTTACACAACGTATTTCCCGGTAAATGGATAGGGCGAAGAGGACCTATAGAGTGGCCACCCAGGTCCCCGGACTTGGCACCATGTGATTTCTTTTTATGGGGACATTTGAAATTAGTAGTTCACACACCCCCGCGGCAAAATTTACAAGAGCTTCAACAAAGGATTTCTGCAGAATATCGAGCACTTCGAACAGAAGTGTTTGAAAATATGCGCCACGCATTGGAACAGCGGTTATACCATTGTTTGGTCAATAATGGACAACATTTTGAGCAATTATTAAAGTAACAGTAGTGTAAAATATTGCAATTTAGGTTTGAATTAAAAGGAATGAGAATAAGCAGTTACAGTTTTTATGTCAATGGTACGGAGGAGCAAACAGATTCTCCTAAATATCTCGAGAACGGATCGATCAATTAAAAAAAAAAACACTGACGTGTAGGGATTGAAAAGACCTTCAAGATGAGGTATTACTCGATACCCCTTCGCATTTAAAATTTTGAAGTTGGTAGCTCCCCCTTGCAGGGGATGGAAGGGGCGCGTTCATTTCCTGATGAAAACTTGTCCCCTTCGATACATTTGTTGACGTGTCTCAGGATTTTCCAAAAAAATACACACATTTCGAGAATATTAGGGTGGGAAGTCCTGAAATGAACACCCTGTATAGTAGTTTACCTAACAAGTGAGGAAAGTGATGGACACTCAATTGCTGGACGAACTCCGCTAATGCGAAGTTCGCACATTTGTAATCACGTGCGGAAAAACCCCAAAACATAAAAGAAACATTCATTATTGGGATTCTGCACCTTTATTAAGACTCACCCTATACATTCGTGAACGTATTCCACTGGCCACTGATTGAAACTGGATTAGTTATCAAAAAACCAAATCCACTGGATGACGTTTGTGATCTTTTCAAACAAAATGTTTGGCAAGTTAAACCGTGTATTTCTGTACAGATTTCGTTCGTGATACGAGAAAATGCGCATTCTGTGAATACAATCCTTTCACGTCGTTTTCTCATGCAAATCACACCATTTCCACATAAAACATCATGCTGTCGTGGCACAAAGCTGGCCAGTCTCAGTTGTCTCATTGATCCTCATTCTCTATGCCGATAGAATCGATCAGCCTCGATTGGGAATTCAACATAAGGGATACTCCCTCTGGTGTCAAGTTTTGACACTATAGATATGTACATTGAAATTATTGTTTTCGTCAAAATTCACATGATTTTGGCTATTGTTTATGTGCATGTTGTTGAACGTGTAATCATTATTGATAAGTGATGAATCTCTGCTACATATAAATGGTGAATATTCGGTTCTTCTCTTGACATAATGTACTCGAGAGTGGTTCAATTTTTGTCACTTCGGCGCTGGCATCTAATGTTGAATCCCCAATTCTCAATCCTGATTCAAGTGTGCAAGATCCAGAAACTGAAACGATGAAACTGTATGCGTTTCATATTTCACTGACTATTTCACTCACTTGCAAAATGAACCAATCAGAAGCTCTAGTCAAGTTCGGATTACCGATAATACCAAACTTGACTCTTGACTCTGATTGGCCTATCGAGTTCGGTGTTTTCAGATTTGTTTACAGTGCATGTGACAGTTGAACGTCAAATATAAGTACACGCATTCAAAAATGTTTGTGAAATAGTCTAATGAAATTCCACTCGTGATTGAATTTTTCTCATAAGTCTGTCTTTCATTTGTGATCGCAACTGAATTGATTCGAGAAAACAATTATTCAGTTTTGTTCAGAAATGAATCGACAGACTTATCGCGACAATTTCACTCACTATATGAAAGTCGCGTCTCCTGCGATATGAGGACCAATCAGAATGGGATTTCGCAAAAGTACACGCTTCCTTTCGCTTCCTTTCTTTCCGATCCGGAAAGACCACGTCGTCAAGTCAACCACAAATATAAACAGCAATGATACATCTTGTAATCTAATATGACATAAACGTCAGGTTGACAGACTTCATGTTTATTATTCATTAGTTGCAACTATTGAAGAATTCACTTTGTTTACTCGATCAAATTTCAAATAATAACTTGGTTGGTTCGTGAAATTGTCTCAATAAATACGACTCGTGCTCACAATACAATCGATAATTCTGTCAGAAATCTTCTTCTTCTTCTTCTATAATTATGGCCTTTTCTCGTCGGAGAAACTAGCCAGGTCGTCTCCTGGTGTCAGAAATCTTTAACTCGGGACTCGTGGTGTTACCAAGCAATTTGATCTCGTTGATTTCTGACAGAATTATCGATAGTATTGAGACCACTCGTGGTATTACCCCCGAAAATTCAATCACTTGTGGTATCACTATTGATTATACAACCCATCACTAAAGTAGCCAATTGCAACTGCGAATTCTACCTAGTTACCAGGTATCGATAACTGGATATACCCCTGACGACATGGTATAATCAATTTGGTCTTCCGTTTCGTCAACAAAGTGAATGTATTACAGACTCATTAATACAACATATAAATCAAAAAACCAACTATATCGCTTATGGAAACAAAATCCGAATAACGAAAACATAAAAATGACTACCTATCAACCAAAAAAAAAAAAAATCGAGGAAAAAATCAGACACGGGAAAGACAAATATTATAAGAACTTGATGGAAAATGAACAAAATTCAAGCAAAAAACTATGGAACACGGTTAATAAAATTCTGAAAATCAATACAAAAAAACAAATACCCAATATCAAAAACGTGAAAGGAGAAATTGTCACTGATCAGAAAATTTTTGCAAACATGTTCAGTAGTTTTTTCGCCAATGTGGGAGGAAATCTAGCAAAAAATATTAGAAAAAATTCAAACCATAAAAGTAAAAAGTACATAAATCAAAATTCAATTTTTCTTACACCTACAAATATTACTGAAGTGAAGAACACCATAAATGAGTTGAAATAGTTATTTATGTACCAAGGGTATAAATAGATGTGTACACATCTGTTTATGCCCGCGGTACATACAAACTTTTACGTCATACTAGTTCGTTATTGCAATACAATCTCAATACAAATCAGTATTTAAAAAAATCCGGTTTGAATTAATAACATTGTCATTTTATCATAGTAGACACTATCGTTGCTAGGTGAATGTTGACAAACGTAAATGTCATAAAATCACAATAATTTTTATATGTGTCAACGTTAGAAGTCAAAATGAACAAAGATTTTGGAATTCCTGACGAAATTATTGAAAAAGCAAAGAGAGCAACTGAAAATCTGTTGCCAAAAAAGTCTAAAGATGCTTACGAAATAGAATACGAAAAATAAGTTAAACAAAAAATTATTTCTCTTTATGCCCGCGCGGGCCATAAAGTGAACTTTATAATTTTTTCTCAAAAATCATTCCGCCTGGAATTTACTGGAAAATATACCACTGTGAAATGAATGGCAGTTTATAATTGCTGTTGATTTTTTAAGGACTCCGTCCTCTGTATGTTTTTTCAAAATTGTTCTATACCGGCTGACCACGAGGTGAGGTATGTCCTCCAATTTTTCTATAGTTTTGAAGATACAGATTTCAAATTTGGTGTGTCGCTATAGTACTTGAATACGCATATTTTGACCCCTCTACTGAAAATTCACCGGTTCAACCGGAAGTGACCAAAACTTTTTTTCTCAAATGACACCCTGTCCATATTTTTCCACTACTTATCAGAAAGAGCACGCAATTTGTGATAATACTGTTCTTCAAAATTGAAAATCTGTTGGAAAATGGAGTTGATACAGTTGATTGTTCAATCGAACAAAGTTGGCCACGAAACTGGAACTCAAATCATCACAATTGACAAACGATATCAGTTTACTCGTGTAAAGAGTTTTGGAGAATTCCTGAAGGAAACGAAGATACAATCAGGTTTCATGATGAGTGTTCCTAAAATTGAAAGTTCTTCAACGTAGGCGGCTTAGAACATAATTAATAAGGCAATACACAAAAGCTCATAATATTATTTCAACGGAGGCAGAGTTTGTTCTACTTATTTAAACAATGCTGCTTTTTTGTTTCGCTTTTTTGTGTTCATGGCCGCCTTCGTTGAAGAATATCTAATTTTGTATTTGCGATTTCTTTCGGAATTATTCAAAATTTTTCACACGCGTAATCTGATAAATAATTATTTTTCATCATGACGAAGTGAAAAGAACATGTTGCCATTTGAGAAATAGAAGATGTGAGCATTTCTTTATGGGTACTATTCCGTTTTTAGTACTTAGCACTTAGACGAGAAACTCAGTTTTCAACTGTATCGCACTTCGAAGCCTCCTCTGATAACTTCTGATGTCGTTTGTCAGTTGTAATGATTTAAGTTTGAATTTCATGGCCAACTTTGTTTGATCGAACAATCAACTGTATCTCCGCCATTTTTCAACAGATTTTCAATTTTGAAGAACATAGTTATCACAAATTGCGTGCTCTTTCGAATAGTGAAAAAATATGTACAGGGTGTCATTAAAAAAAAAAGATTGGGGTCATTTCCGGTTGAACCGGAAGTGGTGAATGTTCAGTAGAGGGATCAAAATATGCGTATTCAAGTACTATAGCGACTTACCAAATTTGAAATCTGTATGTTCAAAACTAAAGAAAAATTGGGGGGCGTACCTCACCTCGTGGTTACCCGGTATATGCACCAGTCCGCTTGTAAGGCAGATTACATTTTTACTTTGTCATTTTTTTGTCGAGTTATATTTAATTTACCATGAATAACCACCAAAAACAAACGAATACATATTGTAGTCAATGCGGCCAAGTTCATCTTTTGATAAAACTACATTACATGCGAGTTCGATATGCAGTCGTTGAAACGTTAAAAATATCTATCCATTAGAACTACATAGATTTATTATCATAATGACCTCAAAACGACTTCTTCTCAAAACTACTCCAGGGGCCAGATTCTCAAATGTCTACTACCCTATGTCGCATGCGACAAAATATCTCCATCTCTTTTTAATGCTTGGTGGAGAAAAGTGATGGAAATATTTTGTCGCATGCGACATAGTCTAGTCGACATTTGAGAATAGGGTCCCTGGACACATATAATTCAATTACATAAAAACCACAAAACAACATTTTCTAGAGAATTATTGATTGTATGCGAGTAAGCAAAAAGTCACATATTTCTGTCCTCCAGAATCTATAATTTCATGCCCCAAACTATTAGAGATATAAGTCCCTGCCATATTTTCAAATGGGAACTGAAGCAATTCTTGAATTCCGTGGAAAGACTGAAAATTCACCAAATTATAAATAATACAATGTAATTTCCATTTCATAGCTCTTACCTCATCCGATTGGAATTCTTGATCAAGGATTTCTATATAAATTATTAACGATTCCTCTCACTCCTTTAGTTCTTTTATTGTTATTTATCACGATATTAGCCTTAATTTGCCGTTTTTAACATTTTAACATTTTACTGATATAATTTACTAATTCACTATTTATTAATCACTTACTCCGCGGACAGCCAAAGGCTTTGCGTATGTTCTCTTCAAGTTTATTTGGCACTTTCTCACAGTCTTAATCTTAACCCCCCATTGTCACTCACACCGCGGACAGCCAATGGCTTTGCGGTACCCCCCTTGTTTATTTGACCCCTCATAGTTTATAAGATATAAGATTGTTGTATATTATCCAAATAAACATTATTATTATTATTATTATATTATTAAATATCCACACCACGACATCATAACGTACATTAACTTGTAAGTTGTAAAACAATGCAAATAGGTACGTGGTTTTTAAGACGGTTTCAGAAGTCATTAGGTGAATTTTATGACTTTGTGCTACTTGAGTACAAATTTATTGACAGCTGTTAATGCAAATTCACGCACCATCAGCATCACCTGCAGATTTATTTTGATATTCCTTAATTATATTCCAACATTCCTTCACTTTGTTGTCTGCCACAGCTATTATATGATCATTTGAAGTTCGTTAGCAAGGTTTAATTTCATTTCATGAATTTGCATAACCTCAGTCTAACGAGAGACCACCATTGGTAATTCTGTCATTTTTTTGTTCAATTTTTGGAGTGAGCTCCCCGCCTACTACGTTTTGCATAAGTACCACCCAGCCTATTAGTAGGCGGTTGTCGTATCGCGGCTCTATTCCAGCTTCCAGCTATTCCGTTTTCAATATTTGGTTACATTTTGTATAATTTTGCGGCGACATGAATCAACTTTCAGTTCCTAGCAGATGTTGAGACCGCATCAGTCGTATACATATTCCAGACGGGCAGTCAGCTCTTTATTAAACCATTCTTCAGGTTTCTTTGCGAAAACGTACGTTCGCAGAATAAATGAAGATCTGATCCGAGATATTTCTTTTTTTCGAAACTGGTTTATTGAAATAATCGCGTGTGGGAAATATCGCAGGGCTCGTTACGGATGTCTTATTAGTTGTACAATGTTGCTATACACCAAAATTCAGTGCTAGGCATTCGATTCAAAATTGCAATAGTGTATGTCAAAAGTCATCTTAGCAAAATTAGAAAAAAAAATTATAATGTTGTGATATATTGAGATTATATGTACCAAAAGGAGAGTTTTCAGAATCAAAAGAGTTCTTTATTTCTCTAATAGTTATCTATTTTTTTAAATCGTGCTTATCATATATTATAAAGTTTCGAAACTTTGTTGCAAATTTTAAAAACATCTATTCTGTTGCAATCACAAATTTGCAACCTTGTACACTTGCAAATTGCAAAAATCTAATTTGTGAATTAATTAGATTAGAAGTTTCGGATCGTGTACAAGGTTGCAAATTTGTTAATTAATATAATTATTTCGAGACTACCTTGATCAAAAAAATTACCAATAATCAGGGATAATATAAAAAGTGGTATGATTATTACCGATAATTTTTTGCAATCCCAAAGCTGAAAATACAACGAGTCCGCAGGACGTATTATATTTAGGACGACAATATATCAATTTGAAATAAAGAAAAATCGTGTCACCTGGTAATTGATGCTTTACTTCTAGCCGTATTCAACGGAATACTCTTTTCCACGGCCTCATCTATGATACCAATGGACATTTGTCCCCAACGATCGCTCATATTGATAAATAAAGATAACTAGTCAAAACACATAAATTTGACGTTTATAATTTAAATCATTATTTTCACTTGACAGATAGTAAAACAAAAACTAAGCAGGTTTATCACCGTGAAAATA
Organism: Chrysolina haemoptera; assembly: GCA_958298965.1. NCBI lineage: Eukaryota > Metazoa > Arthropoda > Insecta > Coleoptera > Chrysomelidae > Chrysolina > Chrysolina haemoptera. Next base: position 4,282,379 of record OY282590.1, on the reverse strand, counting down.
CAGCGAGAAGCTATATTTTCACTGCAGTTCCGATTCTATTGGCTGAATTTCAAAATTTGAAATCCACTGATTGGCTGTTAAGCAAGGAAATACATTGTCAAGAAAATATATGTTCCAGTCTACGTAAAACGTTGTAAATCTACACAACTGTTCGGAATATTTTTCCGATGTATCTGTCAAGTTTGCAGAACTTTTGGATTTTCTCTTATGGTATCAAAGAAAAACAAATGTTCCGTACACTTGACTTGGTTGAAAACTTGATTCGTGATGTGAAATAATATATTCAATACTACTCTAAGTTTTCGGAACTTTTAGAATTTTCTCAACGAGTATACAGCAAAATTCAAGATAATTTCCATTTTGACAATGGTGCGTACTTCGCAAGAAGTTGCAAACTGAGATTTATTACTATTTCGATGTATACCATTCACTTGACTAAAGTTTGAAAACTTTTTGAAATTATTGTTAAATTTTCGGCTTTCCAAGTCTATCTCTATTGGCTTATTACTAGATGATTGATAGATGGTTTTGAGGAACAAGCATTTTTATCGGGGGTAATATAACAAGACCTCGTTTATCATCGAATAAATTTTTCAATTTCAACGAAAACGATTTTGTTTGAAAATTTATCGAGTTGAATTCGGAGATTTATGTTCTGAATAAATCCTGAGAGCTTTTAAGCTCGAGGTGAACATAAATCTTCGAATTTAACGAGATGAATTTTCTAAAACAAAAATGTTTGAGTGGACATTCCAAAATTTATTCGATTTGATAAGCGACGGTCGAGTATGTCAATCAACCAATAACATTCATTCCACAATTTACCTACATAATTATTTTTATTAAATTAATGAACATTATTATTTACGGCAATATGTCACATGACTTGTGAAATGTGTTGCATACATTCAGGCAACTGTCAAGAAGGACCATATTGTAGTTTGTTCGCAAAAGGAACGAAGCGGGTTTATCAGCGAATAAATTTTGACAGATGAGGGAAATAATCGGGGGTAATACCACAAGAGCTCAGATTTAGCCGGATATTTTTTGTGGTTGTTTTCGAATACTTACTTTCGTTGGCAATTTAACGAGAGCTGTTCTGACAAAATCACGAGAGCGTAGCTCGAGTGATTTTGTCAGAACAGATCGAGTTAAATTACCTACATGAAAGTAAGTATGAGAAAACCACCGGAAAAAATATCCTGCTAGATCTGAGCTCGCGTGGTATTTGGTAAGACATTCCCATGAATAAAAAACTCAATTCAATTAAACTTTATTTAACAAACTAAACGAACAATGAGTAGAAACATAATGTTTAGAAAGAACAATTGTTAAAAATACAATTATTATATACAATTGGTCCAGTAGACATTTGCTCCTTTACTGATGTAGACTTTGTTGTTGACATTGACATGGATGTTGTTGACACTGTGGCTAATTCATTATCCAAAGCTTTATCTCGGAGATTTGTCACAAGATGCGAATGATGCTCATTATCAAGTTGTAGATAAGGCTTTATAGACTTGGAAGAGGAATGTCCAGTTATTTTAATTAATTCTTGTTCATTAATACCTGCCTTAGCTAAAGTTGATACGGCGCTTGAGCGATGAGAATGATTAGAAATTTTTTTATTCTTTGTATCCAGTCCAATTTTTTCAGCTGAAATTTTCGTCCACTTAAGAATTTCGTTGACTCCTATAGGAACATTTTTGTACCAACCTTTTGATGAATCATTTTTCCAAAACGGATTGGGAGTTATAAATAATCTATCAGTTGTAATATGGTTCGGTCTATGTGACAATATTTTATAAAACAATGTCACTGGGCATATGCTAGGGTTTTCTATGTTCTTTATTAGCCATTTACTATCGCAGCACTTGTTTGAGCCACCCTGACATGTTTTGGAAAAAACTGTATTATATTCAATGCGACCTGTTAAATCACCATTATTTGATTTTTCTTCTTTAAAATAGTGTACTTTACACTTTGCAGCTTCACCTCCTCGCCAAGCTAATTCATATGCAGCGATATGAAAAAATCTTTTTAAAAGACCTATGGGACTATTCTCATCCCATATTAATGCCATTTTAACAATTTCACTTTTAGTTAATGCTGTTGAACTATTCTTACGTTTTTGTAAATTACCTTGTAAGTTCTTTCGCTTAGAATTACGTGCATCACGGGATTTCTTAAATGCCAAATCAGTGAAAGGGTTGAAAGTAACATTAAATTTTTCGAAATACATGTTTTGCAACATTTTCGCTGTTGTGTTCCACATTGTTTTCACCACGTATTCTTTATAATCCTCTCCATTCTGTTTCTTCATATTAAAGCCCCAGTCCATCAATATTCCTGCCATATTTTCCACTGACTGTTCGGTTTCCAAATTGAAGTTTCGTTGTTTACAAAATTCACTAAATTGATTCCATATGGAGGAATGAGTTTTTATTGTATTTTCTGGAGTTGATTTTTCAATCTCCCTTACTATTTCTGCCTCGCAAATATTTCCAAATCTCGACATACTTTTTGGAATTGTTATATGCTGTTTAATTCTTTCTGTTTTTGACATTTACAATTGTCAAACTGATGCGACGCCCAACTCTTGATAAACAAACAGTAAATGCTAGCGTTGCTACGGTAACGTAATTTATCCGATATTTTTATCCACTTGCAAATTCTCTTCCTTCCTATTTAGCCGATAGCAAACTACGATTTTTGTATTCACAAATGGGAATTTTTATACATGAGTGGGATTGTCGCGAATAAAAAAGGACAAGTGTCTAGCGACAGCCCGGATATTTTGCTGGCGAGCATATTGACAGTATCATAACTTCCAAATTGGCAGCTTCCTTGGTCTGATTTCTCAAAAACACATAAAAAAGTACAGAATCATTATACTTGTACCATGAGCCTTCATATGGATGCCTACAATAGGCTGTACAGTTTCCGCTATATTTGGTTCCACTATGATTCGACAGACCAAACAATTTGTAACGAAATGGTACTTTATTTGCCGCATAATGATCCATCTCTAAACATTCTATTGGGAAATCAATGTTGACATTCAGTTTTTCTGCGAATATTCCAGTTTGCGAAAAACGTTTTAAATTAATCTCTGAGTTTTATACACTTTCTACTTTCGTTACATTCTGAACAAGTTGGTTTTTCATCACCATCCAGAATTTCTTCTTTGGTGAATAAGTCCAAACAATGTGACAGTGTGAGCTCATCTGAACTCTGTGGAATCGGTAGTGAGAGGTCCCAAAAGAGATCAAATGTAACCGAGCAATGGCCGCAGAAGGTACATTTCAACGAAGATTTAAGTTGCCAGAAAAAAGTTTTAGAGTATTTTTGAGTTGTTATTTTCTAGAAATTTTTACAAACACTTTTCAACTTTTTTATGTTCTGTTAATTTTTTGTCTATTATTGGCAAATTCGATTTGAGTTCCTCATTCAACAATTTAACATCTTCAAGAAGACCAGGCAATAAGTATGTGAGAAATTCTGTGTAAAAAAACTAATAAATGTTTATTATCATAAAATATTATCAATAGGAATATCACATTTTATGGTGGAAAGCAGGCCGGGACAATGGTTGATGGATAGCTTCTTCCATAACAGCTCCTAGTCCATCCTTCCCAATATCGAAAACCCAGTTCAGCCTGGATTTTTTTTGCACATACTGCGTCATCGGCAATGTCATCATCAAGAAAGTCTGCAAAAATATTAGTGGATTATAAATTTAATGTGACTTCACTGACATTATTCTCAATGGATTATCACGAATAACTTTAAAAAACTCAGTTGTTTATTCTTTCATTCTTTAAGAATAATTATGTTTTGAATATCATAAAATCAGTTATTGTGGAAAATCATTCTAAAAGATTCATGGTTGGATGATTCTCTTCTGGTGTGCATGTTACTGGTTGAAAATGAAAATTCCGAACAATAAGACAGCTGAACTTGAACCAGCTGTTGAATTTTTTTCAGAAAAATCCAATTTCTTGTGTGAACAATATGATAGGTACTCACCCTCGCATTTCATATTGCATTTTCCGCCGGGTCTACCAAATTGACACCATTCCTTGCTATTTATCTGAAATAGTCGATAATGTAGTCAGAAATGAGTACATGAGAGCAATTTCTTGCAAAACTATTTATTGATATATTGGCGATAAAAAATGTCAGTCAAGAGAGCGTAAAAAATGTAAAATGACCAAGAAAACTTTACATAATGTAAAATGCATTCATCCTAGTAACATCGCTAAATGTCAAACAAATAGCAAGAACAATAATTACTATCTTCGAGATACCGAACAACTTCAGAATACTGGAAAAGATGAATTTTACACTTCATTCAACATTTTCGCATTTTGTCGAATTAGGTTAGGTTAGGTTAGGTTAGGTTAGGTTAGGTTAGGTTAGGTTGAATTGAAAAGACCGATTTCTGCTGCCATTAATGAAGCGAAGCTATACCCACATAAATATTCAAACACATAGGGTATCTACCAGTTTACATGTGATTGTTATCCAGTCATTTCTTAGCTTTATCTCGAATTTTTTTGTAACACAAATAATTTTTCAGTCTTATGGTTTAATTTGATGATCTAACCTGAAACAATCCCAGTCCTTTGCCACCATTAGCTTTGACCACTTGCTTCGATGTGTCTCTTCCACTCTCACTCTCTATCATACAAACCCCTGAAACATCAAGAAGGCTTTCATTTAACAATGTTTCTGTTTCTGAACATAGCTAGAGACAAAACAGTTGATTTCCAGATCAGCTACGATATTATAAAGAAAGACGAAAACTGTGGTCCCAACACAGAACCTTGAGGTACCCCTAAGCTGGACGAGAACTGCAGTGACTTTCTACTTCCATACTCAACATGTAATATTCGTCTACTGACAGAAAACAGGGTAATTCAATTGGGGCAAGATTCGTCTTTAAAATTATAACATAAGGAATGCATCTGATTGATGTCACTTGAATTCATTATTTTTTTAACAGTTTTGAGAATTTCAACCTGCCATAGTTAGTAAACTTGTAAAACAAATAATATAATATTTTATAGTTATTTATTATACAAGGGAAAATAGTATTAGATTAACACGAGGTTGTGACAAAAAACAGAGAGCTAAAATCTTCTATTTTTCCCTGTATAAATCACAATTTTTTTTGTGTTGGGAAAAGCGACGATTTAGTAAAATATCTACCTTCACCTATGTTTATATGGAAACAAGCCAAAATTATTCCTAAACCAAAAATAAAGAACGCTATTAATCCTTCAGATTTTAGCCCCATAACGAAATTTATTGAAAAAATTATTCATTGACAGATTATTCTCTATTCGAACCATTACTCCATTCATAATTCATTCCAATCAGGTTCTCTTAAAAGACACAGTACAGCTACAGGGCCCACTAAAATTACTGACGATATTGGTAAGGCAATGGACAGTAAACACACACTGTACTAGTCCTGTTAGAGTTCAGCAAAGCGTTCAACACCATCGACTTCGATATGTTACTAGCCAAATTACGTTTTTCCACATTCTAGTACATTCTTCAGCTGGTATCTCAATGGGAGAAAAGTTTCAGTTAGCGTGAACGATTCTCATTGTGACTGGAGTTCCCCAAGGAAGCGTTTTAGGCCCACTACTTTTTTCATTGTATGTTACATCTTTGATCAATGATATCCTTTGCAAATATTACTTATTTGCAGATGATTTACAGATCTACATGAGTTCTCCTGTTGAACAAATCCGCGTTATCCCAGTTATCTAGCGCAGCTTCCAGTATAGGTCTCACGTTGGACGTCACCAAAAATCCATCCATTAATAATTGGCACAAAGAGGTATTTGAATCAGATGAATCGCGATGGCAACGAAATTATAATTAATGGCAACATAATTAGATTTAAGCAAGAAGTTCTATTATTGTATTCACCAACTTCGCTCTCTAAAGAACAAAATGAGGTGTGCTAAATATCTTTTCGAAAGTTTGTTGTATCACTCAGATTACTTTCTAGAATACAAGAAAGTAAAAATATATAGGATGATTCCATTAGAAATTCTTAAGTTGCGGTTGTTTCTAGTGATATATTGAATAATTTTTCAATCCTTGAATCCAATGCTCCTGACAAGTTTGAATCTCCTACCTTTGGTAATCTACAAACCCAGGCTTGTCTTTAGGACACGTTGACACCCCGTACAGGTGCTCCTTTTTTTACCTAAACACAAGTTTAATTATGAGATTTATAGAGCGGCGCAAAATAGTTATGGAAGCTTTACTAATAATCTAACATGTATAATTAAACGTTCGTAAAGGGCAGCAGTTTTTGGATCTTGATAACTAACCCACGGAAGTACCTTTATTATAAAGGTTAATGCAAAACTACAGATTGGTTATATTCCATCTGTCATTAGCTGCGTTTTGTTGGCAACCCGAGGAATAGAATAAATACGTGGTGCTAGAAAACGGAATGTAGATATATTCTATTTTCAGATCAAAGTGGTATTCTCCTTCTCTCTCTGTGATAAGATAACCTTACTTTACTCACATATACATATAAATGTCATTCATCCAAGTTTCTAATCATGTTTTCTATCCAAGTTTTCTACCATGTTTATTTTTTTTAATTGACTGGATTGGTTATTAATGAATAACAATTATCCAAGAAAATCCTTCTGGCAGTGAAATATTGTTTGAATCCATATTCACTGAAACTTATTAAATCAATTCTAAAATCATCAAGTGTTTTGGTCAGATAAGATAACCAAACATAGAACATAACCTAACCTCAATGAACTCAAAACTCAACACCTACTGATTAAACGCCATTTTGTTTGTTTTCCCTCCTTTCCTCTTTCTGCTCGATCGAAATCCATCGAGCAGCCAGAGAGAATAACTTTTGAAATTATTGGCGCGAATTCATAGAATACGTCAAGAAAACGCTTGGAATAGCTGTTCCAGGTTAGGATTAGCGTCAACAAAACGCAGCTATTATTAGTAAAACGCAGCGTGTAAAAAACAACTCAAATAAGACGATAATATACTTACAATTTCCCACATATGTTTTATCGAATCCGCATCTCACAAGCTCCTGAGCAAGTCCACATTTGGTATAAATCTTCGCCTGTGTCACCTCTATTCCCCCAATTCCAAGTGTAACCACAAAAATCAAGAACACTAAGTCCATCGCACCACTAAAACATATAGAATTTAATGAAATAAAAATGTTGGAGATGGCTTTTCAATTTTATTCGCCTTTTCCTAGTTTATAGTAGGGATACTAGTTTCCGTGAGATAATCGCACTTTTAAATGAAGTGAATGCAGGCTGGTTCATGATATAATTGTTGATATGTAGATGCAAACTAGCGTACATTGAGGATGTTTACTAGCCTTGACATTGCGTAACCTTTGCAACCGCTATCGTTAATTCATTGATAAGTAAGTGGAAAACCCGTATGAATTTTTTGCTGTATGTTGCAAAATTATTCAAATACAAAAATGTTCCTATATTACGTTTTCAAAACTGGCCGAAAGGAATGAAATAATGTCTCCTAACCCCAGCTTCATCATAAGTCCATTTAGATTCTCCTGAAAATTTATGATCGTAAATTTTTGGATGGTATGAAAATTTAAAACGAAAAACGTGGGACACATGCTGTTACAGCTGCCACACATTTTGAGGACGAATTGTACGGGCCAGTAACCTGTATTGTTGTTGTTTATGCTGTTGTTAAAAGTGTTTAGTTCATCAACTGACTGCACCCTCTTGGGCAACCCTCAAGATACTTGCTCAAGCTGGTGAACACGTACCCCTCACCTTTTAACGTATGATGTCATACACGAAACCGCTGACCGCACTGGGAATCGAACTCATGTACCTTGGATTGGGAAGCAAACGCTTTACCAACTGGAAACGTCCATATATACAGGGTGTCCCAGAATAAAGGGGACAAACTCCAAGGGTAGAATCCTCACTTCATTTTAAGGCTGAAAGTTTCAATAAATATATTCCCTAAAATGAGTATTAACCAAGTTACAGGGTGTTGAAAGTGACACAAAAAAATATATTTTCCAGAATAACTCCATAACGGCTTAACTTTTCTTAATGAAATTTGGTATGTCACTTGACAGCATTCAGTTTCATATTTCAAGGCAAATCATGTGTTTGTGTATCTAAACAGGGGCGTACGGCAGGTGGGTACCCCTATTTGCCCCTCCACAACTTTCACGCCACTGGATTAATATCGATTTCGTCTTCTTTTTCTTAATCCCCAATATTTCCTATAAAAAAAATGAATAGTTTCGTTTCACAAATATCAACGGTTTTCGATATATTTGAAGTTGAATAAGTGGGTGCGTATGTGATACGGATACTCATTAGTGATAATTTTGTTAGTGACTATGTAAGTTTTCAATATCGGGAAATTTTTGTGAACAGGATCTTTCGTAAATGCCAACAATTTTCGAAATATTTGAATTCATACTCATTACAAGGTATGAAATATGTTGGTTATAATGTTATAAATAGTTACCTACACATTCCTTTCAAAAATACTAAAGATTTTGATACGCACGAGACTTGTCTCACTAGTCTTAAATCGTTGCATATGGTCCAAAGAGGGTACTGATTCCTGCTTCAGTATAATTATTACATATCAACTAAAATATCCATAAAATCCGTAAATATCGAAGAAGGGTTATGTGAAGTGGGACAAAACACATTTTAGGTACTCAAATACTCACATGTTATATTTGCATGAGGAAGTAGAAGTCTTCAAGAACGATATGCACTTTTTCTTTTTCTTTCTACTATAATTTTTAGCAAAGTTATGACAAATCTAATTTTCGGCCCTGCCCGAACTTGAAGTGGCGGTTTAGCGCGAGCATGAAATGTGACATCGGCTTAAAAATCGTTCTTATATTTTCTGAAATAAAAACAAAAAAAATTATATTTTTTTAAATGAAAAATTGTTTAGGTTCCACCCCTGATTTTTTTGTAAGCAATTTTTTTTTCTATTATTATATTATGTCGAGATGTCATGTGCCGAGTTTCATAGTGCTACAATTCATTCTTCACTGTTTTCTCGAGTTTGCCTGTCGTTACTGGATTAAACGAATAAACCAGGGATTCAAATCCCTGTACTTAGTTTTCTGCGGATTCCGCCTCTGTGTTAACCTCAAACACGTGTGAATTCCCCGGGAACTGGTGAATAGTCGGTGAATCAATCACTCTTAATAAAAGCATTAATAAATTCATTGGCCATAAATGAACTCATGTTGAGCCATATTAGGTAATCCATTGAATCTTACGACTGGAGTTGCATACGGTCCGCAGAAAGAAGCCAAGTTGCAGTCGTTTGCTGAATCAAAGCAGAACTACCATAAACGACGACGAAATTGAAGGAATGGCCATTGTGGAGGATATTATCTTAATGGAATCTCAGCGGCAACGTCGTCTGTTTTGTGTTTGCGTAAAAGTCGAGAAGATGTCAATAAAACCGGAGGATTGTTGAAATTCTCCCGAATATAATATTGCAGGAAACAATGCGAGTCGGAAACAAAAGTTCAGTGACCCTCTAGTGGTAACAATTTTGTTCAAAAGTTGTTTTAGAGCTTGTACACATGAGCTCTACTTATACCCTCACAATTAGAGTTTAGTGATACAATGCCGGGATTCCTTGATCAAATTAACACTATTCCGGGATATCGGTGTTGGGATTAGAATTAGAAAAAAGTATGGGGTATATTGTAAATACGCAAAGAATACATAAATACTCGTAAATGACCATATAGTCAGGTGGCAGGGAGGGTTTTCGTAGCCGATGAAGCGCGACGGGATCACCCAAGTTATTCTTATGTATTTTGAACAGCTGAATCCGAAAAATTTTTATGGACGAATTTCCGAGGGAAATCGAAAAATCCATTTTTTCCAAAAACAAATAAAGTCATAATATTCTGCATAAAATTCTCTACAAAAAAGGTTTCCACAAAGTTTTCTTGAAAATGCACCGTTTTCCAGTAAAACGTGCTCGAAATTCGAAAAAAATGTGATTTTCTCAATTTTCAGTGATCTCTCATTCAGTCACATAATGATATTTTCAGGATCACCTTTTCCCAAATTATTCATATATATTTCGACTATGGATAACAGAAGAGACATTCTTGAAAAAGTCATTCGTGTGGATTTTCCGGCACTGAATTTCCCGATACTTTTACCTTGCATGGAACCGGCATTTTTTTATTCGCGAAGCTCACGCAGTGGACGAATTCCTTATAATGTCCATCAAAACGGGTTCAGCACATAATTTTTCATGATCATAAAGCATTTCAGTAGCGGAAAAACGGAAAATTTTACCTAAAAGTAAAAGAATTTTCCGAGGAAAATCAAAAAATTCATTTTTCCCAAAAACAAATGACGCTTTAATATACTCCATAAAATTCTCTACAAAAAAGGTCTCTACAAATTTTTCTTTAAAATGCACCGTTTTCGAGTAAAATGTGCTCGAAATTCGAAAAATGCGATTTTCACACGAATCTACATGAATGATTTCTTCAAGAATGTCTGTTTTATCATTCATAGTCGAGACATAAATGAATAATTTGGGACAAGGTGATCCTGAAAATATTATTATGTGACGGAATGAGAGGATACATCGAGAATATTTGCTCAAACAAGTGTATTTTGAGAAATAATTTTTAAACATTTTAAATTTCCCGCCAAACACGAAAAGACGAACGGCACTGTGCAACGTCTTTTGAGGTTTTCTTTTGATGCAGAAGCGATTAAGCATATCGATAGTTGTCAAAATTTATTAATAAAAAAATTTCCCATATGATGCGTACTTTCTGCTGATCACTGTATCTACATCTGGTGACGACATTCAAAATCTATAATAATCATTACTTGGATAAAGCATACAACTTTGCAAATAAGTGTTATTACTGGCTATATCTACAGAGGAATTGTTTTCGATACTGCATATTCATAATTATGTACAGGGTGTCCTAGAATAAAGGGGACAAACTCCGAGGGTCATTTTAAGGCTGAAAGTTCCAATAAACATATACCCTAAAATGAGTTTCAACCGAGTTACAGGGTGTTGAAAGTAACACAAAAAAATATATTTTCCAGAATAACTCCATAACGGCTTAAGTTTTCTTAATGAAATTTGGTACCTATGTATGCAAGATATGAATAAGCTATTATTTTCAACATGTATTGAAAATGAGGCAGGAGTAAAACAAGTTTTTTTTTGGCATGTATTAGTGGGCCTGCCACACTACTTTAAACTTGTTGCATATAGTCCAGAGAGGGTATGGCTTGCTGCTTCAGTATAATGATTCCATATTTACTAAATTCCCGTGAAATGCGACAAAACAGTTTAGGTACTCAAATACTCGCATGTTATATTTGCATGAGAAGGTCGGAGTCTTCAGAAAAGATAAGAACTTTTCCTTCTCCTTCTCTGATCATTTTTAGCAGAGTTATGACCAATCAAATATTCTAACTTTCAGCGGCGGATAAGGGTGAACCTGACATTTGATGTCGGCGTTCAATCACGTTTTCTGGGAAAACGAGCTCATTTTATAAGAAATTACTGGGAATAATTTTTGTGGAATATTTAATTGTTTTTCACCCTGTTGAGTTGTTTTTCCGATAAATCATATTCTTTCCAAGATTACAGCAGAAATCTATTTATTTATTTATTTTTAAACGAAAAAAATATGTTCCACCCCTGGAATTTTGACAAACATTTTTTTTTTCGTGTTTATCATGGTTCCATCTACTAGCATACCAAGTTTGGTGGTGCTACAATCGATTCTTGTCTCAAAACCCAATCGTACTGGATTCAAATTCGCCATTGTTTTCTTCAAATGCCTACTTCTGTCGTAGCAAAAGCAGTTATCAAATGTTCATACTCGAGCACTTATTTGGTAAACAAGTGAACAGATATTTTTCGAGTTTGTATCGAAGTAAGTTGGCTTTTTTTGAGTCGAAGCAACGAGCCTCAGCTCCGAGTTGCACATGATCACAATTTATAATGCCTGTCAACGTCTCCGCAATGCAGTCTTGTCTTAAACTGCATACAAAAAGCCACCGCAACACACATCACGTTCCGTCATTTCACTTCTTCTCGTTGATGTTGGCTCGAGAAAGTCCGAAATAGTTTCTTTCCTCTCATTCAACATTGAACATTATGCGTCCGATGAAGCGTACTGAACACTTTGGGGATGATTGTCGGGTTCGAAAGGATTCGAAAAGTGGATTTAGATAGACTTGACCATTTCTAGAATTGATATAAGAGTAATATCATTTTAGTGCTGTACCATTGTTTATAGAGAAATTCTCTATAAACACTGGCTGTACTGATGCGCCCACTATAAGAAATGTGGACATTGAGAGGAACTACAAAAATATTGTAAAAGGTTTCTACACGTAAACAAAACACTTCCTAAAGTTTCCTTCTTTGCAATTTCAACACATCTTCATACATGTTTATACCATTTATTTAGAGCAGTGAAAGCAGAGTTGGACTTGCCTAATGATCATGAAGAAGTTTTGAGAGCTATTTTGTTTGAACTTTTTATTGGATATTTTTCAGTCGAGCAAATTGTCTCTGTTAATTATTGAAAGTACAGTATATTTCAGGATTGAGTGACTATTTTTGTACTTAAACAGTACTTTTTGCAAAAGAACCTTAACACGGATAAGTTACACACAAACCTAACCTGAGCAAGCTAACCTGGTCATCAAATATCACTAGCTTTTTCAGTAGGTTTAGCGATGTCTTGTACTGTCTCTGGGATATATTGTAAAATATTACTAGTTTACACAGGGGCACAGGGTACTGCGATGTAGCATAGCCAAGTACTTCTTTAAAGAAATCGCGCTGGTCATATAAGGGATTGGAATTCACAGATTCGCATAACTAAACTGGTAGCAATAAAGCAAGCAAAGTAGCTTTTGTAAATATGCTTCTGCAAATGTATCATCACTCAGGCACGGATCCAAAGAAGAGTCACTCATGAGAGATTTTTTAATATTGATATCTTTACTCCAAAAAATCGTCATCATTTTCATCACCCTGTATGTCGAAAACCAAGCCGTCTGGGACATATATTTATATGAACTTTCCGATCTGAAAACTTTCAAAGAATCTGTTGTAACGTGCTTTCGGTGGTGCGGCCGGCGGACGTTACTATGACGCTTTCGGTTATTGAACCTTGACAATTCCCTAACACCCGGAACCTGTCAAAACCCAACAATGCCTCGGGCGCCAGTTATTTTATAGTGATATGCTCCACTCTCCCAGGCTAGAGCAAGGTGGGAGGCCCAGGGCAGCTTCAGATGGAGATAGGGTATCCCGGTCAGTTCTTATGACAATATACTTTAGTTCGAAAATATGAATAGGAAATTCATAAAATCTATTGTGGAATCATCTGCGACTGAAAGACAAACTTTAGTCGCTATTTTCCATCGTTCAAGATAACCTCTTGGGAGGTATTCATGTTGAAAAGGGGAACAAAATGTATTGGGGATTAAATGCGAGAGAAGCGAACCTTGCTTCAATGAAATGAACGATTTCTGTGAGTGATATTGTTTTAATAACAAGCTCCTTATCTAATTTATTTAATGATTTTTTCAAGGAAAACTAAAGAAATAAAAAAATCAGCTATATGAATGAAAATGCAAATTTTCACTTTCAGATTTTTTCTTTCCTTTTCAGTTATTAGATTATGATTATATATTAGGGACTTTCGTGCTACAAGCCTCTACACCGCGACCTTTTCAGATCTATTGTGTTTGTCCTCGAGATCATTTAGAGTTCTTTGTCTAGCCCTGTCTTCTTTACGAGACTCCACAGGCTAGTTTTCAGAACTCCCATGAATCTGGGAGCTCTTGGTTTTTCTTCTCCCAGTGTTAGAAACCTTTGCCTTGACAAGCCCTCGCAGTGGCATAGTATGTGTACTGATGTTTCCTCTTCTTCCTGACAGAACCTGCATAGCATTTCTTCTGCCAGGCCTATTGTACTCATATGTTTGTTGAGCCTACAGTGCCCTGTGAGAAGTCCTACTACTATTCTAGTAGTGTTCCTCTTCTGGCTTAGTAGATAGTCTGTGAATGTTGGCTGCGGTTGTTTGATAAACTCTTTGGCCTGTCTCATCCCTGGTGCATTGTTCCACCATTCTTGAGACTTCTGTTGAATCCATGATTTGGTGTTTGTTTTTAGTACAGCTTTTGCTATACCCCAATACGGTTCTGGGCCATTCAGGGCCTTACTTGCTCCTTCTCGGGCTAGTGTATCGGCCTCTTCATTGCCTCTATAACCTGTGTGTGCTGGTACCCAGGCTGGTGTCAGTCTGTTCTGACTGCCCAGCTCTTTTAGGGCTTCTATGCAGTCCCAAACAAGTTTTAAGGTAACTTGCATTGAGTTGACTGCTTTTATCGCACCTTGGATATCCTTCCTTTTCAGTTAGAGTCTTTTCACAATATCTATCAGATGTAGTTCAATGTCCAGCGTGGCTTGTGCCGGGGAAGTAGTTGTTTTCTGTTAGATATTAGAAATAAATCACATTTTTCATTTTTCAATTTTCATGGAGAATGTTCCCCTTTTCGACAATATACTGTTTCCTCAAGAGACTGCAGACTTTAATTGCAGTCCCTTGTTTAGCAGGAATACCGGCTGCTTTGTTTTCAGCTCTACGAAGTACTGAAGAAAGAACACAACCAATGTAGGTAGACCAAACCAATTTTATTTTTTTGTTTTATGTCAATAAACACAGTGACTTATAAACTAATAAATCAGATAGTGAGGGCAACTCGGCGTCGCAGTCAACTTCGGAAGGCTTCTCGGGTACCAGCGGGCAACGGTAATGAAAACCTCTAGTCGGAGGCTAGTTCAAGGCCTATCACCAAGATAGAGAATACTAGATTGGACAATACTAAGGAATCGAGAGAGAATGAGCTGAACGTGTTGGTAACTCTTTTCACGGTACCGATAACGTTTGGCTAGTCCCGGATAGTCAGTCCCGCAGACTTCAGGGCACTAGGTTGTTACACGAAGACGATCCCTCTATAGGAAATCCGGAAGCGTTACAAACATTTTCGGGTAAAGGAATAGAGAACGGATCCTTGTGAACCTCCTAAAAATCAAATTTTATTCGGAAAACCTTCGTTTGACAACCGAAAAGTAGTCCTGGAAGTCGAACAGGACAAACAGACAACTGGTTCGACAGCCGAAAGGTTGTCCAAGCCGTAGAACCAGATACGCGGAAGGTAGGTAGAGGCCACTTCTAAATAATAATGAATACGACTACTAACCCCGACAGACTTTTACTACTCCCCCCGTGAAACGACTGGTTAAATTACCAATACTCTAGTGGTGATCAGATAACAGGAAAAAAAAATACTCTCTTGGTGATATGCCAGAACTGACTTTCCACTTTTTTCAATAGATAGAGCATCAATAGTTCTAGTTATTCGAAATGAAAATAAAAATTTCAAGGCTTACTTCGAATTTTTTTCAAGGTCAAATATCCAAAAAACATATTAGCGATTTTTTTAAATAGAATTAGACGGCGCCACACGACGACATTTTCAAGTGATTTTTGTGAAAATTACGTAGGAGTGTGTCCATGAATAAAAAAGTTATATGGGAAAGAAATTTGAAAATTATGTCAATAAATCAACCCACCTCTTCAATCAAGGAACTTTCATCAAAATTCTGACTTGAAATCTGTTCTTAAATAAAAAAGTTATAAAATAATAAAATTTTAAATTAGAGGAATTTTAGGAAAATTTTATTTTATTATTTCATAATTTTTTTATATATGTAAAGATTTCGATGAAATTCTGACCAAATATATTTCGAAACATTTTGAATCCAGTGGTGTTGTCAGAATTTTGATAAAAGTCCTGAAATTGAAGTAGTGCGTTGATTTTTTGACAAAATTTTCAAATTTTATACCCATATAACTTTTTCATTGATGGACGCATTCCTACGAAATTTTCACATAAACCACTTGAAAATGTCGTGAATCCAGTGGCGTCTCCAAATTATTTAAATATTTTAAAAAAACGCTAGTATGTTTTTTAGATTTTTGACCTTGAAAAAAATTCGAAGTGGGCCTTGAAATTTTTATTTTCATCTCGAATTTATGTCACTTAACTAGAACTATTGATGCTCCATCTATTGAAAAAACAATCTTCTGAATCGGATAATAAATAACAGTTTTAGATAGGTGGCCCGCTTTCCAATGGGTCACGCTGTATATATATTATTTAGTTTATGAATATTCATCACTATTATTATTAAGTGTGATGATGTGTCACTTTTTGAAATTAGCATGGAACCATTCCTGACCACCAGCCGCATTCTCTGTTATTTCTGATGAATAATAATTTCGAATTCATTGCAGGATGTGGTGGCTAGCGTTATCGCTAGTGTGGTGGTGCGGAACATCGGTTATCCCATTTCCCAGCCCGGAGGAATGGAAATGTCCAGAGATAGCCGAACAACCGGTGGTGGAGTGCAGCTGTGACATGCCTCACACTCTGAGGTGCACCGGGGATAAATCTGCCATGCAGATAATTGGTGAGTATCGAGAGACGGAGTTTCTCATAATTTATATTCTTAAATAACACTAGTGAATACTCACCCTTTGAATGATTCATTTGTGTTAATTAAATCAGAGGCGGATTCAGGTCCTCTGACGCCCTAGGCTACCAAAATTTTGCCACCCTTTTGAACTCTAAATAAGTTTATAAAACGTTTTAATAATGCACATAGATAATTTTTAAGTGTGCTTGGCTTTATTAATTTCTGTATTTGTTGAACGTAAAAAAAGTAGGAGAAAAAATAATAACGAAAAAAATTGTATTTTTCTAATTATCATTTCGAAAACATACAAATATATATATTTGCACTTATGAAAATCCACGTCTCGATTTTTTGGTAGCAAATTCATTTATCACGTCTTCGTAATCTAGGGATTTTGACAACTGTGATTCTATACTGAGTACGCGCGGCGAGATCATTGAGTCTATCTTCTGTCATTCTTGAACGCAAATAGTTTTTGACACGTCGTAACCAAGAAAAGCTGCGTTCTCCCGAGCAATTTGTTATCGGAACACAAACTCACATGCGTAGTGCGATGTCGACGTTAGGATACACGGTCTGTAGATCTTCTTCGTGAAGCCATTTCAACAATTTAAAAGCTGTTTCCGATTTTTTGGGAATTAAGGAGCAGTGTGCACCGAAATGAACACATTCATCAGCAAAGCTTTCTTCTAGATCAAACGGGTATATATTCTGTAAACTGACTGCTTTAACTCGGGTTTTAGTTGGGTTTGATATAGATAAGTTGGTCAGGAAGGCAAATTTATCGCGAAATTTTTGATAAGCATTGCGTCGCTTTTCAAACTCAAAGTTTTTTCTATTACATTAAACTTGAGTAGTTTGATTCTGTTACGAGAGGTAATAGGAATTGGCCACCTTATTTGTAGATAAAAGGAGTGTTTTGGTGCAAATGTTTATCCTTGCATCGAGAGGGACACCTAAAAGGTTCAGTTCAACGACGTTGCTGAGTATACCCATCACGAGTCTAGAAGCCAACTTATCGTAAGCCGGTTCATCCATACTAGAGATTCGTCATCCACACGTGTGGGTAAATAACGTGAATTCCTTGGCGCATGGCAAAATTTTTACTTTATATAATTTTCCTTCGGTGTTTGTATATTTAAAAATTTACAAAAAAAATCCTTTCCTGCAAAATCTGCCGCCCTCTAGATTTTGCCGCCCCAGGCTGTAGCCTACTTAGACTAGTGGGAATATCTATGTGGTCTCTTCCAAAGCAAACCACCCACTCCAGGAAATATTTTTTTATTGAGATTAAAATTAGTAAAATGAAATTATTATCATTGGCGGTAAAATGATATAATTTATAATTTTGGCTGTCACAACAAATTATATTTTGAATCCGCTCTGATTCGCTCGGATTTAAGTTCTGGTATAGCTTCCCTAAGATCCAGAATAATTACGCCTAGACTTCACCACGCCACTGATTCTTCTATTTCCCCATCATCTTGAAGGGCTTGTTGTAGTTCTTAATCGACGTTTTTCACAAGTGTTTTCAGTTTCAGTTTGTGCATCTTCGTTTGCAAATCGCTACAATGTCGCACACGAAGCCCATTCATATTGTCACATCATTGTTCTGTCTGGCTGGATAAACACCAATATCAGGTTTCCATTTCGTGAAAACTAAGGTACACGTTTTTTCAAATAAAAATGATACTGAACGCACAATAATATTTCATCTAATAAAATAAATTACAATATACCAAGTAGGGAGGCATTTTCAACGGTTATCTCGATTCTAGAAACAACAAAAAATTGACAATGGCGTCATCAAAATATTTCTTAAAATAATATTCTTCTAAATGGAACACCCTATATTTCACAACGTTTTGAATTACGATTACATTCTCAACAAAAAAGCGTTCACGACTTTTTTTCGTAAAGTTGGAATGGAAGAATTATTTAGAAATCGTTATCTCTGTCACTAGTACAGAGTAGTATATTCTGTAACAAGGTTAGAATGAAAAATTCGATTCGAGTAGGAATTTCCGAGCGCGAGCTGAAAGCGAGCACGAGGAACCACGAGCATAACGAATTTTCATTCTAAACGAGTAACATACTGTGCTTTCTCCACAACCACAAATATCACATAAAATCAAATGGAAAGCAAACGAAAAATTATTTCGACATTGGTTCCCAACAAAAAATAAAAAAATTACAAGAAAAAATCAACATTGCACTAGGATCTGAATGAGTATACACTAATTCAATTCGCTCACTTCAAATTCAAATAGTTTTTGTTCTAGTTGGTTTCCAAATTTTGCCGTGGTCCTCTTTCGTACAAACGTTTCAACTAGAACTGGGGAAATCATCGTCAGTGGCCTGGTCGAAGTACTCTTCTTGACCCATCAACTAACACGTCGCGAAACGAAACTTCTGAAAACTGTTCCCATTCATCCAGTGTAGCTTTAAACAGACACGGGAACTTTTAGATTGTGTCCAAAGAAGATCAAATCTTTTCTTCTGCTCACTATAAGCTCACTCACTTCCCTCATCGCTCTCATCACTCTCATCGCAGGAAGCTTGGTAATATGTCTTTGTTTTGTAGATATTTTCATGCTATTCTAATATATTATTGATTGTACCAAAGTTAGAGGTTTCATCGAGACTAATCCGTCGAGATCAGTTCTCACATTGATTTGTCGTCTTTTTAGAGACATGCCAAACATCTCTTTCCCAGAGCTAGTTCTTCCAACTAACGGCAAAGCTTTGGGCCTCAGGAGGTGTTCTCTGAGACATACAGCTTGCAGATGAAGAAATCTCAGAACGACACCAATTACAGTATCTTCATTTTGGTATCTCTCCTCCATAAGACTGATCTCACTGATCTTACTATCTGCACTTTTTCCAATATCCTGGTATCCTGATTATAACGGAGTATAACGGACAGGGATGCGTGGAAGGGGGGGGGGGGCTCCCATCAATGCGGAAATCGCTGTCTACACTGACGGCTCCAAAACGGATGAAGGTGCAGGAGCCGGCATTTACGGAACCAAGCCGAAGATTAAAATCTCAAATTTCAAGCGGAAATCGTTGCAATACACCATTGTGCACAAGAGCTAATAAGGCACGATTTTTCACGAAAATACATTGCCATATACTCAGATAGCCAAGCTGCGATAAAAGCAGTCAACTCAATGCAAGTTACCTCAAAACTTGTTTGGGACTGCATAGAAGCCCTAAAAGAGCTGGGCAGTCAGAACAGACTGACACTAGCCTGGGTAACAGCACACACAGGTTAAAGAGGCAATGAAGAGGCCGATACACTAGCCCGAGTAAAAACAAACACCAAATCATGGATTCATCAGAAGTCTCAAGAATGGTGGAACGATGCACCAGGGATGAGACAGGCCAAAGAGTTTATCAAACAACCGCAGCCAACATTCACAGACTATCTACTAAGCCAGAAGAGGAACACTACTAGAATAGTAGTAGGACTTCTCACAGGGTACTGTAGGCTCAACAAACATATGAGTACAATAGGCCTGGCAGAAGAAATGCTATGCAGGTTCTGTCAGGAAGAAGAGGAAACATCATAACACATACTATGCCACTGCGAGGGCTTGTCAAGGCAAAGGTTTCTAACGCTGGGAGAAGAAAAACCAAGAGGTCCCAGATTCATGGGAGTTCTAAAAACTAGCCTGTGGAGTCTCGTAAAGAAGACAGGGTTAGACAAAGAACTCTAAATGATCTCGAGGACAAACACAATAGATCTGAAAAGGTCGCGGTGTAGAGGCTTGTAGCACGAAAGTCCCTAATATATAATAATAATAATAATATTATTATTATTATACACATAAATCTTAAAAATCCTGATTATCTAGATGACACCGTACTAGCGATAACTTCACTGCTGTCAACAGAACCTCTGGCTTTACTCACTATTAGCTATATCACAAACTCTGGAGTACCAACTAATCTTCGCCCTCGTGATTTTGAGTGAATTTTCATAGTGGGGTATTCCCAACTATTCATTGAAAATATGTTGCCTCTAGGGGTAGGTCTAGACCTATTACACTGGTTTATTTCAGACAGTAGTAAGCTCCTATTAGAGCTCTCATATTTTGGAGAGAGTTTCTGATAATTGTATGGTTGTTAGAAATTCTTTACTATTTAAACTTCTTTCCTTACTGTTTATTTTACTTTCAGGTCAGAAATTACGATCGCTCAAAATGGCATCTGTTTCATTGCTGGACTGCACCATACAAAACGTCACAGTCATTTCCGAACCCCTTCTGGAAGGAGTAGCTCTACACGGATTGGTGGTGTCATCCGGAGAGATCAGAGAAATACACCAAACAGCTTTCCAGAAGCTTGCTTCACCACTACAAGCCTTGGGGTTGCCAAACAATCAGTTAGTGGCCGTTCCTACCTCAGCGTTGATGTCACTTCCAGAACTGGATAGACTGGATCTTTCCGGAAACAAGATGAAGGCGCTGGATCAAGAATCGTTCAAGGTACGAACATTTGTTTTCTGCTACTATGTCAATTGGTTCGTTATTTGAGCAAGACACTATGTTTTTTGTGTCGTTCTGCCACTTTCCACGCGCGTTTTTTAAAGTTACCAAGTCTACATCAACAACTCGAGAACCGTGAAGTCTACTGTTGTTCGTTATGACATACTCTTATTACTGGACTTGCTCTGATTGCTCGACTTGCTCTGATTGCTCGACTTGCTCTGATTGCTCGACTTGCTCTGAATGCCCGATTTGCTCGAAATTGATAATTTGAAAAAGAAAGAAAAATGAACTATAAGTGTTAGAGAGAGATAAACATACGTAAAAGTTATCTCAATCAACTAGAGCAGTGTTCAATAAACAAGCCTAATGACAATTTTATGATTTTTGATCTGACAGAAGTACCTTGTGACGTCAAATGGAATATTACAAGCAAATGCAAAACTTATATTCAAACATAAAAGGTATTCTGATTTCACAATACGAATTCAAGCATTTTACTTTATAAGTTCTTATTTCCATTATTTGTAATAATGAAACCAGTATTTATGATTTCAAAGTGCACCAATTGAAAAAAATAACATAAAGTGTTCGTGGATAACTGATCTTTCAAACACTTGCTCGCTTCTGAGCAATCTGGCTGCGCCGTCGTGCTCGAAAAATCGCACGTGTTTAAAAGACCTTTTTATCCACTCATACTTTAATTTTGTTATAATTTGTTAGAACATTTCAATCTTGTTTGCATTTATTTAAAACACTCGAACACGTAGAGATAAAAACAACAAAAACAGTTAATTAGAAACATCCCAAAGAGTATTAAAAAAAATTGAGTACAACTCAAATATTGAAACAAATATTTTCAAAGTTGTACTAATGAAAAACGTGGTTACACTTGCCCCAACGCACCTTATGTAACGGAATCTTTGAACGTGATTTTATCCCACTTTCAGAAGTCTGAATGATTTGAAATTTGGCATGTGTTCATGACTCCAGTGTGAATGCAATGTATAATTTTTGTTATAGAAAAAAAAACGGAGGCTCCAAGATGGCCGACGAAATTTGTGATAAATTGGTTCGATTCGATTGAAAATTGGTAAATAAAGATTATCGGGGTCAGAGACTATACATTTTTTTGTGAAAATTTATAAATTTAAGATGGTGGCTCAAATATGGCGGACGATATTTGTAATTATGGTCAGATTCGATTCAAAATTGGTATTTGGGGGTTTTAGGATTAGAGATTCGATTTCGATTTTTTTTCTGAAAAAATAAAATAATAGTTTAAAAAACTGAAGAACTAAAATTAGTAATATTAGAATATAGGCCGAAAGCACACTCGCTTTTTTTACATTTCAGTTATAACATCGACCATTATTTTTTAATTTTTGGACCATGTTGGAAGTAAAGCGTGTTCTTTAGTTCTATAAACTATTATTTTCCATTTCACTGAATGTAAGGTATAACAAAATTTGTTTTCTGCTATTTAAATTCGCAAAATCATCAATTATCTCTTATTCAAATGAATTTGAGTTATATATCAATCCTTCTTGACCAGTTTGAGTTTTGAAAATGAACGCTCCCCTCACGTCTAGCAGCCGGAGGCCTCAGGTCAATTATTTATTTTGCACCGATGACCTCAAACTCAATACCTCAGGTATAAAAGACCTACATAAGTGTTTGAGGGAGGTAGAAGAGTACACACAGACTATCAGCATGAAGTTTGGGATAGGAAAAGAGACAATGCAAAATTTTCGGAGAGGACGTCCAGCTCGTGGCGAAAGCATCGTGAGTCATCTGGATGCCGGAGAGACATATACATCTTTCAGTTCCAATTTCTTTATACATTGTGTTGATATCAATCCAAATCTCCTTATTCTAAAATATTTCGTCATCGACTGCCGTATTTGTAAAATTTTATTTCTTATGAATTTCTTTTTTTCCATGTCTCCTCCTCTTTGGTTTTTCTTCAGTTTTCCGTCACGATTTGAGGCCCCTCTGAGGCCAGACTTCATGCCCGGGCCCAGTTGGCCCATGCCGTGAAACGTCCCTGATCATCGTCAATAAATAATCATTCAAGCGTGGCAAGAAATATGTTGGTTTTTCAAGCAAAGTCTTTATCGACGTGGATCTTTATAACAAAACTATACTGTGAAGCCTCTACATGTATATGAAAAATTACTGCTACAAGTTTACTGATGCTTTCTCATTTTACAGGGGCTGAGGAACCTATCCTTCATCGACTTGAGCGACAACCTCCTCTCGAAGATAACCAACAACACCTTCGACAACTTACCCCAACTGAGAATCCTCAGACTGCGAAGCAACAGACTCCTCCTACCCACCATCACGAGACTCATCCACCTACCCACGATAGAAGAACTAGACCTGTCAGAAAACAGTCTCAACGGACCCCTAGGACCGAAAACCTTCCCAACGATGGAGTCCCTCAAAGACCTGCAGCTGTCCCACAACACGTTGAGCAGCATCAAAATGGGAGCGCTGGTAGGGCTGATGAATCTGACTTCGTTAAGACTCCAACACAACCAGATAGATGTGATAGAGGACCACGCGTTCAGCCAGATGGTGCAGTTGGTGATACTGGATCTGGCGCACAATAGGATAGTGGCTGTGTCTGGATCTTCGCTGGCCCATCTCAACAAGCTGACGGATTTGGATCTGCGTCATAACTTCCTGAGAGCCCTCACAGCTGACTTGATCCTTCCGCTGAGGCACCTAAGAAGCCTCAAACTAGACGACAACGATATCTCTATTGTCGCCAGCGATGCGCTAAAGCCATCCACTATCCTGCAACACTTTACCCTGAGCGACAACCCTCTGAACTGCGACTGCAGCTTGGGTGAGTTCGCTGTCTGGCTGCGCAACTCCAGTTTGAGCAAGGACGACAAGTCCAGTGCCTTGTGTACAACTCCACCATCTCTAGAAAACGGCCTCTTAGTAGAAGTGCCTTTGGGTGATCTCCTGTGCGGGGAAGACGAGGAAGACGCGTTGATGGCCCCTTTGGCAGCTCCGTTTAGGGCAAAAATCAACCTGCGGGACTTTCAGTTCGATGGCAGCAACGTCAAGCTTCAGTGGAGCGTTGAAGATGAGGCTTCTCCCTATACCTGCGACGCTATATTCGTGTACGAGGAAGAGGGACCAAATGAGGTCCTGGTGGAGTCAAGCCCTATCAAGTGCAACTCTTCGGAAATGCTGAATCCGAAAGTGTTGAACGTTACGGTCCCAAGTGCTATTCAGCTGCAGCACCGCCATATGTATCGGTACTGCGTGGTACTTCTAGAAGCTGGTCAGTCGGACGATGTCTCCTTGATCCTAGGCTGCTCTGATGTGCTGCCTCTCATCCAGAACGTTAAGATCCAGCAGACCACCAACTACTCTGTGAAGCTTCCCAATGTGATATCCATAGAGGCTAATCTATCTAGCTACGGGGTGCTTTCAATCAACATCAACGTCTACCCTCAAACTCGATGCGAGTTGAACGTGGCCATCCTGCAGCAAACGGCACTGCTTTCCCAGAGACAGCTCAGCTGCGACAACCCCAAGTACAACTTTATCGGCTTGGACGGGGGCCCTTATCGAGTCTGCGCCAATATCATGAGATCTGGGCCGGCTTTGGACTTCAATAAGTCCAGATGCGTAACTGTTTTCAAAAGAGAGGCTAGAGGTTTCACACAGTTGGATGTGGCCTTCGTGTCAATTTTCTTGGTGTTATGTTTGATGGTTATTGTTTTGGTTTGGGGCGTGAGGAAGGTTTTGTTGAAGCCCAAGTTGGAGACCCATCAGTGTTTTCTGCCTCCGGAGTGCGAGGATCAGGTGCAGCATAGTAGATACGTTAAGTTACAAGCGACTACCAAGTTGTAGAAGGGGGAGTGGGGGTGAATAGTGCCATATTGTTTTTTCAAATTGAAAAATCGTGGAAGAGATGTTTGTTATTGTTATTTTTAATGCTCGAATGAGCCAGGTATTTGGATGAAGTGTTTTTTTTAGTCACATCGTTATTCAGTTTATGACATCGAATAGTGGTCTAGAAAAAAACTCTTGATTCAATTATTATGTCTATATGATAAATACAAGGTCATTCATGGAAGTAACTCATGGAAGTAACTCATGAAATCATTGATTGAAAGAAGACATTTTTAAATCTTATTGAAAACGGCACGGTCAATTTTCTGTATTTTATCAGTCTGCAAAGTAAGTCAACAGTTGCACGATTTTCCGTTTAACTGGGTAATTTCGAATATACGGGGAAAGCTGAAGGTTGGTGATTTCGAAAAAAAATGTATTTAACGTCTACAATGAATCCATGTCAGATAACACGTACAAGTCGCGCCAAGTTCTCATATTCTTCTCTTTCATGCAAGAATATATACAGCGTGCGGTTTTTAATAGCCTCCCCTCCCTGTTAACTTTTTAACGGTTTGGCGTAGAAACATGAATAAAAAACGGTTTCGAGGGTGTTACCAATACTACTTTTTGAAATGAAAAATATGGTGATTGCTCAATAGGGGGCGCGGGGGGTCAACAAACCAAAATTTTTAAATGGCATGGGGGGGTCAAGTGGCACATCGTTTAAAAGAGAATTCAATTATCTTTACAACCATCTGAATATTTTTTCATTTTGTTCATAATTTTTTTTTTTATTTCGATTTTTATGCCTTTTGAAATTTTTAAGTTAATTTGTCCCCAGCGCCATCTGTTAAGTAATTGCAATGTTTCTTCTCTCAAAAAGTAGTATCGGTAATACCCTTCAAAATATTCTTGGTTTCATTGTTCCACATCAAACCGTTCAAATTCATCGAGGTATGAGTAGTATTCAGATCTGCATTTATATTTGATATTTCGAATTTGAATTGCAAAAAAAATGTTGAATTCAAAAAAATTTAGATGGTTGTGAAGAGAATGACATTTCCTTTTCGACTTGACCCCCATTTAATTTAAAAATTTTTAGTTGATGTGTCCCCCCTCCTTCCCTGTGGGGCAATCACCATTTTTTTATTTCAAAAAGTAGTATTGGTGAAACCTTTTTTTCACGCTTCTACGCCGAACCGTTCCAAAGTTAACGGGTGTATTGACTATTAAAAGCCGCACTGTATATATTTTTTTTTTTCGAGAAAACATCTCAGGAACCAACTAAACGACCCTGTATAGAGTGTGCCTTATTTGAAATAAAGACACATTACTTAAAAAAAAGTTTTTGCACAATTGATGTCCTACATATGTATGTACCTACATTTCGAGAAAACTAAACTGAATTCAAGTAAGAAAATTAGACAATGGCAGTCCCCAAAATATGACCCATTCTCGATATTTTACGTCCTGTTGAAGATATTAGAAATATTTTTGGGACAAAGTTCAACTCTAATTTTGATCCTCAGTATCAAATTTTATTGGGAAATTAGTAATAATAATATTCTCTCATAAACACTAGTAGAGTGTACCCAAAGGCACAGCCTGTGCGGGTGAAGGACGCTTCGTTCGTTCCTGCACCGCCTTTGAAAATGTCTTCCGCATATGTAGACGAAACATCAGGAAGAATTCCCTCTGTAGTATTTTCTGATGTATTCACAAATAATAATTTTCCTTCTACATAGCTTGACTGTAGTGAAACACTTGAATTTTGGTGATAATGATAGAACATTCTCGATTTCTCCATACCAGATAGCACTAAATAAATAAATAAATGAAAAACTGCTATTTGCCAGGACGCCCGCTGTTACATTTATTCTTTGTAAACTCTAATACGAGTATATAATTGAATTGTAAGCAACGTTTTTAAATGGCATTTTTCGATATTTTGTCATATTGCCCTATATATATTTCAATATGCCGCTGTACCAGTGACACGTAACATACTTTATAATTAATTTTCATCTTATTTCACATGCACAACGGATCACCTGAAAAATATTTTACGATTCTCAAGTAATAAAATTTGTTTTCATATATCACGTACTTTTTGGCGGGCACTCTATATCGAGGATGTTAAAATTAAATAAATTCTTGAATCATCAGGGAAATCCTAACATTTCACAGGTGCTTCCGCACAAGACAGACCAGTTTCATTAAGTGGTGGTAGTTTACCTGGTATATTCCAAATCACTTGATAAGGATCGACAGGAATCATTACGCCCAAGAAAGTCAAATAAAAACGTTCCATGAATGACACTGTATAAGCAAAGAGTACTTGTGTCTTGGGAAGCTAATACTAACTGAACTCCTGAACCCTGTGTATATTTTCAGGAACTGTACATAACTACTTAAATAATATCATTAACCTTGCCCTTAATTCTAACTTAGAGCGTATGATTTATCGAAGATATTTATTTAAAGGTGCTACTAAATTTAGATATAAATATATTGTTGTTTTCAAAGAGCAAAATTTCTCATACTATAAAGTTGTTGAATCATGTGTCTTTTTTTCAAAGGTTCCCTATTAGTCCGGGAGGTACTGTCACTTTGGAATAAGTACGTCATAGTATGCACGATGAAATTTAGTTGTCATTATAGTACACATACCGCTTATTACTAAACCACGCGTCAGACCGCGCGACCGCGGTAGGGGGAGTGGTGGGACGCTGTGCAACTTGTCAAAAAAAGTTGAAAAAAAAGTAATAGTATGCACACTGAATTTTTTATCGTTGGTAGATCATGTGATACTCATCACGAAATCAATTGTCAGACCCTTGAGTAGCGGTGGTTTGCACAGATACAGGGTGTTGAACATGAAAAATTGAATCTATTTTTTATTCATAACTTCCACAGTTTTGGAAATTTTACAGTTTAAATCGAAAAAATATTTCTGTTCAATCAGAGCTATATTTTAAAAGGAAAATTGCATTTTTAGTTGCCACCAATGGCGTACAAAAAGGGTATATTGGTCCATTTCCCTCCTACTTTTTACGTCACTGGTAAAATCAGGAAAATCGTTATTCTTTGATTTCTTCATTCAATTTCAAGTGAAACATGTATAATTGTTTGAACCCGGAAAAATCAATCGTTTTCAAGATATTTGCGTTTTTATGAGTACATACTAATGAAAAAATTGTTTTTCTGAAATGAATTGTATAATCCAAATAACTGCTTCAAATTTGTACTGGATGTTCTACCAAAAATATCAATGCTACTTTCGCATGCATTTTTTCACAAAGCTGCTTTCTTGCAGAAATACAGGGTGTTGAAACTGGAAAATAATAAAACATTTTTCTTGTGTATCTCACTTCTCATGGAAACACCCCCCCTATCTTCCATAATTATTTGAGAAGAACTCCAAATCTTACCTGTGGTTGATCTGAGTGAAATACAATGCTCGCCAGGAGCGATGAACTTACCCAGTTTCGCGAAAAATTACATTAGGGGACAATATACTTGGGTTCAAAATTTCAACGGATTCGCAATCAGGACAACAATATTACTAACAGTACAGATTTTCGATGGAAAATTTCCACTTCTGAAAAACCCAGTTTGTCCCACTTTTCAAGGAAACACCCCCATATCTTCCGTAACCATTGGAGTGGAACTCTGTGAATTTCCAGATAGGTAGATGTACAAGCGATGGGTCTGAATCTTGCCTGAAGTTGATCTGAGTGAAATACACTGCTCGCCAGAAGCGATAGACTTTTGGCCGTTTTTGCGAAAAATTATATAAGGGGACAATATAGGCTCAAAATTCCATCGGATTCGCAATCAAGACACCAATTTCACTACCAATACAGATTTTGTTTGAAAAATGTTCAGTTCTAAAAACCCAGTGTGTCTCACTTTTCATGGAAACACCCCCGCACCTTCCGTAACTATTGGAGTTGAACTCTGTAAATTTTGGGATTGATAGATATACAGGCAATGAGTCTGAATTTTGCCTTAAGTTGATCTGAGTGACATACACTGCTCACCAGGGGGTGTTTCCATGAACATTAAGACAAATTTGGTTTTTCAAGACTGAAAATTTTTCAGCAAAAATATGTACTGGGAGTAAAATTGATATCCTGATTCCGAATCCGTTAGAGTTTTGGGTCTATTATGTCCCCTAATATAATTTTTCGCAGAACTGCGTAAGTCCATCGCTCCTGGCGAGCAGTGTATTTCACTCAGATCAACTTCAGGCAAGATTCAGACCCATCGCTTGTACATCTACCAATCCGGAAATTACCAGAGTTCCACTCCAATAGTTACGGAAGATACGGGGGTGTTTCCATGAGAAGTGAGATACACTGTATGTTAGTTAGGAGAAAAATGCTTTATAATTTTTCAGTTTCATCACCCTGTATTTCTGCAAGAAACCAGCTTTGTGAAAAAATGCATGTGAAAGTAGCATTGATATTTTTGGCAGAATATCCAATACAAATCTGAAGCAGTGATTTGGATTATCCAATTCAGTTCACCAAAACAATTTTTTCACTATTAGTATGTATTCATAAAAGCGCAAAAATGATTGGTTTTTTCGGATTCAAACAATTCATATGTTTTACTTAAAATTGAATGAAGAAATTGAAAAATAATAATTTTCCTGGTTTTACCAGTGGCATAAAAAATAGGAGAGGAAAGGGACCAATAAACCCTTATTGTATGCCACTAGTGGCAACTGAAAATATAATTTTTCTTTCAAAATAAAGCTCTTATTGAAACAAAATATTTATTCGAATTAATCTGTAAAATTTCCAAACTGTGGAAGTTATGAATAAAAAATAGATTTAATTTTTCATGTTCAACACCCTGTATTTGTTCAACCCACCGCTACTCAAGGGTCTGACGATTGATTTCGTGATGAGTATCACATGATGTATTAACGATAAAAAATTCAGCGTGCATACTGTGACAAATTCCAAAGTGACAGTACCTCCCGGGCTATATTGTTATTTTATTTGAAATATATTTATTAGAATAGTTGAGGTGGATTTATTTGGACTTGGAACACAAGAAGTGTCATCAAAATATATGTCCCAGTTCAGTAGAGAGCATCAAAATGTTTCTAACACTAAGTTGCCGTCAATCTTTAGTATTATAACCAGCTGTAGCAGAAAGGAATGTTCTACAAATTCCAGAGAGAAATAATTCTTTTTATTTTTCAAAATGTGCAACAGCAAAATCAAAACCTTTAGTATCTTATTCAGTTATCCTTTGGATTGACATAGATTCTCAATCTGTACTTGTTGGATGCTTCTCCTAATTCAAGTCTCGATAAATCTACTCTCAATGAATGTACATATTCCAGATTTAGTACTGTATCAAAATTGTTTACTTATACCTTTCCACTGGTTATTTTACTTTAATTAATATGACTGATTGTACAATGTAGATATCCTCTTAACTACCGACTAATGCTTGTTTTCCTTTTGTTATCAAACTGTTGTTAGCATTCTCACGCACTGCCATGTGAAAATAAAGTACCTGCTTATATTTTGACTTTTTTTAGGTTATATATTCCACCAAACCCAAAATCCTGTAATATTCCGAGAACATCATGAGAGCCGCGGGAAAAGTAGGTTGGAGTTTGTGTTCTTCTTGAATACCCGCAGTATGTATGTCTGGGGGATCATCTCCAGAAGAAATGAGTTTTAAAGTTTTGCCATTTACGAAGGCGTAGAAGGACCAACAACAAAATATTTTTCGAAACATTTGGAATTGCCATTTTGAACTGACAATAATTGTCACTTTGAATTGGCAATTGCCACTTTGAACTGACAATTGTCACTTTGAAATGGCAACTGTCACTTTGAACTGGCAATTGTCACTTTGAACTGGCAATTGCCACTTTGAAATGGCAATTGTCACTTTGAACTGGCAATTGCCACTTTCAATTGGCAATTGCAACTTTGAACTGGCAATTGTCACCTCGAACTGGCAATTGTCACTTTGAACTGATAATTGTCACTTTGAACTGGCAATTGCCACTTTGAACAGGCAATTGCCACTTTGAACTGGAAATTGTCACCTCGAACTGGCAATTGCCACTTTGCACTGACAATTGTCACTTTGAACTGACAATTGCCACTTTCAATTGGCAATTGCAACTTTGAACTGGCAATTGTCACCTCGAACTGGCAATTGCCACTTTGAACTGATAATTGTCACTTTGAACTGGCAATTGCCACTTTGAACTGGCAATTGCCACTTTGAACTGGCAATTGCCACTTTGAACTGGCAATTGTCACCTTGAACTGACAATTCTCACTTTGAACTGGCAATTGTCACTTTGAACTGTAAATTGTTACTCAAAAAAGATATTTATTGCCAACTGCATGCAGTTCAAAGTGTCAATTGCCAATTGAAAGTGGCAATTGTCAGTTCAAAGTGAGAATTGTCAGTTCAAAGTGGCAATTCCAAAATTTCCGAAAAATATTTTGTTGTTGGCCCTTCTACGCCTTCGTAGCCATTTGTTAGAAGAATGAGCACTAGAAAAGAGATCTTCGGCATGTATTTCTAATAGATAACTACTACTTCCTAGGAAATACAGCAACGAACATTGAGTTATATTTGACAGATACCTGTGAAATATTCATTTATTTATTTATATAGGGACATGCGAATTTACAAAGAACGTAAATATTCAAGAGACAGAGACAATGTTTGGGTTACCTCAGCAACAAATACGATCATAATCAACTGAAACTAAATTACAACAAATGTATGTGCCTCATTTGATTTTTGAATAAATATGTGGTCGTGTCGAATGAATCAATTATTTTACAATTTTTATTGACCAATTTAACTCCCCTTGTAGCTGACTCATTTTGGCCACTGTGATGAGGAACCATGAACTGTTTTGAAATTCTGGGATCAATATTCAGTTTGAAGAGTTCAATTAATGTTGAAAAGGGGAACATTCTTCATGAAAATTGAAAAATGAAAAAATGATTTATTTGCAATATCTAATTCTGTTAGATATTACAAATAAATCAAATTTTTCATTTTTCAATTTTCATGGAGAATGTTCCCCTTTTCAACATGAATATTTCCTTAGAGGTTATCTTGAACGATGGAAAATAGATAGATAGATAGCTTTATTGTCTAAATGTAACATTTGTCGACAAAGTCATAAAGTCATAATCATCATATTGCATACAAAAGTTCAAATGATGTACATAAATTGTAAAAATATATCTTAGGAGAAAAACTCTCATTTAGATAAAAACACTAATTCTAAATTTAAAGAGGACATAACAAAAATAATATGTAAAATTGTGAATTTATACAAAAAAACAAAAAAATAATAATATATATCTCTCAGTATCACATAAACATCGAATATAGAACGACTAGAAAGTATAGACAAAATATTCCTCCAAATTGTAGAAGCATTTCCCCATCAGGAGTGTTTTAACTGATTTTCGGAAACTTTTCATATCGCTAATGTCTCTGATTTGTTTTGGTAAGTGATTGTAAATCTGCTTGCTTCTATAAATTAAAGACTGTTTTGTGAGAGTGGAAGTGGGAAGTGGTAAAGTGAGTTTTTTTTCCTGTCGTGTATATTTGTTTATATTGTTAGTGAATCTTTCCCTGTATTTATGCATCAAAGAAGCTGTCTCTAAAATGAAAATTTCATATAATGTAAGTATTTTGTTATTGGTAAAAACCGGCTTGCATGATTCACGCATCTTAACTTTGAAAATTAATTTCAAAGCTCGTTTCTGAAGGACGAATATACTCTGGAATAGAACCTGACTACAAGAACCCCAGAATGGAATGCCATACCGTAAGTGAGATAGTGACTAAAGTTTGTCTTTCAGCCGCAGATGATTCCACAACAGATTTTTTGAATATCCTATTCATAATTTCGAACAAAAATCAAAGTTCAATTAAATTTGGACAACTTATAGCTCGCATTTACAACTTTATGCAGGAATCTCAATTCATTCTCAGCCCTTCGATGTTCCAAACTTAATGAGTTCAAAATGTTCGAAATGTCCGAGTAACCAAGAATATATGCCTACGTACCATACCCAAATTAATACCATATAACCATTACGAACACTCCGATAAGCGAAGAGCGAAGGCACAATCAAATTGATGCATCATATCGATGGCACACAGTTGATGACACACAGTTTATGATTTGACTGATTTTGAGTCAGTCTGGTCGAGGCGATCGAACAGAGAGGATGTTAAATTTTATTCGGGTACAAAGTGGATATTTCGGTGAAAGTTGTTGTGTATTTTGTGTTGATATACAGTGGATGCAAGGAAGAGGATCAACCACAGCCATGAGAAACAGGCGAGTACGTGATAGTTGAATTGTGATGAAGCTTTGTTTTTCAATTTGGCACTATATGAAGAGTTTTGTGAAACAAATCTGGATTTGTTATATTTCCTCAGCATACCTGAAAAGAGGATACTCGTTTTCAGTTGAGCAAAAGTTGAATACAATCCAAACCTACTTTACGATGGAACTGATTATTCATTTATTTATAATTTTACGAAAAAAAATTATTTCATATTTTGTGTAAAATTTCTTCGTTCAGACGTGATCATTATGAAATGGATCCAGCGAGGGGGAAACTACTCTTTCATTAGGTGTACATCATAACATTTTCATTGATTCATTATTAATTTCAACTAAATTCATTATTCGAAATGTCGAGAACTCGCCAGAAATTATTTTTTGCGCAAAAAAAACTATTTGAAAACTGATTCAGAGCTAACCAACTTGAGAACGGTTAGAGATAGACGAATTCTGTGAACTCCAATCGATTCAGAATGGCCGAATTAATATATACTGAGAATTTGAACGAAAAAAATCTACGGACAAAAAAGTCGAGTAAGTCATAATAGATAATTTTTTGAACTTCTTTATTTTTCACTTTTCGAATTTCAAATTTTTGTACCCGAACGTATTTTGACGTGCTGATTCCGAATCTTCGAACGAAATTATCGAAAACTCATCAGAAATGTTTTTGGCGACAAAAAAACGATTTGAAAACTGATTCAGAGCTCACCAACTCGAGAACGTTTAAAGATAGACGAATTCGGCTAACGCCAATCGATTCAGAATTGCTGAATTAGTATATATTGGGAATTTGAACGAAAAAAATCGGCGGAAAAAAAAGGCAAGTATATCATGATAAATAATTTTTTGAACTTTTTAAATTTTAATTTTTCAAATTTCAAATTTTTATCCCCGAACGTATTTCGGCGTGCTAATTCCGAATCTTTGCACGAAAATGTCGAAAACTCTTCAGAAATATTTTTGGCGGCAAAAAAAATCTAAAAACTGATTTAGAGCTGACCAACTCGAGAACGGTTAGAGATAGACAAATTCTGCGAACGCCAATCGATTCAGAATAGTCGAATTAGTGGGTATTGTGAATTTCGAGTCAATCGAAAGAAATTAAAAGCTTTTTTATCTGATCTGAGAGATTGAACTCTTCTCGCTTAGTTGTATGAAACAGTTGCAATATCCAAACTCATAATCAATACCGCTCTTGAGGCCACCATGACCAGTGAGCAAGGTCCTCTGAAGCCGTTTAACGAGTTTCTCTCTCAGGAAACATTACAGATTACGACGGATCCATCAGCGGACATTGTTCCCTGGAAACAGGGTAAGAACCGCCAACAGGCATATGCAACCGAACGGGCTGTCGTTATTGAAACGACTAGTGGGTCAAATCTCTCTAGGGTCTAGAACCTTCTCGAACTGTTAGAAGGGGATAGAACGGGAGGGTGGATCTCCCACCAATTCATAGTGAGTGGGAAGTTTTCTGCTAGTCATACAATGAAGCGATTGCTTTGGTATATCCGATGATACTGAGACTGAGAATATTCACGATAAGACTATGAGGGTGCGTGGAGCACTGATCAGAGACTCAATTACCCAGCTGAATTGAATGAGGCAGAAGCAATATTCGAACTCATCGTTAAGATTGCACTCGAGGTCTCTACGACCAGTGAGCGGAGTCCTCTGAATCTGTTTACGTAAACGAGTTTCCTTTTTGGGAAACGTAACAAGTTACGACGGATCCATCAGCGGACACTGTTACCTGGAAACAGGGTAAGAGCCGCCAACAGGCATACGAAGTTGAACAGGCTGTAGTTGATGACTCTCTCTAGAGTCTGGGACCTTCTCGAATTGTTCGGAGGGTATAGAACAAGATAGTGGATCTTTCACCGATTCATAGTGAGCACAAACTTTGCTCCTCCTCAAACAACGAAGAGACAGCTTCTGCAGAGTCGGCGGGAACAACAGTTCAAACCTAAAATTGATGCAGACAAAATAATATTTCGCAAAAGAACTATCGGACGCTTACAGCTGGGTTCAAACACCATAAAAGCTATTTTACCTGATCTGAGAGATTGAACTCTTCTCGCTTAGTTGTATGAAACAGTTGCAACATCCAAACTCACAATTAATACCGCCTTGAGGCCACCATGATCAGTGAGCAGGGTCCTCTGAAGCCGTTTAACGAGTTTCCCTCTCAGGAAACATAACAGATTACAACGGAGCCATCAGCGGACACTGTTCCCTGGAAACAGGGTAAGAGCCGCCAACAGGCATATGCAACCGAACGGGCTGTCGTTGATTATTGAAACGACAAGTGGGTCGAATCTCTCTAGGGTCTGGAACCTTCTCGAACTGTTAGAAGGGGATAGAACAGGAGGGTGGATCTCCCACAATTCATAGTGAGTGAGAAGTTTTCTACTAATCATATAATTAAGCGATTGCTTTGGTATATCCGATGATACTGAGACTGAGAATATTCACGATTAGACTATGAGGGTGCGAGGAGCACTCATCAGATACTCAATTACCCAGCTGAATTGAATGAGCCAGAAGCAATATTCGAACTCATCGTTGAGATCGCACTTGAGGTCTCTACGACCAGTGAGCGGAATCTTCTGAATCTGTTTACGTAACGAGTTTCCTTTTCGGGAAACGTAACAAGTTACGACAGACCTATCAGCGGACACTGTTACCTGGAAACAGGGTAAGAGCCGCCAACAGGCATACTAAGTTGAACGGGCTGTCGTTGATGACTGAAACGAAAAATGGACCGAATCTCTCTAGAGTCTGGGACCTTCTCCAATTGTTAGGAGGGTATAGAACAAGAGAGTGGATCTTTCACTAATTCATAGTGAGCACAAACTTTGCTCCTCCTCAAACAACGAAGAGACAGCTTTTGCAGAGTCGGCGGGAACAACAGTTCAAACCGAAAATTGATGTAGACAAAATTATATTTCGCAAAAGAACTATCGGACGCATTCAGCTGGGTTCAAACACCATAAAAGCTATTTTACCTGATCTGAGAGATTGAACTCCTCTCGCTTAGTTGTATGAAACAGTTGCAACATCCAAACTCACAATCAATACCGCTCTTGAGGCCTCCATGACCAGTGAGCAGGGTCCTCTGAAGCCGTTTAAAGAGTTTCCCTCTCAGGAAACATAACAGATTACGACGGATCCATCAGCGGACACTGTTCCCTGGAACCAGGCTAAGAGCCGCCAACAGGCATATGCAACCGAACGGGTTGTCGTTGATTATTGAAACGACAAGTGGGTCGAATCTCTCTAGGGTCTAGAACCTTCTCGAACTATTAGAAGGGGATAGAACGGGAGGGTGGATCTCCCACCAATTCATAGTGAGTGAGAAGTTTTCTACTAATCATATAATTAAGCGATTGCTTTGGTATATCCGATGATACTGAGACTGAGAATATTCACGATTAGACTATGAGGGTGCGAGGAGCACTCATCAGATACTCAATTACCCAGCTGAATTGAATGAGCCAGAAGCAATATTCGAACTCATCGTTGAGATCGCACTTGAGGTCTCTACGACCAGTGAGCGGAATCCTCTGAATCTGTTTACGTAACGAGTTTCCTTTTCGGGAAACGTAACAAGTTACGACGGATCTATCAGCGGACACTTTTCTCTGGAAACAGGGTAAGAGCCGCCAACAGGCATACTAAGTTGAACGGGCTGTCGTTGATGACTGAAACGAAAAATAGACCGAATCTCTCTAGAGTCTGGGACCTTCTCCAATTGTTAGGAGGGTATAGAACAAGAGAGTGGATCTTTCACCAATTCATAGTGAGCACAAACTTTGCTCCTCCTCAAACAACGAAGAGACAGCTTTTGCAGAGTCGGCGGGAACAACAGTTCAAACCGAAAATTGATGCAGACAAAATTATATTTCGCAAAAGAACTATCGGACGCATTCAGCTGGGTTCAAACACCATTAAAGCTATTTTACCTGATCGGAGAGATTGAACTCCTCTCGCTTAGTTGTATGAAACAGTTGCAACATCCAAACTCACAATTAACACCGCCCTTGAGGCCACCATGACCAGTGAGCAGGGTCCTCTGAAGCCGTTTAACGAGTTTCCCTCTCAGGAAACAACAGATTACGACGGAGCCATCAGCGGACACTGTTCCCTGGAAACAGGGTAAGAGCCGCCAACAGGCATATGCAACCGAACGGGCTGTCGTTGATTATTGAAACGACAAGTGGGTCGAATCTCTCTAGGGTCTAGAACCTTCTCGAACTGTTAGAAGGGGATAGAACGGGAGGGTGGATCTCCCACCAATTCATAGTGAGTGAGAAGTTTTCTACTAATCATATAATTAAGCGATTGCTTTGGTATATCCGATGATACTAAGACTGAGAATATTCACGATTAGACTATGAGGGTGCGAGGAGCACTCATCAGATACTCAATTACCCAGCTGAATTGAATGAGCCAGAAGCAATATTCGAACTCATCGTTGAGATCGCACTTGAGGTCTCTACGACCAGTGAGCGGAATCCTCTGAATCTGTTTACGTAACGAGTTTCCTTTTCGGGAAACGTAACAAGTTACGACGGATCTATCAGCGGACACTTTTCTCTGGAAACAGGGTAAGAGCCGCCAACAGGCATACTAAGTTGAACGGGCTGTCGTTGATGACTGAAACGAAAAATGGACCGAATCTCTCTAGAGTCTGGGACCTTCTCCAATTGTTAGGAGGGTATAGAACAAGAGAGTGGATCTTTCACCAATTCATAGTGAGCACAAACTTTGCTCCTCCTCAAACAACGAAGAGACAGCTTTTGCAGAGTCGGCGGGAACAACAGTTCAAACCGAAAATTGATGCAGACAAAATTATATTTCGCAAAAGAACTATCGGACGCATTCAGCTGGGTTCAAACACCATTAAAGTTATTTTACCTGATCTGAGAGATTGAACTCCTCTCGCTTAGTTGTATGAAACAGTTGCAACATCCAAACTCACAATCAATACCGCTCTTGAGGCCTCCATGACCAGTGAGCAGGGTCCTCTGAAGCCGTTTAAAGAGTTTCCCTCTCAGGAAACATAACAGATTACGACGGATCCATCAGCGGACACTGTTCCCTGGAAACAGGGTAAAAGCCGCCAACAGGCATATGGAACCGAACGGGCTGTCGTTGAGTTATTGAATCTCTCTAGGGTCTAGAACCTTCTCGAACTGTTAGAAGGGGATAGAACGGGAGGGTGGATCTCCCACCAATTCATAGTGAGTGGG
Source organism: Chrysolina haemoptera (assembly GCA_958298965.1). Lineage (NCBI taxonomy): Eukaryota > Metazoa > Arthropoda > Insecta > Coleoptera > Chrysomelidae > Chrysolina > Chrysolina haemoptera. The sequence goes on along the minus strand of OY282590.1, from coordinate 4,243,779 downwards.
AAGTTTTCTGCTAGTCATACAATGAAGCGATTGCTTTGGTATTTCCGATGGTACAACAGTTTTTATAAAGAGGACCACATTAATCGAAATAATTTATTGGAGAATTGGATAAACTGGATCAGATGATTACTTTAAAATGATAATGTCATTTATCCTGACTGCGAGGATGATATTGGAGGATTGAACCCAACGAAGGCACTGATATTAAAGGGACTATCCTGGACCTAAAACAATTACCCACTATCTCTGAGTTGTACTCAACCCAGTTATTTTTGGCTGGTTGGCCGAAGCTCTCTCGAGTTTGGAACCTTCTCAAACTGGTAGAAGGGGATAGAACAAGAAGGTGGATCTCCCACAGATTCATGATGGGCACGAATTTTGCCACTTCCCAAACAACGAAGTGACAACTTTTGTAGAGGCGATGACTGGATAGTTACTCCAATTTTTCTAATTTCATTATTTTGGTCGAAATACTTTTTTTTTATTGCGCAAAACTTGCTTGACTCTTTGACGTAAAACTTTATACTCACACTTCTACTAAGTTTTTATCGTTGCTATGATAACGCAATACCTATTTTTTGTGTTTTTCTCATTTTGCCTTTCTGAACATTCGGTAATTATTCGCGATCACCATTGGCACTAGGTGGCGCTCCAAAACTGTGTTGACATTTTTTGAATTATTGAACTTTCACTTCTATCTCTCAGCTTTTGAGTTCCTCTTTAAAAATGCCTCTAATAAAGATTAATTTAGGTGACATATTTCGTTATTCAAGTGGAAAAAGTTTCGATGAACTAATTCCTGTAATTTTTTGAGATGGAATGACCTCTTTGACCTTTCATCAAATCGTTTTAATGTCGCCTTTTGTATCTAATAGTTTGATAGATTTACATAATTTATAAACAAACATTCTCTTTCTCTTTCGTTTACATAATTGGCATCTCGATTTTTAGTCTAATTCCACATGTTTTAGATAATTTCTGGAAAAGGAGTGCATGGACACATTTGAAGAACAATTTTTTTCAATTCACTCGTCACATCAAAGATATGCTTTCTGCATTATATCAAAGAAAACAAACCAAATATAGTTCAACAAAGAAATAATCAACAATTTATTAACATTAGATCTTATGGCAGAATGTTTGTTTTCCCGGAGTAAACTTCCTCATCAATACATGATTCATAACATAATCTACTAAATTCATTATATTGGTTTTCAGAATATCTTTGCCAAATATATACCTCTTAATTTTTGAGACCGAGAATCGATTTTTTAATTTTTATCTTATCAAAATAGGATGAATGACGGGTTCGAAATAAGATTGTCAGATTGATTGTTTTCCTGTGTTCAGAGGTCAGAATTTGGAACCACTTCCTGGACTATTCGCGAAATACGTTCCCGCTAGGTGGCGCTAAAAATTAAGGCGAGAAACAGTAAAACAATGGCTAAATTCCATAAAAACCATAGTGTTTCATTTCAGTCTCATTCAAATTTGAGTGAAATACTCGAGATGTCGAAAGTTTAAATGAGTTGATCAAACATTTTTATCCACGACGACATTGCCATGTCTTACACAACTGTCTTTGAATCGAAAATAATGTAAAGAAACTTCGCCTTTGATACTATTGATAGTACATTCAGAATTGCAGCACTGAGCAAATACGCTTGGTATTGGAACTTCAGACTTCTGCCGCCATTTCTAGTTGACTTATTCTGAAAATATGAATACTAAAGAATGTCACTGAACTCAATTTATTATCCAAAAATCGATTAATAATGAAAAACAGTTGAAATAGACACATTACCGCTTATGACACGAAAGGCCTTCTACATTGTATCAGTTCAACCAAATAGATATAGATGTCGCACCCTTCGCTAAGACTGCGAATAAAAAGCAGCATCGACATCAGGAAAAGTGTAGTTTTCTCTACGAAAGATGGATAGAATGTGTCTACTAGTTGGTAGATGGCAGAATATATTCTTCTCTCAAAGAGCGTAAAATAAATTCCATTGTCTTCTCAAATGATTAAAAAATTAAAACGAAGAAGATATTTATATATAAGATTCATATACTGAAATAGGATAAGCTATGAAGGAATTTGAGTAGGAAGAAAGAGTTAAAAAAAATCTGATAGAACAATGAAAAATTATCTTTAACAAATATGTCTTAGGATCATTAAACAACAGTTCGAAATTCCATGTACTTTTATTTCCTAAGAAACTTATTAAATTCATCCAAATTTTCTCCATCCAACAAATCATAATTTATCTGCAAGGTTAAACGAACTTTATCCCATTTGGCTTGCATTCTCATGATAACTGATATTGTACAGGAAGCAACACGATTGGAAATCTGAAATCTCTTCTGCTTTCAGTAAGATATCAGGCAAGTTTTGAAATGTCGACGATGATAGTTACTCTAGTGTTTCTTGTTTTTTGTGCAGGGACCAGTGCAAATGTGTATGACAGTAATGGAACAGGTGAGTAAGTCTTGATATAGCAAACCCCTCTGAATGAGGTACTTACATACAGGTACAGGATGTCAATTTGAAAACTTACCTCCCCCAACTTCCTTCCAGTTAATATGAGAAATCGAAAAACAGTTCTTTCTTATTTTCGAAGTGTACATTTTCAGTGAATTTTTGTAGCCTCATGGTTAACCCCCTAGGAAAGGTGTAGATGTTATAATCAGAATCTTAAATAGGAAGGAGGGTTATGAGAAAATAGGGTTCTGAAACTACAGAGGTAATTATAGAAGTTGCCTGCAATGAGATACATATGGATGTCAGGTTATTATTTGAAGAAACATAAATTGTATTGAGTCTTCTAAGTAGAACTGGTCAGAAGATTAGGTGGTACCAGGGCAATATTAATCTAATATTATAATGTAGGTATAGATGGCAGTTAAGTTGTGTTTATTGAATGTAGAAATTTTAATTCTCACCGTTGAAATTTCACATAGGTAAGTCCAAATAGCCTTCTTTTTACTACTTATGCTGTAAAAACCTTATTTTTTTCAAATCAAAATATTATTCAGCAAATTTGGTATATTTGTTGATGCTCTAGATTTGGTGATAAAGTGTCACGAAACTCGTTCGGTGTGAAACAAAAAATAATAGTTTAAAAAAACTAAAGAACACGCTTTACTTCCCATGGACTGAAAAGTAAAAAATAATTGACAATTCAATTTCTCAAATGTAAAAAAAGCGTGGTTGTTTTTGATCTATATTCTCATATTTTTTAGTTTAATTTAACAATACAGAGCGTTCAAGAGCTCAAGAAGACTTTATAAGCACCCCACGCTTTCTTTACAGTTGAGAAATTGATGTGTCAATTATTTTTCACTTTTTAGTCCATGGGAAGTAATGCGTGTTCTTTAGTTTTTTTAAACTATTATTTTTTTTTTTACTAAAAAATCGAAATCTCCGACCCCGAAAACCATACCAATTTTGAATCGAATCTGACCATAAAAGAGCGGGGATTGGCGCAGTGGTAAAGGCGGGGCTTCGTGATCGAAAGGTCGCGGGCTCCATCCCCAGGCAGGGCAAGATTTTTTCAGTTTCAGATATAAATCTGAGTGATTGAATCTTGTTGCTGGCTGGGGATAATCCTCCACGATTCACTGTTGCGTTAATAATTAACAGTGCTGCTCCTAAGGTGGCGTATGGAGTAAGTAACAGGGCCTACCCAGAACACATTATATCCATAGTAATTGGACCATCAGGTCTGTTTGGATATGAATATAAAATATAAAATATAAAACATAAAACATAAAACATAAAACATAAAACATAAAACATAAAACATAAAACATAAAACATAAAACATAAAACATAAAACATGAAACATGAAACATGAAATATGAAACACAAAACACAAAACATAATCACAAATCTCGTCCGCCAGTTTGAATTCATGAATTTTGATAAAAAAATCATAATCTCTGACTTTGAAAACCCTCACATACCAATTTTGAATGGAATCGAACCATTATCACAAATATCGTTTTTTCATAACAAAAAAAATATCGTATGGCATTTTCACCGGAACCATGGACAATGGACACCTGCCAAATTTCAAATCATTCGGACGTCTGAAAACGGGTGAAAATCACGCCCTAAGGAGTCAGTTACAAACATACAAACAAACATACAAGTGAAGCTAATATAAAGCGTGTAAAAAAATACCACAGAGTAGCGGTCAAACGAACACGGCCGGAAATCATGAAGAAATCCTGAGATTTTGTATTCAATTCAGCTACAGACGTACAATTGCTTCGATATTCATAAGAATTAATGTATACAAAATATCCGAAACCGAATATTTTCCAAAGTCAGAGTCGACAATGTCTAGCTCTTTCATTACAGATCTGACCAAATGCAAAGTCCACTACTCCCGCTCGGGAAGCGTCTACAAAGACTTCTACACCTTATCAGAATCTCCCGGAGAAAACGACACCCTGCAACTAGACTTCCACTTCTCAGTCCTAGCCCCCAGTGACGCGCATATTCTCCTCGCCCCGTCAGAAAAAGTGGAAAAGGGAGATCCGGTCTACGAAATAGTCATCGGCGCCGGAGGAAATACCTTCTGCGACATCAGGAGAAAACAGAAATCTGATGTGAGAGCGTCTGTGAGGATCAAAGGATTGCTGTCTGCTCTGGATCCTCAGTCCTTCTGGCTGCATATCACTAAAGGTGAGTATATCAATTAAATCAGATGATGATGTGCGCTTTTTTCCGATAATAAAATTAGGTTCTGCATATTATGTTCGAATCATATGCCAATTTCGCAAAAATAAATTTGTGAGATGATAAATTGCCGAAAATAGATCCCATGTTTTTTCGCTCGCGATTGACACACAGACCTAACCTGATCAAGCTAACCTATCTTGCTATGCGAAAATTAGTTTTCGCTCGCACTTGACACACAAACCCAAGCTGAGCAAGCTAATCAAGCTCGCGAGTCGAAAATGCGAAAATTAGTTTTCGCTCGCGATTGGCACACAAGCCTAACCTGATCAAGCTAACCTAGCTCGCGAATCGAAAATGCGAAAATTAGTTTTCGCTCGCGATTGACACACAAGCCTAACCTGATCAAGCGAACCTAGCTCGTGAGTCGAAAATGCGAAAATTTGTTTTCGCTTGCGATTGACACACAAGCCTAACCTGATCAAGCTTACCTAGCTCGCGAGTCGAAAATGCGAAAATTAGTTTTCGCTCGCGATTGATACACAAACCTAACCTGATCCAGCTCACCTAGCTTGTTAGTCGAAAATATGAAAATTAGTTTTCGCTTGCACTTGACACACAAACCTAAGCTGAGCAAGCTTACCTAGCTTGCGAGTCTATAATGCGTAAATTAGTTTTTCGCTCGCGATTGACACACAAGCCTAACCTGATCAAGCTTACCTAGCTCGCGAGTCGAAAATGCGAAAATTAGTTTTCGCTCGCGATTAATACACAAACCTAACCTGACCCAGCTCACCTAGCTTGTTAGTCGAAAATATGAAAATTAGTTTTCGCTCGCACTTGACACACAAACCTAAGCTGAGCAAGCTAATCAAGCTCGCGAGTCGAAAATGCGAAAATTAGTTTTCGCTCGCGATTGGCATACAAGCCTAACCTGATCAAGCTAACCTAGCTCGCGAATCGAAAATGCGAAAATTAGTTTTCGCTCGCGATTGACACACAAGCCTAACCTGATCAAGCGAACCTAGCTCGCGAGTCGAAAATGCGAAAATTAATTTTCGCTCGTGATTGACACACAAGCCTAACCTGATCAAGCGAACCTAGCTCGCGAGTCGAAAATGCGAAAATTAGTTTTCGCTCGCGATTGACACACAAGCCTAACCTTATCAAGCTAACCTAGCTCGCGAGTTGAAAATGCGAAAATTAGTTTTCGCTCGCGATTGACACACAAGCCTAACCTGATCAAGCTAACCTAGCTCGCGAGTCGAAAATGCAAAAATTCTGTTCCCAGGCAAAACTGGCTGACGTCTTTCTTCCTCACCATCTTTGGACCCCATCACACGTTTCAGGATCCCGTTGTCCAGGGTAAGGAATTATTGTGCCCAGCACGATTTAACAGTGTGAACAGTCGTCTGGACATGGTCCCCCCGACAGGGCATATTCGTTCTTATGGCTACTTCCCGCTTGATCTTCGATTTCGAAGTGGAATTCTTGGAGTCCCTTGATCCAACGTGCTACTTAGCCTTCGAAATTTTTGAAATGTAGGAGCCATTTGAGGGCTACCTGATCAGTCTTCAAAAGGAATCTTCCCCTGTACACGTATTTGTAGTGTTACTCAGTCACATGAAGATCAACTTCAGGTTTTTTACATGCTTGAGCGATTTGCCGAGTGCAATTATGTTATAGAGATCCAGACACGTGTTCCATGAGAGTTCTTTCAATTTTTTTTAGATGGAGATATTGCTGTGGGCAGAGAAGGTGAAGAGTTGCCGTTCATGTCTTGGGTCGATCCAGATCCTCTCCCACTTAAAGTTATCAGTTTTAGTACCTGGTCTGGAATTGAAGCAAAGTGGTATTTCGATTGTGAAAGGAAAAACGGAACCGAGGTCAGTACATCAACTTGAAGCAACTGTTTGAGTAAAAATCATGTTGACATGATATTAAACAACAAACATATTGACTTTTACTCGAATGTACGATATTTTGGGCATAAATTGGCCTGAAATAAGTTGAATCAATCGATTCTCGAACTGATTTTAAAAATTTTGGAGGCAAATGCTCTTGTTTCAAAAATATCATCGAAGTGAACTGTCAAAATAATATCGTTCTTGGATAGAAAAACAGAGGGAAACAATGTCGAATATTATTTTCATTTCATAATATTTTTTTAATTCCTTCAGTATTACTGTGGTTTATCTTTCGTTTTGGACTAAACACCCAAATAGGGAACAATTTGTTGCTTAAAAAAAACATTATTCCATTCTTTACTTGTTCTCGTCTTTAAGATCAGTCTGTATAATAATTTATAACGAATGGTCTTCATTTGTAGGAGATTGAGAAACCATTGACTGCTCATGAGAGACTACGTCGAGATTTGTTGTACCATTACGACCCATACGTCAGACCTGTGAAAGACGTTTCAACCCTAACTAATGTGACCATGTCTCTACAAATAAGTCATGTTAATTTGGTAAGTTCAAGTTATTACTTTTTTTTGTCTGTTCGTCCATTATAATATTCGCCTATGAGTCCATGTTTTGTTGGTGTGTCCATCTATTATAAGTCCGTATTTTTTTCAGATTTTCTTATTTTCATTAAAGTGTTCGAAAGGTTAATTATCAGAACACATTTGCTAACTAAAAGACTCTCCTCCATATATTCTGAAGAGTAATTCAAACTGTTAAATATGGCAATAGTTGACTCATATTATGCTAGGTAACAATGCCAGATAAATAGACTGCAACAAAACGCCCATCCATATTAGATTCCTTCAGGAAATTCTCATTGTCAAGTGTCAGAAGAAAATTATTAATTTTGATAGACAGCAGAGTCACAAAAACATATTTTAATAAAAATCAGTCACAAATATAAATAAAAATCATTCTACAGCTACATTATGGAAAATGATGGAAGAAAAGTTTAAATTTTATTACATTTCATCGGTCCAGGAACTTTTCGATATGTTCAACAAGCAAAACTTCCCGTTTTTCCGCTACTAAAATGCTTTGTGATCATGAAATAGTATGTTGTGCAACAAGTGGGGAAAGTTCAACTTTTCTCACGAGTGTAGAGGTTTGTGGCACGAGCCTGAAGGACGAGTGGACTAGTTCATATTGACATTATAAATTTCAACGGTTGAGTGTTACAGCCCATAATATACAGAGAGGAGAGGGCTCGCACTGTATATAACTCTCCGCTAGATATTCAATCAGTGGAGAAAAAAATCGACTGTTTCGACAAGATTTATAAGTCACTTTTGTTTCAGGATGAACACAAGTGTGGTATGGAAGTATTGGGCGTGACAAAACTGGTGACTAGATAATAAAATCAAATATATCAGAAATTCTTGACGAATCTATTTACAGATGTGGCATGACGAAAAACTCAACTGGAACCCAGACGACTATGACGGAATAGACACACTTCACATTTTCAGAAGAGAAATTTGGCAACCAGATCTAGTCTTGTATAAGTAAGTACAGTTTTCGTAAATCAATTCAGGACATTTCAAAAAAAATTTAAATATTTCATCGCAATGAAGAAAATATTCGCACAGTGAAATGGCTTTTTTCGGCAACCGTCCGGGAAGTAGGTACTACTTTACTTTCTTTGAGAAAGTATCACTTCCCGGACTAGTCCGGGAAGTACGTACTTTCCGGACTAGTCCGGGAAATGCCCGAATTTAAATATAAATATTTATATAAATAAGAATTAGAATGTTTCTGTTTGTACCTATCTTCTGTTCGCATTTCGATATTTAATACAAATAAGAATTAAAATGTTCGAAATTTTCTTCTACAAATAAATATAAAAAATAAATGTCTCGATTTGTTATTCTACACGGTTACCGAAAAAATTGTGTACGCAACACGTCCGAAAACAGTTTTTTTGGACTCGTCCAAAAAACAGTGTTTTCCGGACTTGTTGCGTAAATTACTATTTCACTCGTATGAATGGCAGCCTTTACCTTTGGCTTGTGCTTTTGTACTTACTTGTACTGTAATTTTGTAATAACTCTCGATATCATCAATTCTATATCTTGCAGTTATAGAGGTGTTGTGGTTGGTTTCCGGGTATTGCCATGGTCTTCTTTGGTTAGAATCTCCAAACGTTTCAACTGCAACCGCGGCAGTCATCTTCAGCGGCGTGGTCGAAGTACTCATCTTGACGTATCGACTGGAACTGCAGCTCTCGTTTATGGCACGCCATTTATAATGCTGGTTTTGCACGCACTTTCTGTGATGGTGGGTTAGCGTGAATGAGTGGTCATCAGTATATCCTGGGGTAGTGAATCCCGACACAAGTTCATCCATCAATACCCCTTCTTGTAGATGAATTTGATCGAAGTGATATTTCAAGTATATACTTCAAGCAGTTCTTGGATCCAACGGCAGCAAATTGAATCGTTTTCGGGTCTTTCAATAACATCGTTGATAGATGTTAAAAAGGTAAAAGGGCTCCGTCAAGAAGTTCGGAAATGCCCTCAATGTCTTGAAACAATCCCAGATCTGCTTCATTTTCCTCCAGATTTTTCTCCACTCTCCTACCATATTAGTAGAAGTATGGGTGGGTTTGTGGCCAGTATCCAGTTCCATCTTTCTCAAGGAGCTTTTTGATGTTCCTAATGAGGAGGACACGAGACCCAAGGTTTCAACCTGGGAGAAATTGATACCCAAGCATTTAATTCTGGTTCCCATGAAAAGGAAAATCCTATATTGTTCAGAGAAGATCATGATAGCCGAAGGAAAGTAGGTAGAAATTGTTGTTCTCCTTGAATTTCTGAAGTGTGTATGCCTCAGGGAACACCTCCCGAAGCAGCGAGTTCCAAAGCTTTGCCGTTCGAAGGAAGAACGAGCCCTGCGGAAGAGATGTTCGGCATGTCTCTAAAGGGACGACATATGGATGTGAGGATTGAGCTCGACGGGTCAGTCTTGATGGGACCGATAACGGTCGAAAGATTGATATTTCGGAAGAGCGTTGTCCATGAAAATGTCTATGAAACAAATACAGATTGCTAATCTTTCTGCGATGTTCCAGAGAAGTAAGTGAGCTTGTGAGCGAAGGTTCACCAACGAGACAGAATATGAAAAGTTTTAATGTGTGTTTGGGTGCTGCAATCCATTTATGGAAACAGTATCCCAGAACTGGTCGAATTTGTGTCTTATGAATCATATTCATAGGGTACTGCTGATGGTAATACCGATCATTGAAATTAGAGATTTCATGGGCATGGATACTCCTGACATAGTTACGCTGGCCAATGTGAGATCGGACTTTCTAGAGAAAAGACATGCTTGGGTTTTATTCGCATTGAATTCCACCAAGTAGTTGGATCCCCATTCTAGAATTTATGCTGAGTCCGTATTTATTTCATTCACAATTCTTGCCCGTTCATGTCTGCATTCACTGGCTGATATCGGAGCTTTGGAAGAGAAAGTGGTGTAAAGGGCTATCAACCGCAAAGCTATGTACTGGGCTTTGCAGCTATAATTTGCCTGGAGATGTGAAGGGCTCAAATGAGTCGACTGTTGTTTGAAAGTAAAAATAATAAACTGAACTGTTATGTTGAATGTTTTTAGTGCCATAGGCGACACAAGAGAAATACTGGGCGACAGTTACATGGTTGCTGATTACAAAGGAAGGGTTGGATGGAATCCTTCGGTCAATTTCAAAGTATGGTGCGATGTGGCTGATATGGGCAGATGGCCAAACGATGTCCATAAATGCGGTATCATATTAGGATTCATGCGAGATTTCACCCGAACCAGTTTGCAATTCGACGCGAATGGAAGTTCGTTGGTAAGTGAAGTATTACGTCTTTCAACAGACCATACTAGTTCTTCTTGACTGATGTCCCGATTTATTTTTTTTTATTTTCATGGTAGGAAAATTTCGATCACTAACTTTTTATAGTACCATGTAAAATTTTATCCACATTTGAGTAAAAATGACTTTGGAGGTAGATTCAAATGAGACACCCAGTATATTTTTCCATATTTGGTTAGGCATCGTCTTTACTAATCCAGTGATACCAGGTTTGATGGGATTATGTCAAACGTCTGCGGAGATATGGGCAAAAAACTTCTCCAATGCCAATGAGTGCGACAACACTCTTAACCTTCTGATTCGTGTGGAGTCTCAGTCATACTCATTAGACATACGAGGAGGTTTTTTGTCCATATCTCATCTCATCTCATCAAAAGACGCTCGCCAAAATTCACGACAATACTCCTCAGCTATAAAAGGAGGATCGTCAGACAAGTAGTAGGTCTGCTGACAGGCCATTGTAGGCTTAACAGACATATGAATATTATAGGTCTGGCGGAAGAAGCAATTTGCGGGTTCTGCCAGGAAGAAGAGGAAACCGCAATATATGTAATGTGCCAGTGCGAAGGACTAGCAAGAGTGCGGTTTCTACAACTTGGAGATGAAAAACCAAGAGCGGAAAGCTATCTCGAGAGGCCATTATCAAATCTGCTCAGTCTGATGAAATGGACGAAGCTAGATGATGTGCTATAAGCAATCGGAGCCTCCACAATAGATCTGAAAAGGTCGCAGTGGATTAGGCCAAGGGGCCAGCTCCCTTGTAACATCTAACATCAGTGATCCAGGTTTGATGGGATTATGTCAAACATCTGCGGAGATATGGGCAAAAAACTTCTCCAATGCCCAATGAGTGCGACAGACACTTTTAACATTCTGAATCGTATGGAGTCTCAGTCATACTTATTAGACATACGAGTATATTTTTTGTCCATATCTCCGCAGCCGTTTGACATAATTCCATCAAACCTGGTATCACTAGATTCGTGATGACGATCCCTAATCAAATAAAAAATATACTGGGTGTCCCATTTAAAAACATCACCAAAGTTATTTTCACTCAAATTCGGGTAACCATATATATTTTTGGTGGGGATCAAAAATTGTCCCATCGGGAAAGAAAATCGACCTGTCCGAGGATTTTTCCGAAATATTTTTTTATTCAGAAATAATGACTTTATTCCATAAGTTAGCGGCGCACAGTATATTCTGCACTGAGTGATGAAAAATACATAGCTGATACTCTGTAAAGACAGTGGAAGGAGAAGCCCTTCCAATAATGGGAATGAAATTCTGCTTCTTTCTCATATTTAGAAGAACTTCTTTGTAAAAACAGATTTGGTTCTTCATCAAATGTATTCCTCAATTTTTTCCACGCTGGATTCAATCACTTCACAATTTTCCAAGAAGGTATTGTAAACATAAAGATCATCATCATCCATCCATTTCACTTAAGTTAGTTTTCAATTAATTGTGATTCCTGTACTTCCACCCAGTTCACTTCATAATATTTTTTACTTTTTTAATTTTCAGGTTCACAATGCATTTTCAGAATGGTCAGTACAAGAAGCTAGCATACTCTCTGGCATTTCTCTGAACAACAACTCTTCTGAACCAGGAATTCTCCAAGTGGTATTTTCTCTGAGAAGAACTTCAAACGTCGTTGATATTTTATGTTTCTCACCATTCATAAGTGAGTATTTTACTCTTTATCAAATATCCTAAGACTACCACTACTTCTATTGTCATTTCAGTTATATCTATTTCCTTATTGGCGACATTTTGGATGGATCCTTTTGGAAAAACGAAGATAACACTCGGTTGCAGCCAACTTGTCCTAACAACAGTAATGCTTCTTGCATTGGCTATAATCGTACCTAGTCATTCTCAGAACGTTCCGTATTTAGGTGAGTGAGTGAGACTATTAATAGTCAAACTTTGTCAAATCCATATCCATACTATTTAAACTGATACTATAACCTACGTTATGAAAATCCTTTCTCCTGCGAAACAAGAACCAATAAAAACGGTGTATCGGTAATAGTACACAGTTCCTACCTTTCAAGCCGGTAAGACCACGTCGGCATAGGCAACCACTGATACAAACAACAATGATATATCTTGTTACCTAGTATGACATAAACGTCAAGCTGACAGATTTTTAATTCAGTAGGTATAACGATTGAAGAATTCACGATTATATATACGTATATAGCTTTCGTTGTTTTTTTTTTCGCGTCACTAAAGGAATAAAATATCGTATAAAATCTCTCTTTTGTATATCTCATGACTGCTGGAATTCGTATAGCTATTCTTACAATTGCTTCAAACTGCTCTATAGAATCCATAAGAAATATAATTATAATGGTTGTAGACAGCATATTTGGACAGGATGTATAAATAATCTGAAAGACATACTTATAAAATAGTTTTTTAACTATCACATAAGGACATTTTATTGGGAGTATATTAGTTATAAGCTATATGTTAAAGAACCAAGGGATTTTATAATATGGGTTTCTTGGTTTACTTACTGTATTAGAGCTTTAAAAGGCGTTATAGGATTTTCGTAGTTCCATTATAAATATTTTATAGCAGTTTATAAAACTCTTATAAAACAAATTTTGCGACTTGGGTACCTACTATTAATAAGAATACATCAAATGTTCCTTTCACTTACGGAACTTGCTTGTGAAGTTTGATTGATTGATACTTTTCTTTTCAGTTACGCTCTATAGCTTAACCATGGTTGCCTTAGTTGTAGCTTTAGTAATCGCCATAGTAGTGGTGAATTTGTCAAGAAATAAAAAGAAAACATCCATTCCTTTGGTGTTGTCCAAGATTCTAACGAATAAAGTGATTCGTAGTGGATTATTCCTCCCAGAGATGGATGTGAGTTGGGTGTACTGTTCAAAGATTATTTTCAATTGGTAATTTTTCAGATCTCTGAAGAGTATGGGAAGTTGAACGAAACGGCGTCATCGAAAAGTCAAGAAAAACACCAGATGATGTGGGTTCTTTTGTCACTCGCTGTGGATAGAATTGCTTTTGTGGTCTATTTGGCGTTGATCATTTCCGCAGTGTGTTTGAAATACTGACTAATCAATTAAACCGTAAAGATTATCATTCAAAACTCAGATTATGAATGCAAAATTGATGTGCCCTTTGATGCTATTATTAGTTCATATCATACAGCACTTTCTCACCACTTCGACGGAATAAATAATTCATATAAAACAATAATTATAATTATAATATAGGTTTATTAATATTATTATTTTTATTATCCATTTGATATAATAAATGATTCTTTATTTTGAATTAAGTACTATTATTAATATAAATAATGTTCAACTATGCATTGACACTAATAGTCAAATAAAAATGTATTATTATAAAACCACATAATTTTTCATAAATCTAAATGACTGCAATAAACAAACCAAGAAACCTTGTGGTCAGTTTATGTAAGTGGATGTCTCACATGTCTAACTTAACTTAAGAGGTACATCAATTTGCAAAAAAAAACATTTTTCTTGAAGATAAACATATGTTGATATCTGGTAATGAACCAGTCTTTCACTACATTTTAATGGGAATCTGAGGATTGAGTCGTTTGAGTAATCAAGATCTACATCTACATCTACATAACATGTGTGAAGTAACTTGCACCAATTTTTTATTCAATTCATAGATCAAAATAAAATTGAAAAAAAATTAATTTATACAGGGTGTTTCCAAACTTGGAGCAATTAAGGAAATGGGTTGTTATTTGGAACATAATGTAATTGTAACGTTCACATTTTGTAAACGTACGTTTAATCATGAAGTTCCATCATTTCATCACAAAATAACATATCTGATACCTATAACTGTCAAAAGCGGTTATTGACTTAATTCTTTATATTCATTTATTATCTTGATCAGTTTCAGGGTAAAGTATTCGTTAAGAGTCGAACACTCTGTTTACCTAGTTTCATGTGTTGTGTTCCGACTATTATGATCAAGGTTATAAGTATGAGTTAAGTTGTAGGTTTTGACATACCATCCGATTCTACATGATATATAACCATTTTTATTTCCACAGATCATGGTGCTCACGAATATCTCTGTCGATTTATTCAAAACTATGATTGTTTGTTTATCAAGGATTGTTTTCAAAACAACACGAACATAGGTGATTAACAGTCATTCAGACGTCACCGGTTCTTCTTCTCTATTTCGTTTGGTTAAAATAGTGTCGTTTCTTTGAATCGGTTCGACATAAAGTTTGGCTTACAGGGGAAAAGAGACAAATATATTTATTTGCCTCTTTATTTACATATGAGATCACGGACTGCTGTTCTGTTCTTGCACTGCAGTGTTCGGAACCTTTGGTGTAGTAATGAGTAAACTATACTGCTCGGTTCTGTTCTGTGGCAAGATCCAATGAAAAGAGTGTTGGCAACAATGAAAGGAAATATGTTTTTTATTAAATTAATTTTTGGAGAGGACGGAACTCCTTGAAACACCATTTGTACATTTCTGACCTGGTAACGCTGATGCTCACAGGAGGTTGATTTTTGATTTTTAATTTTGAAGTAAATTACTTTTGACAACCTACCTATTGCTGCTAAGACCATGTAATTGAGAGGTGAATATTTTGCTGTATTTAATTTACTGAACTTTTTGTTGATGACTCGCCTCACGAGCATTTTTTCTTATAGAAGGAAGCATGTCTTACAAATTTCTTTTCTTTTTGCCACAGCTCTGCCAGGAAATTAAGAGGGTCAAGTGTAGAGCACGTTATGGGAGACATATTCCATAATGTTGGATTTGTGCCTAAGTTTTGACTGGGTCTACACGTTATTATAAAGCCAACACGGTATTGTAAAGCCTACACGGAGTACACGGTATTGTAAAGCCTACATGGTACTGTTAAACCTACCGAAGTACTGTAAAGCCTGCCATGGTATTGTAAAGCTTATTGGAGAATTGAGTAGTCTGCTGTGGTGTTGTAAAGCCCTTTGGGTATAGTAAAGCCGATCAAATAGACCTCTAGAGTCTAGTTAGATATAGAGAAGCAGACCTGATTTTAGAGATCTCCGTGAGGACTGTGATTTTGGAACCAGTTAGGACCAGACAAAGTCCAAGGAAGCCGACAAGTCGTGATATTCCTATATTAGTTGTGTCAGGTTTGAATGCATTCAGACCAGGTAAGACAGTTATATATTAATATGAATCCTTTTGATTACGACTTGGAGGACCCATTATTTCGCTCAGGTCCATAACTTGTTTGAGTCTTGAACACTGGATTAAATTGTTACATGTTACTGTGTCATTTATTTTGGAGTTGGGGACACCTTTCTTTCAGCACAGTAAAGGTCTTTCTACAGAGATCGGCCTGGGAATAAGTTTTCTGATTTCATTTTATACTGTAGATGGCGTCCCATTAACATCATAAATAAAGAAAGCTTATTCTCAGTGCCACTAGTCGGACCTGTGAGGATTATCGAGTGACGTCGACCTACGCCCTTGCCTCCCAAATCTTGTAGCTAGCCGAAGGCAATTTTTGTGCCCAACTAAGGGTTACATAAAATGGCGTGCCAACGTGAGGCTTACGTTTTCGTTCGATAATTCCCAGAGGTTTGATACTGTGCTGGAGAGATCTCTCTAGCTGTGAATAAATTGTGGATGGTGTGTCTTTAGGAACTGAGTTCTACGGCTTGGGAAATTTCATGTATGTGTATCAGCTGTCCTGAGGAAGTCTCCCGGATTGGCAAATAAAATATTTTTGGATTATTGTTGGGTCAATGACAGCTTTGAAATTTATTTATTGACAGTGTTCAAGTGTTATTTGATTGTTAGGTATTTTATTGTGTGTGAGATATTTTATTTTGTGTAAGGAATTTTAGTGGAACTTATTTTAAACTGTGTTATTCACATTATTTGAGAATATATTGGTATTTTGAATATTGAAATAAAAATGGAACCATTATATCTTTCCGAAGAAGAAATAGATTATGAATTGCGTATTCGTGATGTGAAAGCTGTAAGAAAAACTTTAACATCAAAAAGGGTTATTTTAACTAGGTTGCTTGCAACGGAAACAGTTTTAGCTCGGTTAGAAGATAACGATTTTGAGGTTAAAAGTGAAAAGAGTTTTATTGACAAAACTTTCTCTGATCTAGAATCATTGATTCTGAGTTTTAGAGGTCCAACATCAGATCCTATGTTTAAAATTATTGAAACTCGATTGACATCTCTGACAGGAAGAGTTAAACGTTTCAAAGTCCCTGAACAACCAGAGGAGACAAATATTTTTTATTCAGATTTCATAAATGATGCCAAGGCATCTTGCATTGAACTTGAAGCAAAATTATCAATGAATGTTGTAAATGATGCAAACCCAAATACTTCAATTCTTTCTTCTTCAGGATTTGGAAAGTCGGTACCAGTTTACAAATGGGGTATTCAGTATGATGGCACTACTAGTTTAAAATCATTTTTGGAAAGAGTTAAAGAACTTTCTCAATCTCGTAATGTACCTGAACAGGAACTTTTTAATTCAAGTACAGATTTATTTACTGGTAGAGCTTTAATTTGGTATAGATCAGTCAAACAAAATGTGAATAATTGGCAAGATTTAGTGAGTCAATTAGAAAATGCATTTTTGCCCACAGATTATGAGGAGAAACTTCTAGATGAAATCAAGAATCGTACTCAGGGTCGTGATGAACCTATTGATATTTTTGTGGCAATAATGCATAGTCTTTTTGGTAGGCTCAGTAAACAGTTAGATGAAAAGGAGCGTTTGAAAATAATTAGAAAAAATATTTTGCCCAAATACATAGATCACTTAGTTTTGCAAAATATTGACGATACTTCTGAGTTGATAAGTTTTTGTAAAAGGATCGATGAAGCAGCTCAGATCAAAAATAAATATTTACCACCCAAATCTCTCAATTGTTTAGAGACTGATCTAGCTTATCTTGAGGCACCAGGAGATAAAAATTTTTCTTCCAAAATTACTCACAAGAAAAAATTGTTCAATAACAAAACTGATTCTAATTCAAACCTTCCTTCAACATCACAAGTAAATACATTTTCGAAAACCAGTAATATTAGATGCCACAGGTGTAGAAAATTAGGTCATAAAATGGAACAATGTAGAGAAAATCGTAAGATCTTTTGTTATTTATGTGGTAAACCTGATTTTACAAAAATTACTTGCCCCTCTTGTAACAAAAAAAACTAGTGAATCAGACTGGTGATTTAAGCCTTCATCAGGTCTGTAGTGTTAAGAAAGGCTTTAGGAAAAATAATAATTCTCAAGTAAGTGTGAAAAGAAAACTAACGAAAAATTCTTGTAAAAATGATTCAAAAAATTTGACCGTTGAAAATGTTCAAATAGAAAGAAATTCAGAACTAGGTAGTGTATCACCTTTATTTATTTCTAAACCGTTTGACAATAGACCTTATATTGTGGTGAGTCTTTTTAATGAAGAAATTATATCTTTACTTGACAGTGGAGCTAATTTAACTTGTTTAGGGTTGCATTCCTTGGATCTATTGAAGAAATACAAAATCAAAGTAGATAGAAGTCAAAAAAATATTGTTAGGACTGCAGATGGTAAAGTTCAAACTGTAACAGGCATTTGTCAAATTCCATTATGCCTTGGAGGTTTTTGCAAGTTGATAACTGTGTCAATTATTCCTTCGCTTCAATGTGGACTTATCCTGGGAAGTGACTTTTGCAAAATTTTTAAACTCTCAATTGATTTTTCTGATAATTCTTGGCAAATCCAAAGTGAGTTAGGATTGAAAATCAACATTTTGTCAACTCCACCTGAAAATAAAGAAACAAGTGTAAGTACTTTTAACAATCTTTCTAGTACACAAATTTTAGAAATGAATAGGGTTATGGACTTGTTCAAATCAATCGCTTCTGAAGATCAGCTAGGCTTTACTGATAAAATAACGGCCCATATCGATACAGGAGAGCATCGTCCGTTTAAAAAGAGACAGTATAGGATGTCCCCATATATGCTGGAGCATCTTAATAAAGAACTAGATAGAATGCTAGCATTAGGTATCGTTGAAGCTTCGTTCAGTCCTTGGAGCTCACCAGTATTATTAGTAAAAAAGGCTAATGGTGAATACAGATTTTGTTTTGATGGTAGAGCCCTGAACGAGATAACTAAAAAGGATTCTTATCCTTTACCTTTAGTAGATGATATCCTGAATATGCTTAGCAATGCTAAATTTATATCGACAATTGATCTTCGAAGTGCATTTTGGCAAATACCCCTAGATGATGAGAGTAAGGAAAAAACAGCTTTTTCAATTCCTGGACGTGGTTTATTCCATCACAAGCGACTTCCTTTTGGTCTCTCAAACTCTGCCGCTATAACACAAAGGTTGATGGATAGGATTTTAGGTCCTGAGTTACAACCTAAGGTGTTTGTTTATTTAGATGACATCGTTTTATGTACTCCAACTTTTTCAGAACATATTGCTTTGTTAGAAGAAGTCTACAGGCGATTAGCAGATGCTAATCTGACTGTCAATTTTAAAAAATGTCAATTTTTCAGAGAGTCATTAATTTATCTGGGTTTTGTAGTAGATCATAGAGGTTTGAGAACTTCCCCAGATAAAATAAGAGCTATGGTAGATTACCCTAGACCTGAGACTACGACACAGATAAAACGTTTTGTCGGAATGTGTTCCTGGTACAGGCGTTTTATTCCTCATTTCAGTACCCTTATTAGTCCATTAAATGATTTATTGAAAGGAAAAGGTAAAAGGCAATCAATTGTTTGGAATGACGAGGCAGAAAAAGCTTTCATAGAAATCAAACAAAAATTAATTTCAACACCGATTCTTACTGCTCCTGACTTTTCAGTTGAATTCTGCATACAAGCGGACGCCAGCGAGGTAGGATTGGGAAGTTTACTTACTCAAGTCCAGAATGGTGAAGAAAAAGTCATAGCGTATGCTAGTAGGAGTTTGAATCGAGCAGAAAGAAATTATTCAGCAACGGAACGTGAGTGTCTTGCCCTAGTTTTTTCATTAGAGAAGTTCAGACCCTATGTAGACGGAGTTCGATTCAAAATAATTTCAGATCATGCAAGTTTGAAATACCTTTCAAAGATGTCTGGTAGTTCTGGTCGTCTTAGTCGATGGGCTATGAGACTCTCTGCATTTGATTTTGAAATAATTCATAGAAAGGGTAAACTTCATGTTGCTCCAGATGCTTTGTCAAGAGCTCCCATTTCTGATGAGATAAATATTTTAGGAATCTCTTTGGAAAACCTTGAACCTTGGTACCTGAAATTGAAAAATAGAATTATTAAAAATCCTGAAAAATATTCTCATTGGATGGTTAAAGATGAATATATTTTCAAGCACACCCCTAGAAAAATAGCTTTGAAAAGTAACATATCAGAATGGAAATTATTAGTACCATTTGACCAGAGACAGAAAGTTATTTATGATTCTCATAATTTGCCTACGTCTAGTCATTTGGGTTATTTCAAAACTTTAAAGAAAGTGGCAGAACTATATTACTGGCCACGAATGAGAGGGGACATATTGAAATATGTTCGACAATGTCCTGAATGCTGTAGTCAAAAGGTGATGAATGCTCAGAGGTTTGGATTGATGGGTAAGGAGAAGAAAGTTAGTTTTCCCTTTCAGTTGGTTAGTACTGATGTAATGGGGCCTTTCCCTAGAAGTTCCAAAGGTAATAAATTCCTTATAGTAGCTTCAGATTATTTTTCAAAATTTGTTGTTTTGAAGCCAGTAAGAAATGCGACGGCTCAAACAATCACTGCTTTCCTTGAGGATGTATTTTTAACTTATGGAGTTCATCAGATATTATTGTTAGATAATGCTTCAGCTCATACTGGGAAAGTTTTCAATGAGTTTGTCAAGCAGTACAACATTTCTAAAGTTTGGTATAATTGTAGGTACCACCCTCAGGTGAACCCTACAGAGAGGGTTAATCGTACAATAGGAACTTCCATAAGGTGTTTCATAAAAGAATCCCACAAGCACTGGGATAAGGAAATTTTGCGAATTCAGCACGCACTGAACTCCGCCACTCATGAGGTAACTGGTTTCAGCCCAAATTTTCTTAATTTTGGCAGAATAGCCCCTGTCTCTGGAGATTATTATGGAGATGCAGTTGATTTTGTGCTGAATAATACCGCAGAAGCTAGGAGAAATTATTCTGAGGAGTTGAGAAAACTCATTCCCCTGTATAAAAGGGTTCAGGAGAAACTCTCAGCGTCCTACGTTAGGAACACTCACTATTACAATTTAAGGAAGCGTGAACATGTTTTTAGAGAAAATGAAAAAGTCTGGAAGCGAAATTTTGTGTTATCAGATGCTGCAAATGAATATGCATCAAAATTAGCACCCAAGTATGTCTTATGTAAAGTAAGGAAAGTTTTATCGAAAGTGGCTTATGAGTTGAGTAATATGGATGACTCACCAGCAGGTACTTGGCATGTGTCCAAGTTAAAGCCTTACTTTGGGTCCAATTCTGATTTGTCAGAATAGCTACGGGAATCATTTGAGTAACACTGTAGTGTTGGAGATATTGGTCTTTTGTCAAAAACCATGATTACTCATTACAACCTTGATTTGTTTTATTTTGTTCTGATCGTTCCTAGAACCGAACTTAGAAATTTTTTTTGAGATTACGTTTTTGTAATAAAATTTAATCTAGGAAAAACGATTTTGACAAAATAGGTGAAATTTTGTATTTTGAACACGATTCACATGGGTTTGATATTTGAGGTTTTTGAAAGTCTTGGCAATTGACTGATGGTATTTATGGTCACCTAGTTGACATGTTATTGAGTATGGGAAGTCTGTCTGTCTGTCTGTCTGTGGATGCGATAGGACAGAAAGTAATTCAATATTTGAATTTGATATTATATTGGAATTTACTTCCAGGCATGAATTAATTCATGATAGAGAATGGAAAAATTACATTTTGAAATTTCTCTGGAAAAATCTTGTGTTTTTTTTTTAAAAAAAAAAAAAAAAAAAAAAAAAAAAAAAAAAAAAAGTCTTCAAGTTTGTGTAGTCTGATCAACTTCACAAGTGTAAATAAAGTACTTTATATTTATTATTCTTTAAAGTTATTCTTTATGGATAATCTAAAGAGGTTTGTATATATTCATGAATATAGGTATTTCATTGAAATATTGTAAATATTGTATAGGTATACCTTGTAAATAGTGTTAACTTGAGAAGTTAAAATGTAGAAGTTTTCTCGAGTGCTTCTACAACAAAAAAAAAAAAAAAAAAAAAAAAAAAAAAAAAAAAAAAAATAATAATTTAGCTGTAATTTAAATAAGCTGGAATACTGTTTCTACTTATTGGAAGACATGCAAGTCTGAGTAGATATATTTTCTTGTTTGAATACTTACATCTTGAACAAATTGGAACAGTTGTTATTTTATTTGGGGCAGAAGTTGGCTGTCCCTGGCGTAGGCCTAAAGCAACTAAAACATGGACACAGTTTCCAACTAGTGAGATTTTGGCATCCACAATAGCTGGTAATGGGTTGCATCCACAAAGTCTCACGACAGCAACAAAGCTGTAATTATTTTCATGGAGTGTCATTCTACAATTTTGATGCTATTCGGTTTTTTTTTTTTGATCCTGTTCATTTTCTGTAAAGAAAAGTGAATTAATTTATCAATGTTCTTGGATGTTGAATTCCAATAAATTCTTAATGGATTTAGTTTTGGTTTATTGATAAAAGGATTTAGTAATAGCGATAGGTAGTTATACGTACCTCCATAAATAATACCAGTAGGAATCAATGTTGGTTATGCGGGTAGTCATTTCCAATAGTGAGTGTCCACTCAACTATCCAGTAGATATTTTAGTTTTCTCTGGACTTTGTTTCAGTTTTGGAGCTTTCGAATATGCCAGATTTATTTGAAATCCTGATTGGCTTCGAAATCATTCGTGCTGTGCAGAACATGGAATTGGTTCGGGAAAATTGAAAATTGTCTTTGTGGGATATGGCTTGGAGCTTTCAGCTACAGATACTGTTGGCTTGGGACTTCGTTTCTGTTTCGACAGGTTCGTTTTCCGATTTCTTAGTTTATGGGAATGTTGGCATGTTCCACATTCCACAATTGTGTTGAAGCATTTCTCCTTCGGGGTTGGTGGCTTCAACACAAATTTGATATTTACAGTTAGTAGACTGAAATTTGTTTGTCTGTAGGAGGCCAACTGTTTGTTGCTGGTTTGTTCAATTGGTGTGAGAGACCGTTAAAGCTACGGTGGGTTGAGCTGCCTTCAATGACTTTTGGAGTACCTCCGAGAAATTTTTGTTCATTCTTTTGAGTTGATAGCTCTTTTAGGTGTGGTGAATATTCCTATAAATTCACTGGGGTTTTATAGGGTTTTATTGGATTTTATTGGGAATCCTGATGACCAATGTTAATTATTAAAGTTATGTAATTTACTGTTTAGAAAAATTCAACAAGTTAAATTTTTCTTTCTTGAGGAAGAGGGTGTGTAACGTTCACATTTTGTAAACGTACGTTTAATCATGAAGTTCCATCATTTCATCACAAAATAACATATCTGATACCTATAACTGTCAAAAGCGGTTATTGACTTAATTCTTTATATTCATTTATTATCTTGATCAGTTTCAGGGTAAAGTATTCGTTAAGAGTCGAACACTCTGTTTACCTAGTTTCATGTGTTGTGTTCCGACTATTATGATCAAGGTTATAAGTATGAGTTAAGTTGTAGGTTTTGACATACCATCCGATTCTACATGATATATAACCATTTTTATTTCCACAGATCATGGTGCTCACGAATATCTCTGTCGATTTATTCAAAACTATGATTGTTTGTTTATCAAGGATTGTTTTCAAAACAACACGAACATAGGTGATTAACAGTCATTCAGACGTCACCGGTTCTTCTTCTCTATTTCGTTTGGTTAAAATAGTGTCGTTTCTTTGAATCGGTTCGACATAAAGTTTGGCTTACAGGGGAAAAGAGACAAATATATTTATTTGCCTCTTTATTTACATATGAGATCACGGACTGCTGTTCTGTTCTTGCACTGCAGTGTTCGGAACCTTTGGTGTAGTAATGAGTAAACTATACTGCTCGGTTCTGTTCTGTGGCAAGATCCAATGAAAAGAGTGTTGGCAACAATGAAAGGAAATATGTTTTTTATTAAATTAATTTTTGGAGAGGACGGAACTCCTTGAAACACCATAGCAGCTTTCTATTTGGTCCTTTGAGGAGCACCGGAGCTACTCAGGGGCACGAAACCCTAACTATTGCGCGTTCTTTTTGTTTAGTGCTTGAAGCCCCTGTGCTACACCATCTACCTTCCCCTGCCCCCTCTTGCACCAACCTCTGACTAGGTGCAACAAGCCCTTTTTGGTTATGTAGCATTTATTCTGTGGTTATGTTGAATCGTTAGAAGCAACATGAACGAAAATAAAAATTTACAAATCAATGATTTTGAAAACAACAGAGTTTACAGTATTCTTGTAAGCCACGAGGATTACGATAAAGCATTATCTGGTATGATTAAAATTCAATCTTTTGTACATTTTCTGTAATTTTACCAATTTTTAGATAATCAATTTGCTAATTCGCTCTTGAATCATGCCAGAATTGCGGCTGCGGCAGAAGAGCAACCAGCAGAAAGAAATAATAATCCTTCCATTCCTTCCTGTAGTGGAATAAATAAAAAAAAAGTGTCTAGTGAAAGCTTGCCTCCTACAGAACTTTGTTTGGATTCTTTCTCTGAAAATGTTCCTTCAAACTCACAAAAGTTGAGCAACATTTGGAGTTATGAACAGACAACCTGCCTCATTCATTCTATGGCAACATATTATACAGACTTCAATGACCCGAGAAAAAGGAAACACATTTTTGAAAATATTGCCAATGATCTAATAAGTGCTGGGTTCGCTGTAGATACAAAAAACGTGCAGAACAAATGGAAGGGGTTGTTACGAAGCTATACGAAAGCAAAAGACGTAAAAAACAGAACAGGACAAGGACCATCAAGATTTTTATTTTATGAAATAATTGATGATATTGTGGGTAATCAACCCAAAAACAATTGTCAACATGCCCTAAATAGTTTACCAATGTCCACTGAAGGTGATACAGAAACTGAAGAAACTAATTCCGAAAATGTTGAAAATGATAATGAAGGAGAAATTGGGGAACAAGAATCTGAAGTTGAACCACCTAGAAGTGAAAATAACACACATGAAGAACACCCCAGGTCCCATAAAAAAAGGAAGAGGTTAAGCGAACAGCAACTTAAAAAAGAATACATTGATTTGAAGAGAGAAGAGTATGAAAGGCGCCAAAAAAGGCATGAAGAAAGGTGTACCATTGAAAAGGCACAAAATGAAATTGAGAGGAGAAAACTTGAAGTTTTAGAAGAATATCTTAGAAATAAAACTCATTAATTAGTGAGCATAGAATGAAGGCTTTCACAGCCGGAAGTATAATGAAGTATGGTATTCAGGCTTTAAGGCCGTGGTTGGTTCACCTCAGTGAAGGAGGTTCCTTTGGATGTTTCCCTCACAACTGCAGTGAGCATCTTCAGCTTGGATTCTGTCTTCTCGAAGAGTGACATAAAACAGATACAGAGGTTGAAAAGTATTCGCAGTTTATAGTCACAGCCTGGCCACTTTATTTTTCAACTGCTGTATCAGTTTTATGTCGCTCTTTGAGAAGACAACATCCAAGCTGAAGATGCTCACCCCAGTTGTGGGCCAAACATCCAAACGAACCGCCTCCACGGAGGTGAACCAACCACGGCCTCAAAGCCCGGAAACCATACTTCGTCTTTATTAATTAGTATAAAGTATTTCCCAGTCATTTGTTTCCAGGTTAAGTTTTCAAAGTTTTTATTTGAACGTTCCTTTGCTCAGTGTGTGATAAGTTAAGTTTTCTTCAGATATTTTTTTGTGTTATTTTTTTTTTTATTGCCTTGAAAATATTAAGAATGTTTTTGAGAGTAAACCAATTTTGTTTTGTTTGCAGGTTGTAGACAATGATGTAACTTGAGTACATTTTAGACTTCCATTATCTTATAATTGGTATAATCCACAACGTTTCAACTGCTTCTATCCACAGTAGTCTGTATTCACCAGAAGCCGACTGTGGATAGAAGCAGTTGAAACGTGGATTATACAAATTATAAGACGATGGAAGTCCAAAATGAATGTACTCGATTTCGTTTTGTTTACAACTATATTCAGTTGTTATGAGATTGAAGACTGTATTAGAGTTTTGTGAGACTGGAGTATTTATCAATAAACATATTTTTTGTAAATTTTATTGACATTTGCAAAAATAAAAATCTTTATAAATTGAACATTTTCTTGAAGACTAACTGTTGCCGATTACTTTTTTCTTCAACATCATTTTGCATACCAACATTACGATGGAATGGTACATTTGGTGGTTGATTTTCGTCATGCTCTTCAATATCCTCCACTGCATTTATGTCTTCATCTAAGCAAATGTTATGTAGAATACATGCTCCAAGAATTATCTTTGAACATAAGTTCAAATCAAGGTTTTCCAAACCTCTCAGTCTTCGAAAACGCCCCTTGAGGAGTCCAAAAGCATTCTCAACAACTACTCTTTTTGATGAAAGACGTATGTTGAAAAGCTTTTGTTCTTCACTTAAAAACCCTGTGTCTGGAAATGGTGTTACAATCCAATCCAAATTGGGGTATGCTGAGTCACCCAATAAAAAGAATTCACCAATAAAATCTGGGTTTCCCAAAATTTTTGCATAAAGCGCTGATCTTCTTAACAATCTTGCATCGTGCAATGAACCAGGCTCCCCACAGAAAACATCAATGAATTTTTTATTGTTGTCTACAACTCCTTGTAACAACAAGCTATGATAACCCTTCCTGTTGACATATGAATCTTGATTTTCTGCTGGTTTATGGATCTCAATATGGCTGCCATCAATGGCACCAATTGCACCACGAATGCCATTATGTTTAGCAAAAGCCTGAGACATGTTGAGTTGCTGATAGTGGTCGGGCCAAATTATGTATTTATTTTTCACAGAATACAAACAATCCAAAACACGTCTTAGACAATTGTGGGCAGTGCTGAGGCTAACCCCAAATCTATCCGAAACTTCTCTAAACGAATTTCTATTGGCTAGGTACCATAGAGATAATAAGACTGTTTTTTCAGCAGTAACAGTGTTTCTTCCAGAGGGATAAACAGGATTGAAATGTGATTGTTCAAAGAGACCTGAAATTTTAATAAATTCAAAATATATTCTCTCACCAGACTATGTCTACTTACTAATGAATTCATAGGTGGTCTTTTGTGACATACGAAAGTGAGACTTGAACTCATCATTATTATATTCCTTTACAGTTTTCTCTACATAATTTTCAATTTTGGCACGCTTCCTCCTAGGTTCTGCTTCATCAGAATCAGAAAACAGGCTGTCCGAAGAATTTGTAGAGTCTGATCCACTGAAATGATTGGCTGGTCTGTCTATCAAAGCCTAACAAAGATTTTTTTTATACTTATGAATCCACTCCTCTCCATTGTTCAACTTACCATTATAACATGCTCGTCTTCGGAATCAGACATTCTTAACAAAGAATGGCTATATTTTGAAACATGCTTCAGTGTTTGGCAAATTTCTGTTCTGTTTGGCAAATTCTGTAATATTAATACTCTTTGTTAATACTAGG
The DNA here is from genome assembly GCA_958298965.1 of Chrysolina haemoptera. NCBI lineage: Eukaryota > Metazoa > Arthropoda > Insecta > Coleoptera > Chrysomelidae > Chrysolina > Chrysolina haemoptera. Next base: position 4,216,524 of record OY282590.1, on the reverse strand, counting down.
TAACAAGGTAACTCAAATTTCGCCTCAATCTAAATTACACCAAATTGCAAATCATAGTTTAATTTCTATCTCTAGGTTGCAAATTGACCAAATCACCAAAATTGAAAATAGTAAACAATAACAAACTGTAACGAATCTCAAGCGCATGTGCACATGTGTCAATTGCAACTGAAGAAAGAGACCACTAAAATGCGTTCTATTTGGGAGTAGCACAGGTGCACCAAACACAGGGCAACACTGGTGCATGAAACACCAAATAGAAAGCTCCTCATTTGTACATTTCTGACCTGGTAACGCTGATGCTCACAGGAGGTTGATTTTTGATTTTTAATTTTGAAGTAAATTACTTTTGACAACCTACCTATTGCTGCTAAGACCATGTAATTGAGAGGTGAATATTTTGCTGTATTTAATTTACTGAACTTTTTGTTGATGACTCGCCTCACGAGCATTTTTTCTTATAGAAGGAAGCATGTCTTACAAATTTCTTTTCTTTTTGCCACAGCTCTGCCAGGAAATTAAGAGGGTCAAGTGTAGAGCACGTTATGGGAGACATATTCCATAATGTTGGATTTGTGCCTAAGTTTTGACTGGGTCTACACGTTATTATAAAGCCAACACGGTATTGTAAAGCCTACACGGAGTACACGGTATTGTAAAGCCTACATGGTACTGTTAAACCTACCGAAGTACTGTAAAGCCTGCCATGGTATTGTAAAGCTTATTGGAGAATTGAGTAGTCTGCTGTGGTGTTGTAAAGCCCTTTGGGTATAGTAAAGCCGATCAAATAGACCTCTAGAGTCTAGTTAGATATAGAGAAGCAGACCTGATTTTAGAGATCTCCGTGAGGACTGTGATTTTGGAACCAGTTAGGACCAGACAAAGTCCAAGGAAGCCGACAAGTCGTGATATTCCTATATTAGTTGTGTCAGGTTTGAATGCATTCAGACCAGGTAAGACAGTTATATATTAATATGAATCCTTTTGATTACGACTTGGAGGACCCATTATTTCGCTCAGGTCCATAACTTGTTTGAGTCTTGAACACTGGATTAAATTGTTACATGTTACTGTGTCATTTATTTGGAGTTGGGGACACCTTTCTTTCAGCACAGTAAAGGTCTTTCTACAGAGATCGGCCTGGGAATAAGTTTTCTGATTTCATTTTATACTGTAGATGGCGTCCCATTAACATCATAAATAAAGAAAGCTTATTCTCAGTGCCACTAGTCGGACCTGTGAGGATTATCGAGTGACGTCGACCTACGCCCTTGCCTCCCAAATCTTGTAGCTAGCCGAAGGCAATTTTTGTGCCCAACTAAGGGTTACATAATAAATGGCAAAAATTTTCGTTTTTGAATCAATCAAATTTTTATTAAAATTTTATGAAATCGCTTTCAGTTACCTTTGTTTGGGAGGCACTGATTTGATTCTCCAGGCCACAGCGTGTCTGCCCGCTGGCAGTATTTCAGCGTGGTTTGCGTAGGCTGTAGACCTCTGATCAGTGATTAACAAACATTTTTTTAAATACTTCAAAATTCAACATCGCCATTCATTTTTTTTTTGAACTAGAATAACAGTTGTCCTAGTTTTTTAAGGGCTAACAAATTTCATAGTTATATTCAAATATCAGTCTATCATTAGTTCTAAATATTGACACATTGGGTAGCATTAATTTCAAACCCACTATTAATTGTTTTGAGTAGACCTACATTTTCTAACAAATTCTGATAATAAGCAAAAAGAATGTTTCGTTCCTTCGAAAGTTTCTGTCAATAAATTTTCATCGAACTAATTAATATTTCAATAAATCTTCATTGAAAGTTTTTTCCAAGTCTTCCCATGTGGAAGGGATAAGCAATCAAAGTTACATCATCAGATCATGAATTTTTCCCAATACAAGCTCAATATAATGAATTGTGACATAATTTATTGAACAGAAAAGTGTATTATTGGGAAATTCCACAACAAAAGTGATATCATAGAGACCATGAGTATCAAGAGAATATTACAAACCATACTACTCTGTAGACTATACATGAGAATAGCGAAGGCTCCAAGACACTACCTTGAGGTACTACATAACAAATGATAGACTACTCTGTACATGAAAAATTCTGCTGCATTGACTCAGATGTCGAATACGTGGAAAAAAAATACCGACAGCTCACCGGAAGGAGCGGGGCATTGAAATCATGAGAATTTTCCTAAAAGAGTTCGACAGGTCCTCAAAGGCTCGAAGAACTTTGCTACTCCAGGCCATGATGGGTTAAATAACTATTGGTGAAAAATAAAAAAAAAAACGCCCAGACACCCACCACCACCAGGCGAGAACTTTAAACTCATGGCTTGCTGGAAAGCAGCAGATTCCGGATTGGTTCGTTGAGGGGCGAACCGTGTCTACCCGCATCTTATGTATGCGAATACCCTCATCAGTGTACGAACAGATATGTGAACAAAGAGGGTCAAAGTCAAAGAACGAGGTCGCTGGATTCAAGGAGAACATGCTCATCGATGAATATATCAATGTTCGATGTCCTGGATCTATTACCGCTCAAGGCATTTGCTACAACTTCGCATGAGCTCATCATGCATTTGCGTTACCCGATCAGATAGTTATAAGCATGCAGTATCGGAAAGTTTTCATTCTAATAATAGGGGTATTTGGTGTGAGAGTTAACGGTCTTGCCGTGATGCGGCAGAAGTCATAGCTGGACGAATGTAGAAGGCCATCATTCTTGGTTCACAACATTTTCTCAGGATACATGATTCTCGGAACTAGTAATCACTCACCCCACGGGCGTGGTAGGGCCCGACTGGTATATTTCCAATGGACAAAAATGAAAATAATATGAACAATAATCAGTTCAACTTTGCCATAATCCAAATATTACAATATCGTTGAATAACAACACATGTAAAAGCCCAAAGCTATTGTAATTACACTGAAACATTATTATATGAAAGATATATTTTGCAACAAAAATATAAAAGTGACACACCAAAATACACAAAAAATCTCATTATTATTGGACGTAGCAAACATTATATTCATTTTCAGGAATGTTTTACCACGCGACATGGGAAACGAAATTCATCAATTACTCTGATTTCAATTATCAAATTCAACGATACTACTTCTAGAAGACTTCGATCTGCTAGAGGAAGGTTCTGAAAAGACCTGATCCCTAGCACCGGCTTCGGCTAGTATTGTCCTGGTCTTCTCCACAATCTTCTTGATATTCTTCTTATTCGGCACAGGTAGGTCGTCAGATAATCTCAACTCTTCTATGTCTGTTAGATCAAGAGCCAAATATGGAGCACCTTTTTGAACATGAGATTGCATCTAGAAAAAAATAAGTGGGGGAAAGTGCTTAAAAAAAGACCTCAAGTTGGTGATGGTGCTGAATGATGTTCTTCTGATATGAAACTCGGGTTTGAGAAATATTTGGGATCAGTTTTTTGCAGGGCAAGATCCATTTTTTTTCTTCATTCTTACCTGCACTTTTTTACATTCCAGAACGGCAATTTTGTGATTGATGTTACTTTTGGCACCATCTGCGTCCAACAAATCTTTGTCCAGGATAAATTTCAGTTGATTTATGTGATTTTCGATGGAAATATTCTGGGAGTGTCTCCTGTGTAGTATAGAAATCACCATCAGCGTGGTTCAGAAGGTTATATTAATGTAATTATATTACACTAAGGGCCGGTTTTTTCATCCATAGATTAGTCCCAGATAACTATATTTATCAGATAAGGATATGTAAACCTGTGAAGTTTATCAGATAGATAGTTATCAGAGATTTTATTGTGAGGTAAAAAGACCGGCCCTAATAGTGTCACAATAAAGTTTATTGTTTTCCTCTGAATTGGATTTTGAACTGACGTTTTCTGAAGGAACCAGTTATGATTCTCTTTACCATTTTTTTTATTTACTTCAAAAGGGTTCAGTACCTGAGGAAAGTAATCCAAAATATATGTTCGTTCAATTTCAATTGTGAAATTCCAGCACTCCAATTCCCAAATCCAAAACAACTTTCTAAGGGACATAATTGCTTTTAAAACTGGGATTTTGAGTAGAAACGTTTGATTTTTTTTTACTGTCATTTCACAAAATTGATTCGTTTTGTATATTCAAAAATATGCGTACCTCTCATGATCCATACTGTTTTTATCCGGTATTTTCCAAGAAGACGGTATTAAAACGCTGTTCTGTAAAGGTGGTGGTGACAAAATGGGCATCTCAAAAGATTTCTCCATCTCGATGTTGTCAAACGTCAATTTCACTGTCGCTATGTGATTACAGCAAGTAAGGATGATATTTGACCTCTCCCACTTATTGGAATGAACTCTGAAATAATTCATGATTGCCTTGAATCAAACTGAACAGTTGTTCATAACAAAAAACAAATTAATTACTAATAAATATTTACAGCTATTGCATAACATATAAAATGTAGAAAAGCAGATCATTCTCAATAAAAATAAAAAAATAAAAAATGTGATTTATTTGTAATATCTAACAGAATAGTAATTTACGTAACAAGTCCGGAAAACACTGTTTTTTTGGACGAGTGGACAAGATTCTAGGACGAGCGTAGCGAGTCCTGGAAGTCTGTGAGTCCAAAAAAACTGTTTTCGGACGTGTTGCGAACACAATTTTTTCGGTAACCGTGTAGAATAACAAATCGAGACACATTTATTTTTTATATTTCTTTGTAGAAGAAAATTTCGAACATTTTAATTCTTATTTGTATTAAATATCGAAATGCGAACAGAAGATAGGTACTAACAGAAACATTCTAATTCTTATTTATATAAATATTTATATTGAAATTCGGGCATTTCCCGGACTAGTCAGGAAAGTACGTACTTCCCGGACTAGTCCGGGAAGTGATACTTTCTCAAAGAAAAATCGTCCGGGAAGTAGGTTTTATCAATATCCTATTCATATTTTCGAACAAAAATATAAAATGTCAATGTACAATTGAGAATTATCTCTGATTGTTAAATAAAATACATGAGAGGCCCCAGAAAGTTCTAACTAGAAGTGAACAAAAAACCTTTCAATTTGGTAGGTCACAGGGGACCGTTTTGATACCACTTTCATTTATTCTCTATCTCAACGACCTTTTTTATATCAATACTATAGATGAAATTCATAATTTTGCAGATGATACAGTAATATTATATATTATATGAAGAAAATAATTGTATTGAATTACAGACTAAGACTACATTAGATTTTAAAAAGATTAAAAACTAGCTTCATTAAAATCAAACAATAAACTTCGAAAAAACAAAATACAAGCCATTCACATTTTAAAATAATACCCTTCGAGACTTAGGACCAATAATACTTAATGATGATACTAGAATCGAAGAAACTGATGGTATCAAGTAGTTAGGGGTATTGCTCGACAAAGATCTGAAATGGGATAATCAAATAGTATTCCTGTTGAGGAAATTACGAAGTTTATTACCAAAATTCAAGTATTTCAAAACATTCATGGACAAAAACTATCAATGTCCTTTATCATTTTAGGAAAGACTCTAATTGAAAAGGAAAAATATGAAAGTGAAAATTCACATTTTCGTTCAGATAGTATTCCTTGTTTCATACCCAATTTTGTTTTGTTTCCTTGTACATATTTTTATTAACATATAAACAAAAATATATATATGTATATATATATATATATATATATCATTTTCAGAAACAATGTTATTCAATTGATCTTTTTATATACTGGATGTTTGGATGTATTTACCATTGTTTTATAATTTTTCCATCATGCAAATTACATAGATACAGAATTCATTAATCGAAAATGAATATTTTGAACCTTTGGTGTGAATACAATTCAAGAAATAGAAACCACCCAAAACACCAAAACTACGCCCCTTTCACACGACAGGCGTTTCACCAACAAAGTTAGAATTCTCAATAGCTCTAAGCTTACTACTTGGTATTAAGGTTACTACCTCAGTAGTACTCGACGCGCGTTTTGCCAACAAAGTTCGCATTCTCAAGAGCTCTAAGCTTAATACACAGTGTAGTAAGCTTATATCATGACATACTACGTCACTTTCACGCGACGTGAGCTCTTGAGAATGCTAACTTTGTTGGTGAAACGCGCGTCGAGTGAAAGTGGCGTAGTTTTTGTGTTTTGGGTAGCTTCTAAATAGAATTCATTCACTACATTTGCGTCAATCTATATTCGAATACATGAATGCTACCTACTTGATTGCCTCATATGTGCATTCAGTTTGTTCCACAACATCTGCGATTCCAAAGTAGTCCTGGAATCGAACGCATTCTGCTGTTTCAGAAAGCCCTGGGGGTTTTCTCTTAGGTCCGGGGTAGATATTTTTCGTACCAAACTCAATGGTTTTTCCTTGGATACGAAATGAAGGGAATTTCAGTTTGAAAGTCTCCAGGCACTTGTTATTCGTTATATCCCATAATTTCAGCACCTAAAAAAAATTCATACTGAAACTTCAACAATACGGTTATGGGTGAATGACAATCGAATGGTGGAAAAATATAGGTGATAATTGTGTTCCTCGAGGTTCAATACTTGGGGCGAATGTTTTTTCGCTGTATAAAAATAATCTGTCCAGCATCAGAATATCAAAGTTGTCATGCAACTGTTGCTGACCACAACTATATTTTGGCATCATAATAAAAAAAAACATGACTTTATAACTTTGGAACCATTCACGAAAATCCATTTGTGTATTTGTTCAATTAATTAGTAACTATAGTCTCTCATAACTCTTTAGATACAGACAGCACTGGCAAAATTTCAACTTTTCAGTGAATATAATTGTCAAGTGATTAAAGTTTGCAGTACTAACCCCATCGAACGAATATGACAGGATGGTGTTCTGGTTTTCCATTATTTCCACATCAACAATTGTCGCGTAGTGTGCCATTAGAACGGCTATTGGTTTGCAAATAACCACGGAATTCCATACCCTTACGATATTGTCGTCACTACCAGTAACAATGAATTTCAACGAGTCACTCAATGAGAAGCAGTTGCATCCCTGGAAGAGGAGATATATTTCAGTCGTATGCAAAAAAATATAATTTAGTTAAATCTGGTGGACGAGGAGGCCTGACTTGGTGTTCCGAATGGATATTCATGAAATCTTTGCCACTATGAAAACGTATGGATTTCCATATGTGAAAAATATAATTCATTTCATTATATAAGAAGTATTAATTTAGTTGAATCTGATGGCCGAGAAGGCCAGATTTGCTTTCGTATGTACTTATGAAAGGTTTCAAACCCAAACAAACCTTTGGCATTTTGAAAATGTATGGACTTTTATTCGTGAAAAACTGTTTCACAAGAGAACTGTTTCGATCTTTACTGCAAGTTATCAATGCACTAGTTTCTTTATAGTACTCGATTTGTTGGATGGTATCCTCATGAAACTCTTTCAATATCTCAACCTTCAGGTATTCCTTTTCATTTTTGAGCTCCTGAAATTGAAATTGTCAGTTGAAGGCTAAAGACAACTGAGTGAACATTCTCTTCCTAATGTGAGAATTTAGATTTCTTGAAGCCAGTACTTACTTGCCAGTAAAAAATACTTATTTTATCAGAATGTTTCTTCCTCAATAACCCTACATGGGGTTGCAAAAACTTGAATAATGTTACATTTCCATGTCGATCACCCCAAAACAAGACACTGATATTGGCGTCTCCATTAGGATTGTTTTTCTCAGAGCATTTGTAAGCCATACACTATAATTCAGAAAACATTGATTAAAATATGTTCAAAAATCCATAAAGCTTATTGAGATCTAGAACGAAAAAAAATACCCTTATTATGCTAAATAAATTTAAGTTTTGCTGTTTAACAGATGGTACAGTAATATTCTGGAGAAAAAAAAATTGGGTTCAACTACAGACTAATACCACAATATATTATAAAGTCATAATAAACTTCGTTCAGAAGAAATATATGCCATTCACCTTTTAGAATAATACCCTATTAGATTAAGGAACACTAACAGTTAATGATAATGATAATACTGAAATTGAAAAAACTGATAGAATCAATAAATGGTTATGTTAGACATACATCTGAAATAGGAAAGACAAATAGTACTCTCAAAATTACGAAGTTATTGAAAATGAAGTAAAACATTTATAATCAATAAAACCATCAACATTATTTATTTTTCAATATTATACTCTCAACTTAATTATAAGATTCTGGCTTGGAAAGGAATCATAAAATCAATATCAGAAATGTGTTCTTCTTGTACAATCGGGCAATTTTTAGTGGCTTGCGAAGTTTTTCTCATCAAATATTGATAAATGATTGTAGACATATCCAATCGAACGCAAACAACAATTTGTACTTCTGCAGTTTTTTTTACTCACTGCTGGTGAGGAATATCGGTTCTGAAAATGAGGGCTTTCTTCGTTTTGTTTTGAATTTTTTTTTGCTGCAATAAGAACTTCGACAATATAGTCACGAAATTGCAAAAGATTCATAATGTACTTTTTCTAGAGGCTATTCGTACGAAAGCGCCTTTTTTTACTCATTTTGAACGCAGAAATAAATATTCAAAAAAAGTTTGGTTGGCTCCCCTCTGACCCAGTGTACACTAACTATACTATATTTGTAAGTTTACCTATTCTTGCCCCACAAAAAAATATTTGACTTTATTAGAGTGGTTAACAAACAACAATCAAACTATAATCAAATGCGCTAACTGACAGTTCAACAAGTAATGACAGTAAGCCAAAGGTTGAACTTAATGCTAATAGAGGGAGCTCCAATGTTGCAACATAAAATACGATGTATACTCTAATGCACAGTGAGATCGAACAGTCGAATTCCATATGGATTTTGTATTTAGGTAATGTTTAATTTCGGTACACTACAGTGTACACCGGAATTGAAAGGGTTTCAAACCAATGAATCTCAACGTATTATTGGTTGGTTGATTCTGATTGAAACTTACTATAAGAAGTTTGAAGAAGTTTACTGAAGATTTTGGAAAGCTCTCTCACAACACACAATTACTACAAACTCATTTGAGAGAAAAAGGTACCAACGAAAAAAAAAAAAATAGGTCTATTTCTGTGTTATCTAATCAATATTCACCTCGATAATTTCCGGAGTCCCTATAACCAGCCAATACGGAATATGAGTCAGACCAGATGCTTCATAGATCATGATACTCCTTGCAGAGTTGGTAACGATCATCATTTGAACATCCAAACAGAAAATGGCATCGGTGACCCACCGGTTTCTTCTTCTTCTTTCATCATCAGAGCGACCGATGTCTTCTCTAGTCATGATTGCTTGATAGGAAGTGAGGAAATTCATATTTCCGTCGTACAATCCTATGCGGCCGTGCTTGGAGATGACTGTGTAACAGAAATATTTCTCGGTTTCGATCAGGACGATTTTCACGATAGTTTCTCTCTGAAAAATCAATGGCTCCCAATATATAAATGTTGGAAGCATAGACCCGTTCCCCCTACTAATTTTTGAACCACCTGGTATATCGCAACGAAATTTAGAAGGCTCAAATAGGAGATAAAAAACTACTTTTTCATGAGAAAAGTCCAGCTAAAAGTTTCAAAATGGCAGCTGAGCGCCATCTTCAATCATTTTTTTAAATAGAACACCCGGTATATCATTGTATGATCGGTTAGGGACGATCATAAGGAATCCAACAACACCAAATTTGATGCTATTATCTCCAAAGACTATACCATCTATTGCTTTCTCCATAAGCCGAATGAGTGGGAGAGAGAAACTTTTTCTGGCGGGTCAATAAATTCGGGGCACCTCTCTAAAACTGCTATTTATTATCCGAAGTTCAGAAGTTTTTTTTTTTTCAATAGAGCATCAATAGTTCTAGTTGAGTGACATAAATTCGAAATGGAAATAAAAATTTCAAGGCTTACTTCGAATTTTTTTCAAGGTCAAAAATCCAAAAAACATACTAGCGATTTTTTTAGATAGAATGAGACGGTGGAATTGGATCCACGACAATCTCAAGTGATTTATGTGAAAATAACGAAGGAATGTGCCTATGATTAAAAAAGTTACATGGGAATGAAATTTGAAAATTATGTCAATAAATCAACCCACCTCTTCAATTTCAGAACTTTCATCAAAATTATGACTACACCACTGGATTCAGAATACTTTGAAATACATTTGGCCAGAATTTCATCGAAATCTGTTCATAAATAAAAAAATTATAAAATAATAATATTGGAAATTAGTGGAATTTTATTTTATTATTTCATATTTTTTTTGTTTATGAACACATTTCGATGAAATTCTGACCAAAAATATTTCGAAATATTTTGAATCCAGTGGTGTTGTCAGGTGGTTTTGATAAAAGTTCTGAAATCGAAGTTGTGGGTTGATTTATTGATAAAATTTTCAAATTTTATACCCATATAACTTTTTCATTGATGGACGCATTCCTACGTGATTTTCACATGAACGACTTGAAAATGTCGTGAATCCAGTGGCGTCACCAAATTCTATTTAAAAAAATCGCTAGTATATTTTTTGGATTCTTGATCTTGAAAAAAATCAGAAGTAGGACTTGAAATTTTTATTTTTATTTCGAATTTATGACACCCAATTAGAACTATTGCTTTACCTATTGAAAAAAAAACTTCTGAATCGGATAATAAATAACAGTTTTAGAGAGGTGGCCCGATTTCAAATGGGTCACTCTGTATATTGAAATACAAAACATAAAAAGAACCACTTATTTTTGTTTCCTATTTATTTATTTATTTTTTTTTGAGATAATCTCCAGCCTCTACCTACATTTGTAATGAATCTTTCAACTTATCTTCTCGAAAAAATTAAACGAAAAAAGTAGTTCTTTTCATGTTTTTTATTTCAATATACAGTGTCAGACATAACGTTCGCCACATATGGAAGTTTTTTTTATTACGGAATATAATGAAAATTTGACTCCGCATTTAGTTTGTGCTGGAAAAATGAGTAAAAAACAGCATCTTTTGTTTTGTCACGTCCTACTCGAAACCTGTCAAATTTGAAATATTTTTAAAAAATCCTCAAAAAATCAAGTTTTTTTTGGAAATCTCGAAAAATGCTAAATGGAAAAGTGGCTCGGTTTCCCATTTTATACCTTTGCTCCAAATTTGGACTTTATACTGTCACTTCGGCTTTTTCCCAATTTTTTGAATTTTTCGAATCTTTCGCTCTATCGAATTGAGCGGAATATGACTCAAATTCTATAATTTTGATAAATTCGAGACTTCAATGTCATATCCTGACAAGAAAATACCCACATTGGCCTGTTACCAGAAAAAAGAATAAATGAACCTCCAGAAATTCGTCTTTGTTGTTGTAATAAACAATGGAAATCACATCAACTTTTCACTTCACTTTATAAACAGTTGACAAAACAGTTCACGTGTAGGTTGTGTGCTGCCGCTGTCTCACAAGCCGAACGCTTAGGCCGATCGTCCCTCTCTATCGCATGTTCTCTCGCTTGCACGCTCGGCTCAGGCGGAACGTGACAATAAGTCATACTTTTTCGTGCGTGCATCCGGCGTTCATCGATTTATAAAACGTTATCACGTAAAAATAATCAGTGTTATCGCTTTCAGGGTACCATTGAGGAAAATAAAATCTGGAAATCGATGTGGTTGCCATGGTTCTACGTTAAAATCGGAGCATTTGATTATCCGAAAATTGTTGGTGTGAAATTTAAAAAAAAGGGATGACCAGTAAAAAGAGATATTGAACAAAATGAGATATCTAAAGACTTGAAATTATGAGTTAAGAAAAAATACGATAATAATAATTAGGTAGGTACTCACATTCATGTGGGGTAAACTTTCTATTCTGCTGATATTCAGATAAACTGGTTGGTCAGTTTTTGGGGAAAGGTGTTCGATGAGAAAATCCAGGAGATCATTCCACGTTATGGTCGCTTTTTCATTCTCCGAAATATCGTCGAAAAGTATATTGCTTTGTAGCGAATACCTCTCGTTACCTGAAAATGTGATTTATTTCATCTCCCAGGATATAAAAAATTTGTATCATACCAAAAATTGAGCTGATGGCATTAAGGAACTCGAGTTTATCAAGACCGATTTCTCCATTGCCTCCATCGTGTTCTTTGAAGATCCTTCTCAATGTTTCCAAGGCTTCGTATGATAAGTTTTGTACAAGGCCAAACCAGGCAGTGTTATTGGGTCCCTCTTCAATTGAGTCAAAACTGAAAACCACACTTGGAATGATTGTTTCATTACTAACAGATAATCGAAAATACCTTAAACTGTATAATTCATCACAAAAGACGGAGCTACGGTACATTTTGTACGGAAGTATCGATAAAACTTTTCAGCTGACCGATATCTGACTTTTCTTTGTGTTTATTATACAGAGTTAGTCAAATGTATGGACCCGCCCATTTTTCTCAGTTAATATTAGAATTAGCAAACAAAAGTTCGTGTGAAAGTTGCAGGGTATTTTACTCTGCACCTTTTAGTGGTTTTAAATATTTTTTTGATGTGCTATTCATATATAAAGAACAAGCTTTCTAAAATTTGGTTCTATTTGAAAAAATTGAGGATGTCACTCCTCCACCAATGGCACTTTCAAAAAATGAAATACCCTTCAACTTTCATCCGAATTTTTTTTCGATAGTTCTAATATTAACTGAGAAAAATGGACGGCTCCATACATTTGATTAACTCTGTATTGAATGAGCATGCAGCCAGTTCGAATTCTACCTATTTACCAGGTACTGATAACTGGATATACCCTTGACGATGTATAATCGTAACGAATACCACTCGAGCAAACGAAAATAATAGATTATACTTACTTAGTAACTCGACATATTCCTGAAAACACCACTCGAGCTAAAGCTCTCGCGGTGTTTCGCAGAATGCGTCTCGTAGCCCGGAAGTATAATCGATTATTTTCGATACTCTCGTGGTATTTAAATTTCACAAATGGCTTCTTCCTAACTCCCTGATGGAAAAATTATAATTTCTGAAGAAACTAGTGGTTGAATTTCTATACAGTGTGACCCATTTGAAATGGAAGCACCCTAAACATACATTTTTTGATTTGATTTTTTTTTCTAACTATTCTTATTTTTCAATGTCAAAAATCTAAAACAATTATTAGGAAAAATCCGACTACGCCATGGGATTCACGACATTCTCAAATTGTTTATGTCGAAATAACGTAAAGTTATAAGGAATTGAAATTTGAAATTTGTGCCGTTAAATCAATTTCAGAAAATTTTCCAAAATTCTGACTACAGTACTGGATTTATCATGTTTTGCAATATATCTGTTAAGAATTTCATTGGAATCCGTTGATGAATAAAAATATCATAATATACCCAATTACGATTATTTCATAAAATAATGAAAATATACAATTATTTATGAATAAACTGATCGTAAAGTTGCAGAACTGTATTATTTAATGGTTTACCAATAACTAATTGATGTATTCAATGATTTCTCTTCATAAAAATCTTACTGATAGTGATTATGGATATACATACAGAGTGTTATATCTTTGCACCTGAAAAATAATAAAAATTCTAACAATTTTCTAGTACGAATGATAAATTGTACCAAATTTCGCATATCGTTGTAGGAATATGAGGGTTGAGCCTGAGGTGCCTATGAGATACTGATACTATTTATGAGGCTAGAACTATAAAACATTTTTTAAAAAAATGTTGCGTAGGTGGCTGTGATTCCAAATCATAATATTGTTTTCGGTTCTCAACAACTTTTCTGAAAAAACTTCTTCAATAATATCAAAAATAAGGGCAGATTACTCTTGATCAAAATTCTTATTTTTTGTTCTCCCCTGTACACCGTTTGGAAATTCAGAATTTTGTTATCTCATATACAAGTTTTTTGCGGAGTACAAACTTTTATGAGGAATAAAATTTTCTGAAAAATGCTTAATAAAAAATGTTCCCACATGATGCAAACTTTTTGAAACTCACCGTATAAGATCACACCATCATTTCGATTAATGTTTCCATAGTTATTAATTTGATTGTATCCATCAATTTCTTAAAATGTTGGATTAGATGATTGCAAAGTGTCGGAAATATTAATTTAATTGATGTTAGTCTCATCAAAATCCTTTGCTATGCTTCTGATGTTTGCGTGTAATATTTTTAAACTTTATCAGAGCTCACATGTTCATAATCAAATGAAACGTTTACTCTCAATGCAATCATCTACTACTTTAATAAACTGATCTATAAAAATGAGAATTAAACAATCTGAGAATACTCTCTCCTCACGTAGCTTCTTTGAACAATATAATACCCACCCTTCTCATTCTCGATTCTATCCATAAGAAAGAGAAATTGACATTTACTTGGAGCTAGCTATAGCAAATAGTTTTTTCTCGCAATATTTCTATAACGAGTTGGATGAAGAAAAACGGTCAGTTCGTTGTTCAAAAAATATATTTATTCTTATGGAAATTTATTTATAATTTCTGGTTTCGTCGATGTTCCCTGCTTTCTCTTGGTTGGTGGTGATTTCGCGTATGGTCGTCTTTTAGGCACTAAAAAACATTACTTGCTGTAATACACCCTTTAAAAAAAAACACATCATAATCATACATGCTTGCCAAGCGATATAAATGGCATTTTTCTCATCAAAAGTTGACATGTCATCCAGGAGTTTGCACTTGGATCCTTTGAGCATTGACGCAGAAACAGCTTTTTGAAGAGGAGGCGGATAATTTTTTGGCAATCCTAAAAATAAGTGTCAACATCAGTATTCATTCTATGGAAAAAGAAAGAAAAAGAAAAATTATATTCTTGAATCATTTATATAATTGAATATCAATTGAATATCAAGGAAAGTTTTGAGAACGCAGTAGTTGAAAACGAATTTAAAATTTATTAATTCAATTCCTCCTAGATATTTTTTTTATAGAGAGCTACAATTGGAGAGAATATAACTGACCTTTCACAATATCTGATAAATTGACACTCTGCTTGGTCCTCAGTAGTTTCTCTTCTTCAAACCTTTTCATAAATGATCTATTCATCTCGGAAACGGCTTTACCATCAAGAACTCCTTAACAACAAAATTAATCAACATGAGAAAATAATCACAGAGAAAGTCTTACTCAGAAAGTTGGAATTTCCGATCAAATTTTCTCTATACCGATGTTTCTTTCTAACAGGGTTACCGGAAAAGTTCGCCTCCATCAAATAATACCAATTGCGAATGGCTTCACAAACGTCTTTAATATCATCAAGATCGTTGTCAGATGCATCAATCGATTTCAAGTTCTTCAAGGGAGCCAAAGATGTCAATGATGGTATATTGTTGCCAGAAATGTTCAAAATTTGTAGGGTTGGCTGCAAGAACAAAAAAATTATCAATGCTTGGATATTGACCAAGATCGAAATACTCGACATGATAATAGTAAATGATTATGAATTGCATAAAGGATAAGTCAGAATAAGACCGGCCAACTCCGCATTATTCCTCACCTCATTTAGAGAAGAAAAGTTCCCATCAAGGAATGCTTATATACCATCGTATACGCCACTGGTTTACGAAAATTAAAAATTATTAGTTCAAGAATTTTTGCCGAAGAGTATCAAATAAATGAAATAGTGAATTCGACTATGTCGAAATACTCTTCTCTACACATATTTCCTCCATGTGAAAAATATGAGGCAAACATCTTACAGAAAAAACTACTTCCTAGCTACTTCCATGACGGACATTGAATTACATCTGACAGATGTTTGTGTAACGTTCTTCCAAGAAGACCCAATTGCAAATGTGTATTGCAATTATACAATAGATTATCCTTCATTTGGCTGGGGAAGACCATCGCGTTTTGAGGTTCTTGCCTCTCGTCAGTGACAGGGTAGGCCGGACAACATTAGAGTCGTCCTTTCCCAACCCAATGAATTATAATCCACTGTATAACCAATATCTTCTCACAAATAAAGCAGAGACTTACAGTACAAATCAGTCGCAGCGCCACCTGTGGGGAAAAACCAATAAGCAATCCTCGTTAGCAAATACTCCAGGAAGTGAACAAAGTTCAAGAATTTCTGACGGAGAGTATGAAATGAATGAGAAAGTAAATTCGACTATGACGAAATACTCTTCTCTACACATATTTCCTCCATGTGGAAAATATGAGGCAAACATCTGACAGAAAAAACTACTTCCCTGCTAATACCACGCCAGACATTGAATTACATCTGACAAATATTTGTGCAACGTTCCTATGCCTGCTGGAGGTTTTTTTGAAAATAAGTTAATACGAAAA
This sequence comes from Chrysolina haemoptera, assembly GCA_958298965.1. Taxonomy (NCBI): domain Eukaryota; kingdom Metazoa; phylum Arthropoda; class Insecta; order Coleoptera; family Chrysomelidae; genus Chrysolina; species Chrysolina haemoptera. Next base: position 4,200,183 of record OY282590.1, on the reverse strand, counting down.
ATAAGATATTTGCGGAAACAAAAAGAAGATGAAAAGTGGTCACGTGACATGTGTCAAAATCCACCAATAAATTTTGTAACTTTGATAATACAAATTTTTCTCATATGCTGCAAACATTATGACCCACACTGTATATAAAATATAAGTTACCCCTTCTCCTTCCTATTGTTTTATTATTCTTAACAGCTAGATGAAATCTCTGAAACTCTAGAATGTTATCGAAGCTTCGGGAAGGTTCGAGGAAATTCGAAAAACTCGTACCGGAATGTTCTAGAACAAACTAAAGATATAACCGAGTGAATTCTCGAAAGTAAGGTCACCAGAAGAAGGAAGCGAAGGAACTTTCTGGAAATTTCTAGAGTACCTAGGCATAAGAGAGAAAACTAGAATTTTCTCAAAGTTTCTAGAAGGTGCTGAAATATTCTAAAAATTTTCGATTGAACGCGATGGGTGGAATTTTCTGAAAATTCCTATAATATAAGATAGAAACATTTTCTCATTGCTTCTCTTTTGGAAATATCTGGAATATAAGATAGACAAGTGTACAACGTTCTCGAAATTTCTGGAGATGGTGATTGATCTATATTTTTCGAGAGTAAACTGGTTACCTTTTTAAAAACTAGAGTTACAATAACTATTTTGAGATCCGATAGAAATTTGCCGAACTCCACTGATTCATTTATTAAGTATGCCAGAGGATTCGTAATATATGGAATGATATATTATGGAGTTAGTTCAACAGAATGAAAAGTATTTTGGATAAACAAAGTTGTACATATTGAGAATGAAGAATCCTTGAAATTTGGACTGATATAAATGTTTGCACTTCAAAGTATTCTACGAAGGCACTGCCTATATCTTTATTGTTATCAACAATTTTATTTGCTATTTCTGTTGATTGGTAAATCATGTTAATTGAATCTAGAATAAATAGATATTTATGCAACAAGTGGAAAAAGTAGGTGTTTTTTGCACTCGAACTGAAATTGTCCGACGAGGCCATCCGGCCGAGTTGGACAACACGTCGAGTGCAATAAACTCTTTTTGCACGAGTTTCATACAATATTTTTTCTCCGTTCATGCGAAAACTAGAAAATGTTTCATTTAGGTGGCACTAAACTGTAAGGAAGACATTGTTTGTTTAAATCTAACAAATTGCATTTTCTAGTAATTTCATAGTCCATTATATTCATCCATTATATACAATCTCACAGAAAATGGGCTAAATTTGGCGTCGATTTGAAACAGTTTTTCCACCAAATATAGTTCAATAAATTTTTGTTTTTTGCATGAAAGTAAAAAAATACATTTGTCTATCTTCCACAGATAATTTTATAATTAGGGACAAGTTTCGGTTATGGTTTCGGAAGATGGTTGAAAATAATCGCAAATCATAAAATTAATTAAAAATGAGTGTATGGAATAGAAGATCGGAACATAAAAATGATAACTGAATTAAAAAAATTTGGATCAACTGGGATTCGAACCCGAGATCTCAAGGTTTTCGGCCATGTGCGTTACACCGTTACGCTTTTGATCATATTTCAGAAACCGGCAATTAAATTTTCAAATTCAGCTCTGCGTTAGTATGATGATGAATAAATGAAAAAATGTAAACATTATCGCAAGCACACTCAGTGAAATTCTATTGATCATCTCATATTAACACAGAACTGAATTTGAAATTTGAATGGCCGGTTTTTGAATATACATAGTATAGTGTAGCGGTCCTACGCATATTGACAGAAACCATGAGATCCTGGGTTCGAATCGGGGTTGATCCACATTTTTTCAACTCAGTTCTGATTTCCATCGTCTACTGATGTCATGAACTCATCTTCGAATTCAGTTCAACTACAGACGTAAAACTCTTTCATTATTTATAAAATGCCTGTTGATATTCCTTCTTCTTGAGAAAATATTCAGAATCGTCAAAAATTGTACAAATTTGACTCACTGAGATAGCAGCTACTGTCCTAGGATCGAAGCATAGACAACTGCCATCTGGCAAAGTTTGTTTTTCAATGTGTAATTCCTCCAAAGAGACTAGATTGTTCAACCCTTCCAGAACACTTATATTATTGTGGCCGATGTAGAGCTTCTTCAATTTCTTTAGATATTGCAGGTTCCTTATTTCACTCAAATTATTATTTTGCAAATAAAGACTCGTTAAATTTGGATATCCATTCAAATTATCGATACTAGTAATGTTGTTGTTATATAAGTAAATAACGATGGTTTCTTTCGAAAGGTTTGATTTGGGCTAAAAAAAAGTTTTGAAAAAACTGTCCACATTACTTACCGTTATTTTTTCTAACAATGGCTTTTAGGTATTTCTCTTGCAAATACAAATGAGAACTCTTCTTGTTCGATTTGTTTATTTCTTTTTTCGGGTTCTTGGATTCTTGTTTCGATTTTTCCTCTTTGACATTGTCCATATCTCATCTCATACAATTTTCATGAAATAATGTCAAACGTGTTCAGTATCGTCATGTATGTCAATCGTGGACAATTAACTGTTAGCATAGTAGAAGGCGTAGAAGGCTAACTAAAGCCAACACATCGATCTGTTGATGTTTGATCAGTATCGCTACAGTAACCAGTATAAAGTGGATAATAAGTAGAACGAGTAGAACGAAGTTACTTCATTCAACACGATGCGATTCAGGGCCAGTATTCTCGGAAAGTAAGCTTTTGTGCGTATACGCATGAAAACGATTGGTTAAAGTACTTTGATTTTTGTTCGAAAATATGAATAGGATATTCATAAAATCTGTTGTGGAATCATCTGCGACTGAAAGACAAACTAGTCGCTATTCTCCATCGTTCGAGATAACCTCTAGGAAGGTATTAATGTTGAAAAGGGGAACATTCTCCACGAAAATTGAAAAATGAAAAATCTGATTTATTTATTTATTTTTTCTTTATTTTGGTAATATAGAAACTTTATTAACATAGTGAAACTAACAAGAACAAAGTAAAAACATCAAAATGATTGATCGGCGCTCCGGGGCGGCTTAAATGGTATTGGTGGCGCATTCGCTTTCAGAGCTGCAGGGAAACCCGGAAAAACCTGCAACACCACATCATCTGAAGAGTTGGAATTCCTTGATAGAGAACTTCTAAAGAGGTCCGACGAATTGTGACAATCTGCTCTACGGTAAAATAGGATGTATGGTGTCTTCGAAGGCTCCAAAAGGTCCAGTTCCAAAGAAGGTTCTATTTACGCAATTGTCATCAAATTTGTACCAGCCCGTTTTATCTTTGGCTAAGGTGTAATAGTGGCCAAAATCTGCTCCAGAACCAAAGTGAACAATGACTGCGTAAAGCTCGTAATTGCAGTCGGCTAGATTGGGGTGTTCTTCTAGCTTGATTCGTTGAAATGGTTTGATGCATCTTTGGGTTGCTGAGTCATAACTGAAGAGCTTCAGATTCGCAGGTGTTTCAATTATGCTTGTTATTTTATGACTGACTGATGTTTTTTTGTAGTAGGTACATCCAACTTTTGTTGGTATGTTTTCGCAATGCCACCCCATCCTATAATTCCATAATATACGGGAATCTAAAGAGTAAAATAGAGCATTTTAAGATGTTTCAGAGTTAAAATTTTCAAAAATCTGATTTATTTATTTATTTATTTTTTCTTTATTTTGGTAATATAGAAACTTTATTAACATAGTGAAACTAACAAGAACAAAGTAAAAACATCAAAATGATTGATCGGCGCTCCGAGGCGGCTTAAATGGTATTGGTGGCGCATTCGCTTTCAGAGCTGCAGGGAAACCCGGAAAAACCTGCAACACCACATCATCTGAAGAGTTGGAATTCCTTGATAGAGAACTTCTAAAGAGGTCCGACGAATTGTGACAATCTGCTCTACGGTAAAATAGGATGTATGGTGTCTTCGAAGGCTCCAAAAGGTCCAGTTCCAAAGAAGGTATTCTATTTACGCAATTGTCATCAAATTTGTACCAGCCCGTTTTATCTTTGGCTAAGGTGTAATAGTGGCCAAAATCTGCTCCAGAACCAAAGTGAACAATGACTGCGTAAAGCTCGTAATTGCAGTCGGCTAGATTGGGGTGTTCTTCTAGCTTGATTCGTTGAAATGGTTTGATACATCTTTGGGTTGCTGAGTCATAACTGAAAAGCTTCAGAGTTATGATCAGATTTGCAGGTGGTTCAACTATACTTGTTATTTTATGACTGTCTGTTGTTATGGCACAGCTTTGACAGTACAGTTGACTATCACCTGTTAGGTATTCTGGTCTCAGGTGATGAATGAGTAGATTCTGTATGGGCTGAATTTCTGAAACATTGGGAAACGCGAGCACTAATTCAAAAAAGTCATTGGAGATCCTGATATTCATTCTGCATTTGCTACAACATGAAACTGTGATGATCCTTCCTCCAAAAGATATTTGTACTGAAGAAGCGATAGGTTGTAATTCCTCACCATTAGGGCATTCAAAAATATCGACTGAATTATTCTCCTGCTCATGAAGTGTATCCTAAAAATTCGGAACTGTCTTGTTGTCCTGACGAAAAACTAGTTGGGCCCAAAGACTGCATGAAATCATACGGAGAAAAAGACACCTTTTTGGAAAATTGAAGTTGTTGATTTATTTGTAATATCTAACAGAAAACAACTACTTCTCCGGCTAAAGCCACGCTGGACATTGAACTACATCTAATAGATATTGTGAAAGGACTCTAACTGAAAAGAGAAAATCTGAAAGTGAAAATGAAATGCGAGAGAAGCGAACCTTGCTTCAACGGAATGCACGATTTCTGTGAGTGACATTTTTTTATAACATTCTCCCTAATTTATTTAATGAATTTTCAATGAAAACTAGAGAAAATTGAAAAATTCAACCATCTGAATGAAAATGCGAATTCATCCATGTATATGGTATTGTAAGTAGGTAATAAAAATATATATTTATTACTTACATAAATATATATTTTTATTACCCAATAATGAAATATATAATATAATAATAAATATTAAAACTCGTAACCTTATTTGAATTGAATTAGCAGCAGACGGACACATAATTATCGTTGCATATTGAAAGAGAAAAGAAGTGGGCGATTTAAAAAAATATATTTAACAAGTTTTTAGTCAACTGAAGAGGTTATTTGTCTTTGTTCACTTAATAAAAACAACCTTACTTTATTTCTATAATAAGCTTCGGAATTGGAAGTATCGTAGAGAGAAGTTCCCGAGATAAAATTCAGAAATCGTGGTCCCAGAAATGCAAGATATTTTTTCCTCACTGCTTTATCGGCAGAACTAATTTTTACGTTTCTATAAGTCTTAGCTCTTGTTGGGTAGTTATGAGAGAGATGCCCGACATGACTCTTTTTTCTAAATAAGAAACATACTGCTTTGAGGAAGAAAGTTTGGCGAATGTCTAATATCCCTGCTTCTCTTTATAAATCATCTGTTGGGTAATTTCTATCTTTCTTAAACATAATTTTAAGGAAATTTTTTTGTAGTAGGTACATCCAACTTTTGTTGGTATGTTTTCGCAATGCCACCCCATCCTATAATGCCATAATATACGGGAATCTAAAGAGTAAAATAGAGCATTTTAAGGTGTTTCAGAGTTAAAATTTTTAGTAGGTATTTGAAACGACCCAAGAATGTTCTTATCGTATTCATAATGTTGTTAATATGTTGGTCCCAACGAAGATAGCAATCAATACAATCAATAGTTATACCTAGATATTTCACTTTATCAGTTTTGCTTTCTTGATACAGATGCATTAAGGTTATTTATTTCTAATATTTCATACTTGGGTAGATTGTTTTTGTAACTAGTTAATGGAAGAAACATTTAATGATGTTCATATCAAACTGGATTTCATTTCTCAGATTATCCCAGTTATTGGATCTATAAAAAATAACAGTATCATCGGCAAAGCTTACTATATCTCCGGATCCAATGCTAAGTAGATTGTTCATGTAGATAATGAATAAAAATGGTCCAAGAACCGTTCCTTGGGGTACTCCACATTTTACCAGTTCGAATGTGCAACACGTTTCATCAGTTTTTTCACATTTTTTTGTACTATCCAAGTATGAACGAAATGAATTTTGTGCGACCACGTATTCCCACATCCTGCAAGGACTCTAAAAGCTGTTCGTGAACAACAGTGTCGAATGCCTTTGCAAGATCTAGGAATACACCAATGGCAGTTTGAATGGTTCTTTCTGTAGACTGTTCGCTCTGGAACCCATACTGATTTGCAGACATTATTTTGTGTTTGTCTAGAAATAGCTCCACTCTTATCTTTATTACCTTTTCTAATAATTTCGTGAAATTAGTTACTAGAGATATGGGTCTAAAATTTGATGGTTACTTCAACAATCGTGTAAGTAAGTACAATGCGTTCACACAAGAAAAATAAAACACAAGATTGGTCAAAAGCAATTGTTATTAACACACAAATTAAACTACCTGTACAAATAAGGATTTCATATACATTAGCTATGTAACAAGGTGAATTAACACTGGACCAATCAGTACCTACTTTATTGCAAAAGGTAAAATGAAACATGAGAAAACATCAACAGGCCACTGTAGATGTGGATGTGCCCCTACCGTTGATATACAAGTTTACAGCCATAGAAACTGGCCATATCAAATACATAGAAAAATGACTCTCAGCCAATTTCGAATTTTTTTTTGGGGATATGAAGTACAAGTGAAATTTCTAATTATTTTTAATATCCACTTTCGGAGATATGAATTTTTTTCAATCATGAAAATAGCTGTTTTACTGAATCATAGTAAGGTTTACTAGAGCAAAAGTATTACTTTTCAGATGATTAGTAGCAAAATAATAGCATTACTGGTTCAAAAACAGTCAAACGACATTTAAAGTTAGCCGGTCGTTAGACCAAAAAAAAATCTATTATACAGGGTGGTTCAAAAATTGCGTCAATTCAGGATCTTTTGCCAATCTCTATCATTGGTCCCATTTCTACAACTTTTTTACAACACACTTATTTTTATTTCGAATGTTTGTTTTTTATAGTTCATGTTTTTAACACCAGTTCCTCGATTAAGGTACTATAAGTAGTTTTGGCTTCAAAGCGGATTTATTGACTAAGAAACGTTGTTTTAAGTGGGCAATGTTAAAATAATTAAGAATGAAAAACAAACAATAAAAAAATGATGTTGTGAAAATGTTAAAACTTTCAGAAAAATAATTCTGGTCATAAGAAAAGACTCCTAATAGAGATTTTTTTATGGAAAATGCTCAGTGCCACTAATGGATCCAATGATAAAGATTTGCAAAATATACTGAATTGTCGCAATTTTTTGACCCACATTGTGTTATAGGTAATTTCTTTTGTCTTATCGACTGACTGACTGACATATCATTTGACTATCTTCAAACCAGCAATGCAATTATTTTGTTACTAATCATCTAAATAGCAATAATTCTGGAGAAGTGAACCTTACTATGTTTTAGTAACACAGTCATTTTTATGATTTTCAAAAATGCATCTCTCCGAAACTGGACATAAAAACTAATTTGAACTTATGTATTAACTTAAAAGAAATTCAATATTGGCTGAGAGAGATTTTCCCATGTATTTCGTGCGTTCGGGCATTTTCAAGGAAGGAAAATAAATGAAAATTAATAAAAAATGGATAGAGGTATTGTCATACCGAGCCATCATTACACCGTCCACTCTAAACAGCATTTGTCGACGTTTTCCCATGCGATGAGTACAAAAGAAATGTAAGATACAAAAAGCCCATCTTATCCTTATTCGAGACTATCTACAATCCTAACACAAATCCCCAGGAATCCGCTAGGCTCGCAGACGATGTACACAAATCTATTACAAAAAGGATCATCTTAAAAGATACGGTAACGAAAATTGCTGCCTTCAGCGCACTCTATCGATATAAGGCACATCCAAGATACATAAAAACCTCTGATATGTCGACTTGTACCCCTGAAATGGCGGGGAAAAGCAATCGAAGTATAGGGTCGTGAGACACAAATATTACTGTAATAAAATTGAAAATTCTGTAGTGAGAAAATAGTTATTTTTGTATCTAGTGCGCGAAACGCTACTTTGGTGATCGAGAACAGATAGTCGTGATCAACAAAATATTTCGCGCACGAGTTGCAAACAAAATTTTTTCTACAGACGTCAAAAAATATTGATCCAAAATAAGTAGGTACCCAATGGGCACACGTACTTTTTTCAAACGTGTTATAAACGTGGCATTGGTTAAGTAAACGTTTCTAGTTGAAAATTTCAACGACAATAATTTAGTGTAATCTTCAACGTTGAAAGAATACGTTATAAAGATGTGTTTTCAACGTTACTTCCTCAACAACTCGTTAAATATACGTTTAACAATAGTTGTGTTGATTCAAAAATTATTGTTGATCAAACTCGCTTTATGCGATTCATTTATCAATGTTCATTATTCGTTCCTTAATTTTTTATTTGGTAAAAACAACGTTGTTTTATTGAGTATCTTCGAAGTTCAAAAAAAACTGATTGAAAACAGCAATAAAGCGATAATTAGTAAGCAATTGGTTTAATATAACGTTGTTACACGCGACATGTTTATGTTGAAAAAACGTTCGGTTTTCAGCCATTTCACAACGTTATTTCAACGTCCTTGTGCCCATTGGGTGATACACTTAGGTTACCTAATATAGAAAAATAAAATTAGGCACCTATTGTATAATTTTGTCACAATTTGAAAAGTGTTGAGCCTTAATTATTGTTAAATGTTTAGAAATGAATGATTTCTTGGATTTTTAGTTGATTGAGGATCATAAAGTTAACGTTGTTAAATGAAAAAAAGGATCACTTCGCAACCTTGTCATTTTTTGACGTTCGTAGATTATAGTTATTTATGATACAAGTTCGTCAAGTAGGTAATTTTTGTACAAGCGTGAACAAAAAAGCTATTCACGAATGTGTATCATACAAAGGTTTTTCTGCGACAGTTTTTGTATCGACAAATTTTAGCAATTGTATCATCAAATTGAATGTTTTGGGTTGTGAAATAAAATACTGTCCTTTTCGAAAACGAATAAATGTATGAACAGTTGTAAAAAAGTTGAGGCACAGTGATGTTTTAAGGCTCTGTTAATTTTTTACTCCCTTGTGCTGAAAAGTATCACTTTACGCACTGTAAACAGCGCTCAAACACTCAGTTTACGCAATGTTGTAGAATTTTTTTTAATGTTTCAAGTTCTTGAGTTTTCCATATCATACATGATGCTAATTCAATGCTTGTCGCTATTCATGGGCCATTCCCAAATATTTACAGTGTAAAAGGTGATGACAAAAATTATGTTTTTCTATGACAGTGAGTAAACTACGTTTTTACGTGCTCTTCATAATGCGTAAGTGTTACTATTTTGCACAGGTGCGACTATGCCAACTATATCTATTCATACTTAAAAAAGACAATTTTTTGCATTAAATTTCACTTCGAGGTCATCAACGAGAATTCAAAACTTCATACTATAAAACTTTATAAAAACTTCGTATGATTCATTTTCGTACAATGTTTTTTTTGTTCTCGGCTGCGCTTTATTGAAAAAACTTCAAAGAAAGCCCTAGTCTACGAGCTTGAATCATAAATGATTATTTTGATGCTAGATTTTTCATAACCAAGTCCCACTTTGAACAGAAATACCATGGTATTCTGTTACTCTGATTTCGAATAATAATTTCAATAGGATTTAGTTATTAATGAGATCAATATCTCTGAATATTCAATTCTCATTGTGTTGGCATCGACTGCTATGGTCATTAGCCACGTGTTCTGGATAGGCATGTTACTAACTCCATACGCCACCTCAGGAGCGGCACTGTTAAATATTAACTCAACAGTGAATCGTGGAGGATTATCCCCATTATTTAAATTTTGTTTTTTTTCCCTCTTATAAACTGTATGTTTCTTGGGAATAAATTGAATTGAATTTCGACTGACTCAAGCGCACCATTTCAGATTCGTTTTTTATGTGAGGTATCTATAATAAAAATTTCGAATATTATTCACCCTATATCGAACTTTGCCGAAATATGTCGCACCAGAAGTTTATACACATCTCGGGCAAATCAATTGTCATAACCGCATCTTTAGCGTATCCCCTTGATAGCTCATCATCTCTCAATAGTCAGCCTTATGTTTTTTCCACATTTAGCACACGAATGTCAGTGAAGATAGGAAAGTTCCAGATTAGAGTACACGATTCAGCTAAAAAACTAGGCCCCCGTCGCTCGCAGGCGCCGATTCTTTCGTTTGGTCTCCGATTTGCGCTATGATTTATTGACTTTTTGTTTAGGCCACGCCCATCGCTCTCATGCCTCGCATTGGCCTATGTTGTACCCGGCGTCGGAGTGGTTGATCAGCTGCAGGTGGTAGTCCGTGTTGATCACCAGGTCGGCCACGCAACCCCTGATGCCGGTCCTGTATCTGGTGAGGGTGCGTAAGTGCGCCTGCGGCATGCCGCCTATGTAGAGGCCTTCGTCTTCGGGCTGGGACGGGGGGTGCTGGACGATTTCCACTGATTGTCGCGTTACTGCGGGGCCGTTGTCCACTATCAGGAGAGCTGAGAGTCCGTCCCTGTGGAAAGCAAGACAGAATATTACAAATAGTTCTCTATGACACAGTTTGTATCAATTTTTGGCACCGTAAGCAACTTTTTTATAAATTCCCGCCAAATCTGTGGTCACGTGTCGCAACAAATAAGTCGCAACAAATTTTTCAGTTGTCGACATGCAAAAAAGAACCGCCATTGGAGTTTTTCAGAAATTTCAATAACAAATTTGTTTCCCATATGTAGCCAACTTTATGGCGGACACTGTATGAGTGAGAAACTACGTTTCTAATAATGAAAGCATCACTAGTTAACAAAACTAATCCAAACCTACCTCACAGCTTTCACCCTGTGCCACAGCCCATCGTGGACCGTAGTTGTGTTGTGCACCACCCTGATCTCCTCTCCTCGCTCCCTCATGCTGAACCGCAGAACCAACGCTCCGTTTTCCAGGCCCAACGTGAGGAAATCTTCACCGGCGAACGCGCAGAGAAGAAGGCCCATTTGCGAGGACGATTTGAATCGCACGTTGACTACCAAAGGGTCTGAGGATATCGCGTCCAAGGTCGAAACGTCGTTCAGGTGTATGAAGCTATTAGCGCCTTGAAAAGAGGGGGGACCGCGTGAACACAGGTGGTCTCTGTAACCTGGTTTGCACCTGTGGAGGTAAAATACATAATCATCGATCTTGGGGGAATATGATGAAATGAAACAATGATTCCTATGAGTATGTGTAATGAAACTTTTATGTTGCCTTTCACAAATTTTGGTCAACGAAACCTCGACGATTGTTCTGCGATACAACGGCTTCTGCAAGCAAAAGTATACTAAGATGAAAGAAATGATATGACGCCGACGTTTTCCTTTATTTAAACTTAGGGTGGATTTATGCAGCACAAATTCACACTAAACTTCAACTTGAACTAAACTTCAACTAAGGAAAAATTGAACTTTAGTTTGTATGGTATTTATGCAAAAAAATGAAAACAAATCACGCATGCGTGATATGTGTTTATCATCAACTAAAAATTTTTGACATGGGGGGTCAAGTGTCACATCTAAATCTTTTTGAATTTTGTTTATAATTTTTTCCCATCTTCGATTTTTATGCCTTTCCAAATTTTTGAGTTAATGTGCCCCAGCACCATCTGTCGAGTAATTGCAATATTTTTTCTCTCAAAAAGTAGTATCGGTAATCCCTTCAAAATATTTTTGGTTTCATTGTTCCACATCAAACCATTCATCGAGGTATGAGTGGTATTCAGATCCGCATTTATATTTGATATTTCGATTCTGAATTGCAAAAAACTAGTAAACTACTATTAAAAGCCGCACTGTATATATGCACTTGTTCTCCTGGATACAAAAGCAAACTCTTTCATGGCATATAATTTTTTTTGTACAACTGTCATTAAAAATGACGTTTTTATAAACTAAAAACTGACGTTTTCACAAAATCACTTTTAACACTAGTGTTAAAAGTGAAATGACAGATGAGATGATGGATACTCAGTAATATAGATCTCTCTAATAGAAACACTTCAATCAGATATAATCAGAATACCTACTCAAGAGAAATCATTTATAAAAGTTTACACATGTATTTGACCGTTTGTGCAATTGGTAATACTAATTCCTTGTGAAGTTGAAAACGAAGTAGTATTCAGTCCAACTCTAGAAGGTCCTTCCGCTGACAAATAATGACATTCATAAATAAAGTGCGTTGGGGTTTATTATAGTTGGAGCCTCTTTGTAATCCAAAGATCGTGTGTTCGAATCCTCATGGATCTTATATTTTTTTTTTGTTTTTTTCTTACTAGCAGTAACTGTTGTACAAAAAAATTTGTATGATACATTTGTTAAAAGTGATTTTATTTTGCTCGTGGGGTTGCTCAACTCGCTAACGCTCGTTTCGTAATATACCCCACTTACAAAATAAAATGCCACTTTTAACACTTGTATCATAAATAACTATTTTCGTTCAAATATGATCGAATTTACCAAAATGTCATACTCGAATATCGATTTCAAATGTTGTGTTGACCCGTGTTATACATCAGTGATATGAGAATATCAGAATGAGAAGTACTATTTTTCTGTGTAAAAAATAAATATGAAGCCTATGAATTAATGACAATTGCCAAAACACGAGACGTCGGATAGTGGATCAAAAAATGCCAACGCGTAGCTGAAACAAGTAGCAATGTAATTGTTCAGTTAGGTTTGGGCTATTTCGTCAAACACCCTCATAAAAAAAAACATCCTCATCCCAGTTTTTTTCAGATAATACCAGGAATACTCGAGAGTTCCATAACAACATTTTTTTATGCTCAAAAATACGCAACTCTGCTCTAATTTAAACTTCGGGGATCGAATTTGAATTACCCTCTGAAAGGAAGGGAAAAATAACAAGAATAATGAATAAAATGAATGCTGAATATAATTATTATAACCAAGTCGAATAACGAAAGCCTTGCCGGTTTCAGGAACGATCCATAGTGACCACACACCGACTACCTAATTCAAAAAGGCCTACGTACTGATTAAACATTAATTCACTCACCTGCAAGTGAAGTAATCCATCTCCGGCAAGCATTCCCCGTCCTCTCCGCAAGGGCGCGCCACGCACGGGTGCGGGCAATTGTCGACGTTGGCGCCCCCTAGCGCCTCGGCGAGGATCGACAGCTGTCGCCCGTTGATTCCGACTTTCTGAATGCACCCCACGAAAGCCGTTCGCACTTTCAGTTTCGGAGATACGACCCCAAAATTGGGGACGCCTCCCAGATACAGATTCTGAGGTAGAGATAGTTGGGTGAACGCTCCTGGAGAGAGAACTTCCACGGGGAGTTGGTTGTCCACGGAGAGGATTGCTAATCTTCCCGTGCGGGAGATTCTCACCTGGGGATAAGAAGTTTGAAATTAGGTAAGGGAGTGTGATATATATAATTAATGGGGTTGGTTTGGAATTCTGCACGCGTTTGTAGTCTGTAGTCTGTATTAAGGGATGATAAAATAATTGGCCCATCAGGAGCGAAACCCACTGGCGCATTTACGATTTCTGCTGCCCAACGCTCAATAACTCTCAAGCCTCTTTTCTTCAAATTATTCAATTATTAATGTCGATACCAACTGCATTTTTTTAATACAACAACAAACAAAAAAAACAAAATCTTTCTTTGAATGGAAACCATTCTGTTGCAACTGAGGCTGCATTTTTCATTTTCCTTGATTTTTTGGTTCATGCTTCGAAAAATTATTAGACACTACAACATGACGTCAATCCTTATAGTTTTGACTACTCAACCCCATGATCAATGAACTAAATAGGTTATTGTTATATGTTAAAACGAAACAATCATAATTTGTTGTGTGTAAAGAAGAAATTAGGTACCCAAATTTCGTATGACATCGGACAAATCAGCAATTCTACCCTATCCCAGTTGACCCCTTGTATGTTTCAACAAATCATATATTTGCCCTCTAGAATATGGCATCTAAATTTGACCCTTTTTACAAAAAAACATCGAGATTGTTCAAATATCTGAAATTATGAAAGACTTCAAAGAATAATCATTCAGACTTCTCACTCTTCCGCACTCAACCAAAATAAATCAAAGGGCAGATATCATCTTGTGCTCCACAAGTGATTTCAGCTGGTATTCCAAAAATTAAGAAATAACTTTTGTTCTAACTAAATACCAGGTTGGAGTGCAAGCATAAAAAGAAAAATTGTCATTGAGAAAAATCAAAATTATATATCTCTCTCATAAATGGTGCTTCTTAAATGCTATCCATATATTATGTCACCTGTCACTCGTCACCTGTCACTTGTCACCCGTCACCTGTCACCCATCATCCATCACCTATCGTCTCTCACCTAACATCCGTCACTATCTATCCCCCTCAGTTGTCACTGAGCATATGTCACCATTGAACCAATTGTCACCTGTCAAATGTCAACGCAAACCTATCACCCTCCATTTGTCACTATCAGCTGCCGCATCTGTTATATCAGCTGTCGTCCCTCATGTATCACCTATCGTTCTCTTACTTGTCGTCCGTCACCTGTTACGACTACCTGTTGCCATTCCTCACCTATCACACCTCATCTGTCTGTCATATGTGACTTATCATTTATCATCAATCATTCATCACCCGTGTTCATTGGTAACTTTTCAATAAAGCATGTCAGTGACGTAATTTGACAGTTCAAACATTTGATGAGGGGCAAACAAAGCCATTTTCCATAAGACTACGCGTGTACTTTTTGTGGATTTTCTGCGAAAATATCTAAAAAAACGTTCTTGGCATTTTAGTGAGTATTAATTCATTGTGTACAGTCTGAATTGAGTGCATAAGTCTGTAGACATGGATTTTCCAATTCAAAAATACATTGTTATGATGATGGGTATCATACAGTTTTCTCATCTGAAACAAGAGTATTTCAAAATATTATCAGTTAATAGGATCACTAAATTCAGTGAAGTTCAAAAAAATCACAATTAACCACCAACCACCGCAAAAAAACAATTTTCTTTTCAAACTCAAATTCTTTGTTTGTCCCCCCATCAGCTGATCAACGCCATATTGTGACGTCAGCTGACAGTGTCCTATTATCATCCGTCATCTATAATCCGTAACTTGTCATCTGTCATTTGTTACCTGTTATCTCTCATTTATCATTTATCTATTACATCGCACTCAGCGATTTCATAACTTCATCTACCAAACGGAAGCAGAATTTCAAACACATCTCAAGTCAAACCGAAGCTCGAGCGTTCTTGACTGCATTCATTTTCCGTAAGAGCATGGAAAACATCAGAGGACAACCTGCGGATAATTACCTGATGCCATTCTCCTAGCGCTACCCTGTATTGGCTCCTGGCAGTGACTGATCCGGTTCCCAGGTCGTAGATGAACTCCGCAAATCCGTCGTTCAAGTACAAGCCCATAAAATCACTGGTGCCGTCCATTCGATGGCCGTTGTATATCATGAGGCCGTCAGGGGCCGTTGGCTTGAAAGTTATGTCGAAATCCAGCCAAGTTAGAGCGCTCTCAGCCAAGCCGCGGTAGCGTAGGTGGCTGGATCCGTTGAAAGAAGGCACCTGAAAATTACATAATCTATAATATACTAGCGAACCAGGGTGTCTTTCTCAATAAGCTCTAGAACTTTCCGGATCATTCCACAATTTTCTAGAATATTGCAGCACCTTCTAGAGTTTTTCCTCTTTTACTCTAGAAATTTCCAGGAAGGTCTAACGCACCTTTTTTCCCTGCTGACCAAACCTGTATTTTTAGTACGTTCTAAAACTTTCCGGAACCCCCGTTGAGGTTCATTTCAAGGCTTCTTCGAACTTTCCTTATTCTAGCACAGATGGACGGGTGAAACCCCTGCACGTAGGCAGGACCCGTTGCCCACCGACATGCTATGGAAGGCGCCTGTGTAGGTTTCTCCAGCCGTAGTTTCGGGGGTCCCTTGGGAGGTTAAGTTGTGTTTTGGGGGTACCTTCGGTTCATCTGGCTCCCTTTTCCAGGGCGTCTACCTCCGCACCTAGGTTTGCCATCTGAGAGACACCATCGGCTTCCTCCGAACGGTTGACTTGGCTCCCCTCGAATGGGTTCCATAGGTCCCTGCTTCCTATTATACGCGGGCTTTTGAGAGGTGGTTATACAGGCGTCCCTTTGAAAGCTCATTTGTGAAATTATGTTTGGAGGTACTTTTGGTTCCTCTGGTTTCTGGTCTCTGCTTTGATTCCCCTCGAAGGCTTACTCTTGGGAGGGCGTTTCGAATGTTCCCTTGTAAACTTGTATAGGGTGGTATCTTCGGTTCCTCTGGTTCCATTTTCCGTGGTGCCCATCTCCGCACCTAGGTTGCTACCTCAGAGACACCTTTGGGGTTCCTATGATCGAAGACCTTGGGACGGTTGGCTTGGCTCTTCTTAAATAGGTTCTAGAGGTCCCTGTTTTGGTTTTCTTTGAAAAAATACTCAAATGAAGTTTACCAAGGAGGGGGCGTAGGAGGTGACACAGCCTGGAAATTCCTAAAATATAGGAAAGAAAATTCGGAATATTCTCGAAGGTTCCAGAACGTTCTGGAAAATTCGTGATTTCCGTAGAATGAATCGGTACAGGGTCAGGTGGCTCAGTTGTTAAGACTGTCGCGTTCAAAGCCAGTGATGCTGCTGATCGGGTAGGTTCAAATCCTATCGACTACAGATGATTGTGATGACTCGAGGAAGTGAGGAGGGACGAGAGCTGGTTAACGGAAAAAATAATGTTAACAATGTTAACAAAAGGGTACTGAAACGTACTGCAAAGTCGTCCGAGTGATGTTCTCGATAGTTCGGCCGATCCAGATAGGACACACTAGATTCTAGAATGTTCTCGAAGCTTCTGGAAAATTTGAGAAAGTCTATAATGAACCTTAACAGGAGTACTGGATATGAAAAGAGTTCTGGATAGTTCTGGAAAGTACCCAAATCACCAAAGTAAAATTCTTGAATTTTCGGCCAACAGAGATGAGGTGTGATGATGGGAATTGGTAGATTATGAAAAAGCAAATGGTAGAATATTCTCGGAGCTTCTAAAAAGTTCTGGAAAAGTCAAGCAAACCGAATAGGGTTTTAGGAAGGCTCTAGAAGCTACCGGAAAGACACTCAACTGAAATTATCTGAGCAGATTATATATTTTCACCCAGGCAAAGCCGGGTGTTGCAGCTAGTCTTCAATTTTTTTCATTTAAGGAAATTTCACTTCTTCACACCCGACAAAAACGAATGATATAAATGAGATAACGAATTGAATATCATCAATCAAACACAACACGTTGAGGCTCTGAAGAAACTAGTCCTTCATACGGTATTTTCCCAAAAACAGTATATGAAATATGGAAGTGTCATTCCTTTTTTTCTTATAGCACCATAAATTACGGAAACAACGACACTATACGCACCTGTAAATCAACACGGATTTCACACAAGTCTCCTGAAAACCCCAACGGACAAAGGCAAACTGCTGAGTTGTCGCTGGTGAGACACTTTCCACCATGTTGACAAGGAACGTGGCTACATCTATCAGCAGTACATTCCTCTGAAAAAAATATATTTTGGAAATTAAGAAATGATGGAGTGTATCTTCGATTATAATATCACAATAAAACAGTAATTATAATAACTCTAATCGTCTGTCTCCGTATCAATGCGAGCTCCAAAATATCTAGTAATCAGAACTGTAATAAAACGTACATGAATAGATATCAAAAATGTCGTTTCAAAATTGCCACATGCAGATTTTAAAGGGATATTTTATTTGGATCATAAAAGCGAGCGCTTACAAGTGTATAGACCACATATCGATAGAGTTATCTCTGCAATAAGTATCACGTTATGTTTAAATATCATTTCCAGGTAGTTTGAAAGATATACCATGAAAATATTTCATGAAGGAACTAAAAACGAATAATAGTTATTTATGTACCAAGGATTATGCTTTCAAAGGACTAAACTACTACATGCAACAAAGAAATTGTGATATCCGGATTATCCCTAAACAGCATTTTTAACCATAAAGATAATTTTGGGATGTTCTAAGGACATCATTAATCAGAGACAGGATCCCGTGGTTGTCATAAGACATGCATTCTCAGGATATAAGGATGCAGGGTTTGGTAATATTTCCATCTCCCACCAGGAACAAGTTTGGGATACCT
The DNA here is from genome assembly GCA_958298965.1 of Chrysolina haemoptera. Taxonomy (NCBI): domain Eukaryota; kingdom Metazoa; phylum Arthropoda; class Insecta; order Coleoptera; family Chrysomelidae; genus Chrysolina; species Chrysolina haemoptera. The sequence continues at coordinate 4,181,877 of OY282590.1, read as the reverse complement.
AGATGTTAGATGTTACAAGGGAGCTGGCCCCTTGGCCTAATCCACTGCGACCTTTTCAGATCTATTGTGGAGGCTCCGATTGCTTATAGCACATCATCTAGCTTCGTCCATTTCATCAGACTGAGCAGATTTGATAATGGCCTTTCGAGATAGCTTTCCGCTCTTGGCTTTTCATCTCCAAGTTGTAGAAACCGCACCCTTGCTAGTCCTTCGCACTGACACATTACATGTATTGCGGTCTCCTCTTCTTCCTGGCAGAACCTGCAGATTGCTTCTTCCGCCAGACCTATAATATTCATATGTCTGTTAAGCCTACAATGGCCTGTCAGCAGACCTACTACTTGTCTGACTATCCTCCTTTTATAACTGAGGAGTTCCGTCGTGAATTTTGGCGAGCGTCTTTTGATGAACTCCTTGGCCTGTCTCAATCCTGGTCGGGTTTCCCACCACTCTTGAGATTTATTTTGTACCCACTGTTTGGTGTGGGCTTTTGTGGTGGATTTTGCTACGCCGCAGAAGGGTTCCGGCCCAATGAGCGCTGCCGAAGAGCCTTCTCTGGCTAGTGTGTCGGCCCGCTCATTGCCCAGGTGTCCCTCGTGGCCTGGCACCAAAGCTAGGGTCACACTGTTGCGACTACCCAGCTCGGTCAGATCACACAAACAGTCCCAAACCAGTCTTGATTTGACTTGGTGGGAACCGATTGCCTTGAGCGTAGCTTGACTGTCGGAGTAGATGGCCACTGTTGGGATACCTATAAACATCCCAATCATGCAGAAATTGACCCTAGTCGTGACCTAGTTGTATCCCTATGACATCCTAACGAAGCGGAGTTTAGTAACATTTTCATCTCCCAGGAACTTATTTGGGATACCTAGGAACATACCTTGGACAATTTTGAAACCTCCCATATTGGTCCCATCGTGTTATCTGGGTCCGTGTTCCGTGGTTCATTTACAGAAAGAATTCAGCACGCTACGACGCTATTATTTATCCAGCATCTTACATCTTACACCAATAAAATAATATATAAATAATATGTCATGCCCACTTTCTCCTTAATCCAGTTGAACAAAGTTGGGTTATAGGTTATGAATTTCTACTATGCAAGTCTCGTTCCTACGTCGGGCCGATTTGTATTCAAAATACAAAATGCAGTTGAGAAACCTGATTTTATGGACCAAATAGGTGGAAAATGCGGTTGTGGTGAGGTAGAACTGACGTAATATGCCGACGTCAGATGCGTAATGATCGATTCAGATGTGAAATAAATACATAATCGAATATCGAAGGTTCAACGTGTTTCACCCTAACGTTAATTGTATCGATAAATGCGGTGTCAAAAGCTAATAGAACATCACTAACGATAAGTCCCTCGTCCGATATGCACATCAGACAGCCAAGCAACCCTAACTTCATAAATCTATTTACTGCCGGAGCTTTCGGTCCCTGTCTATCGATCAGAAATCAATAACCAATTTACTTTGATTGCCGCACACAAGAGCAACTTGCATGGAATCATCGTACGTCATCATAGCAAATGAAACATAGAAATTGAACAACAATAATCAGCGTATTAGGGATTATTGAACCGACAAATAATTGTTGCTGGGGTGTCCGACTGCGAAATAGCCAGATTTCAGATTGGACGTTGAATTCGCCAGGTAATACGCCAACATTGTTTTCATGGTTGGGCCGTACATGAACTCCATAGGCCAGTCATGTAGGGGCAAGTTATTCATCGATGTCTAGAATGAATTCAGTAAAGACAGAAACAAACTTATACCTAGTTACAGGAAGATAGATAAGAATTGAACAAAATGTTGAAGATATCGCAAAAAATGCGGAATGAGGTATGAGGTATGAGGTAGGAGGTATGATGTATGATGTATGAGGTATGAGGTATGAGGTATGAGGTATGAGGTATGAGGTATGAGGTATGAGGTATGAGGTATGAGGTATGAGGTATGAGGTATGAGGTATGAGGTATGAGGTATGAGGAATGAGGAATGAGGAATGAGGAATGAGGAATGAGGAATGAGGAATGAGGAATGAGGAATGAGGAATGAGGAATGAGGAATGAGGAATGAGGAATGAGGAATGAGGAATGAGGAATGAGGAATGAGGAATGAGGAATGAGGAATGAGGAATGAGGAATGAGGAATGAGGAATGAGGAATGAGGAATGAAGATTGAAGATTGATGAATGATGAATGATGAATGATGAATGATGAATGATGAATGATGAATGATGAATGATGAATGATGAATGATGAAGGAGGAAGGAGGAAGGAGGAAGGAGGAAGGAGGAAGGAGGAAGGAGGAAGGAGGAAGGAGGAAGGAGGAAGGAGGAAGGAGGAAGGAGGAAGGAGGAAGGAGGAAGGAGGAAGGAGGAAGGAGGAAGGAGGAAGGAGGAAGGAGGAAGGAGGAAGGAGGAAGGAGGAAGGAGGAAGGAGGAAGGAGGAAGGAGGAAGGAGGAAGGAGGAAGGAGGAAGGAGGAAGGAGGAAGGAGGAAGGAGGAAGGAGGAAGGAGGAAGGAGGAAGGAGGAAGGAGGAAGGAGGAAGGAGGAAGGAGGAAGGAGGAAGGAGGAAGGAGGAAGGAGGAAGGAGGAAGGAGGAAGGAGGAAGGAGGAAGGAGGAAGGAGGAAGGAGGAAGGAGGAAGGAGGAAGGAGGAAGGAGGAAGGAGGAAGGAGGAAGGAGGAAGGAGGAAGGAGGAAGGAGGAAGGAGGAAGGAGGAAGGAGGAAGGAGGAAGGAGGAAGGAGGAAGGAGGAAGGAGGAAGGAGGAAGGAGGAAGGAGGAAGGAGGAAGGAGGAAGGAGGAAGGAGGAAGGAGGAAGGAGGAAGGAGGAAGGAGGAAGGAGGAAGGAGGAAGGAGGAAGGAGGAAGGAGGAAGGAGGAAGGAGGAAGGAGGAAGGAGGAAGGAGGAAGGAGGAAGGAGGAAGGAGGAAGGAGGAAGGAGGAAGGAGGAAGGAGGAAGGAGGAAGGAGGAAGGAGGAAGGAGGAAGGAGGAAGGAGGAAGGAGGAAGGAGGAAGGAGGAAGGAGGAAGGAGGAAGGAGGAAGGAGGAAGGAGGAAGGAGGAAGGAGGAAGGAGGAAGGAGGAAGGAGGAAGGAGGAAGGAGGAAGGAGGAAGGAGGAAGGAGGAAGGAGGAAGGAGGAAGGAGGAAGGAGGAAGGAGGAAGGAGGAAGGAGGAAGGAGGAAGGAGGAAGGAGGAAGGAGGAAGGAGGAAGGAGGAAGGAGGAAGGAGGAAGGAGGAAGGAGGAAGGAGGAAGGAGGAAGGAGGAAGGAGGAAGGAGGAAGGAGGAAGGAGGAAGGAGGAAGGAGGAAGGAGGAAGGAGGAAGGAGGAAGGAGGAAGGAGGAAGGAGGAAGGAGGAAGGAGGAAGGAGGAAGGAGGAAGGAGGAAGGAGGAAGGAGGAAGGAGGAAGGAGGAAGGAGGAAGGAGGAAGGAGGAAGGAGGAAGGAGGAAGGAGGAAGGAGGAAGGAGGAAGGAGGAAGGAGGAAGGAGGAAGGAGGAAGGAGGAAGGAGGAAGGAGGAAGGAGGAAGGAGGAAGGAGGAAGGAGGAAGGAGGAAGGAGGAAGGAGGAAGGAGGAAGGAGGAAGGAGGAAGGAGGAAGGAGGAAGGAGGAAGGAGGAACATGCCCTGTACAGGTTGCCGAATATAATAGGTATGAACATAATTAAAATATTTTTTTTCTTACCCTGATAATACAAATGAAAGAAATAAGTAAATGTCCCAAGGAACAAGAACTTTAGAGAAAACAAATAATTTGCATGTATCTCTTTCGTGAGCACAGAAATAAAATACCTAAACATTTTAAAAATAACCCTTCAAATTTGAATGAATTTCATTCAATTATTTATTCATGAAACCACATTGCCTGGCCTGTAATGATCACGGTTACGTGGGCAGGTTAACTCGACCACAAGTGGAACGTTTGTGGTTCACGTTTACGTACATTTTTGTATTACACGCTGACTATAATTCGATAATTTCGTGTCACAGGCAAATCGTTTATGTAATAATTTTACGTGCATAAACGCACTTTAAGGTTCGATATTCCATAGAGTATAATTTATTTCATTCATGTTTATGATTTTATGTGAAGGGTCATATGGGTTTGAAATGTAATATACAAAGCGATATGTGTACCTTCAATCGTTCATTATGTAGTAAAATAACGCCCCCCCCCCCCATGGTCATTTTTGAACGCATTTCAATTTTTGTTTTGAATGTTTATTTTTCATCAAATGCTAGTTCATAAACCACCCTTTTTTTTTCATAAAAATGCATATGTATCAAACTAGCGCTGGACTGCCATTTTGGAGGATACCTCATTCGAAACATTTTGCAGTTTTTTATATGACAAAAAAATTTCAAGCAGAAACATTCATGGAAAAAAAATGTAGTTCATAAACTGCTCTTTGACATCTCTTGAAGTTCAACATTAAGGCATTGTCTATCTGCCATACATAGAAAAAAATTTATTTTGAAATGGCGGCCTGACACCATTTTTTACCACAATAAAAGAAAAATTTTCAATCATTTCAAAAGGAAAGGTTAGGAAGTTACTTCATGAGAGTCCTAACATTATGTAAATTAAATCTTTCAAGACCAAGACCAAGACCAAGACCAAGACCAAGACCAAGACCAAGACCAAGACCAAGACCAAGACCAAGACCAAGACCAAGACCAAGACCAAGACCAAGACCAAGACCAAGACCAAGACCAAGACCAAGACCAAGACCAAGACCAAGACCAAAAAATTTTCTAACGGGTCCTGTTCGCTTTGGTCATTTAGTCTTCTGCCAAAACTGTGAAAAGATAATTCACTTGAAGTCTAAAATATTGACAAAACCCGAAATATTGGCCAACATATTCGCAGGATATTTTTTGAACGTATCTACTTTCTCCAAAGCTACTCAACTATTCAATTATTTTTTAATTCAGAGGAGTGTTCTGCAATATGGTAACCGAAAGAAGAAATCTGTTCCAAAAATCAAAATTTTGAAAACAATTCGTATTCAGTACCATATGAAATCATTCTATTGAATCATTATTGCAGTGTTCTTCATTCAGGTGACTCGAGCAATATACAGGGTGTTTTCGAAAGTGGAGCGATTAAGAAAATGGATTGTTATATGGAACATAATGTAACAGTGAATGTCAAGAATTTTCGTTTTTGAAGCAATCCAAAATTTTCGAAATTTTTATGAGATATTATGAAATCGCTTTCAGTTAACTTTGTTTGGGAGGCACTGGCACTGGCGTGGTTTGCGCAGGCTGAAGACCTCTGATCAGTGATTACCGAAAAAAAATCTGTTATCTTCTACTTTCCACTGCATTTACCGCTCCAATTTCGGAAACACCCTGTATATCAATAATATTAACAAAACATCAGAAATTATGTATCGATTATCATCACATTGGGCATGTTTGGAAAAATATTCCAGCACAGTTGATGGGAATAACAATTTTTTTTAACAGTAACAGTAATTATCTAGTAGTCGATAAAAAGCAACACTTTTGTTGTCATTCTGAGATTTGAGAATATGTGTAGCGAATAGACCAGAACGTTCGTTTGTAATCGGTTTACAAATCTGCCTGCAACATGGTTTCGATGAGAGTTTTTAGGTACCCGATCGAAATATTAGATAGGTATAAAAGTGACATTTCCAATATTATTTTCATAAGTTGCAATCTGTTTGAATCAGTAACAAGCAAATAAGCTCTTCAACAATGAAATCTGTAAGTAAAGTTAATAATTGAAAATGCAAAGTCGATAATCCTTAATAAATTATATGTAATATTTCCATTTCCACACACCTGTAGGAAACACCCCCGTATCTTCCGTAATTTTTTACTGATTTTCAAAGATTCGATAGGTTTCAAGTGATATACACTGCATGCGATGGAACTAGTGATATTTTCGAAAAATCATAGTACTTAGGCAAAATGAGTCCCAATTGTTCTCTGATTCGTGATCAGAGCAATCATTTCACTCCTGATCCATTTCGTTCCTGAAAATTCAAATCTGAAAAATTCAAATTTATCTCCTTCCTCATCGAAATACCCCAGTAACTCTAAAATTAGGGAAGTTACGGAGGTATTTCCATGAGAAGCGAGAAAATATTTTTGTTAAAATATTCCTTAATTTCACTATCCATATTTTTCTTTGAAAGCACGAGGTGGGCTACATTCAGATGAACTTGAGAAATTACAATAAACAACTTTTTTAATAAATGAACACATTCTGATTCTTCTTGGATTGTACAAAAAAGTCTAATTTTTTACCCAGTGAATTCATAATAGAAATGCTGAAGAATCTAAAAAAATACTAAAAGACTTATCTTTGAATTGTGCTGCCCTAATTTAAAAATCTTCATTCATTTAAACAGTAATATGTGATTATATAACAAAATCACAAAATAATATAAAATAAAAAATACTCACAAATGATGAAGGATTCGATACCATCCATGAGTCTATTTTGAAATGCAACACTCTCTCAATGGTATATTTTGGCAATTGTATTCTTAGAGTTACCTCCTGAGAAAAATCTCACCATATGAAAGTTGAGGGTTCAACTTCAAAACAACACACGCTGAGATTTTGCTCAGGCCCCATTGATGATTTGACTTGTTTTTATTTCATAATGAATAAAAAGATTTTTCCTAATTAATATTTTACAGATCATCCTGTTTTGCATTCTTTTTGGTGTGGCTGTAGCTGGACCTCATGGAGGACATGTGAGTATATTTAAAAACATAATCATATTTATTACAATACGTTATTATTTGAGGAAAACTGATAATGAAGTTAAATAGCACCATTGATAATGAAATAAAATAGCACCCCATCAAACAGATGTTCTTCACAACATGGAAATGAACTTCGATATTTCACGCATTTACCATAATGGTGGCCTTTAAACAATATTTTGAACTAATAAGAAAGCAATTACATATGGGAAGTAAAAAACTTCCGATGTTTTATCATAGCTGATATCGTATTGATCACGGTGCAATGTTCATGATTCAGTTCAATTCAAAATGGACAACAACAAATCAATCAACTTTTAAAAAAGTACCCCTCATCAAGACAGTCTCAACAATTCTGCCTTCTTGAAAACCCGTAAAACGTCATTTTTCACAGTTTTTGAGAAGGCTGAATTGAATTTAGGGCACCCGATCAGTCTGGACGTCCTAGAACTTCCTTCATCTCAGCTAGCTCGACCGGTATAGCATGAGACTCAATCTCAGGTTCCTGAGGTCACGCCCCTCGTTGGGTGCCAATTTTTATTCGAAGCGTTTCTTGTTACTTTCATCACCCGAGTTCTGTGGACTACCTTGCCAGATCATATTTTTTTATGTAGCAAGCAAATTTTAATCAGAATTTATTCCTTTTATGGTTTATACCTGAATTTGAATGAGTTGAAAAAACACGAATAGATGTGTAGATTGAAACGCAGAATTTCCTTTCTAACCTGATATTCGATTAGGAATATGACAATTATCAAAATTAACAAGTAGAGATGATACTTCCGATGTGATTTGGTTTGATACTCGAGCCTTTCCAAACCGACAGATCAATCTTTGATCATACACACAGAGATTGATCTCTAAGCGATTCCAACCGTGGCGTATAAAACCGTCAGACTCATCTGTTGCGGTTCAAACTGGCGGATTAACCTTCATGTGTGTTGCCGGCTAATACATCACTTACTTGGCACGTTATCGTCGTCAAGTGTGACTGAGCCTATATAGATATCATTTGACATCACCATCAGCAATACTTTTCATATTCCTTGCCAAAAGTTACTTTGCATATCGTACTACTTTTGATCCGAATATACGTACACTGACTGAAGCGACTACTGGAATATCCCGTTCAAAGATATGAAAAACTCTTGCTCGAATACTCTTTCGTGATGTTTTTTTTATTTCAGGATAACGCCCATTACAAATTCGAATATGGCGTCCACGACCCTCACACCCATGACCACAAGTCCCAGCACGAGCACAGAGATGGCCACCACGCCACCGGAGGGTATACCATCAAGGAAGCCGATGGAACCCACCGTATCGTGAAGTACAAGTCCGGACCACACACTGGTTTCGAAGCTGTCGTTGAAAGGGTTGGACATGCCCAGCACCCCGCTCACTACGGACATGGGCATGGTCATGGACATGGAGGAGTTGGAGGAACCAGCTACGTAGGAGTTACCCACTGGGCAAATCAAGGCAGCGAAGGCCATGGGCATTAGGAATTGGAGATTGATGTTCTTGTTGCTTTCTGTTGATGAAATAAACTTTTCAAATAATAAATTATTTCGTTTGTATTACTTACTCACTTCAATTAACTGAAAATACTGGTTAGTGAAGTATCAGGCTCACAATATCTTTCATCAAAAGTGAGTACCATCAGTCAGGAGTCAGGCAAATATTTTGCCATACAAAATGTCAAAAATACGAAGGCGTAGAAGGGCCAACAACAAAATATTTTCCAATTGGAAATTGCCACTTTGAACTGGTAATTGTCACTTTGAACTGGCAATTGTCACTTTGAACTGGCAATTGCCACTTTGAAATGGCAATTGTCACTTTGAACTGGCAATTGTCACTTTGAACTGGCAATTGCCACTTTGAAATGGCAATTGTCACTTTGAACTGGCAATTGTCACTTTGAACTGGCAATTGCCACTTTGAAATGGCAATTGTCACTTTGAACTGGCAATTGTCACTTTGAACTGGCAATTGCCACTTTGAACTGGCAATTGTCACTTTGAAATGGCAATTGTCACTTTGAACTGGCAATTGTCACTTTGAACTGGCAATTGCCACTTTGAACTGGCAATTGTCACTTTGAAATGGCAATTGTCACTTTGAACTGGCAATTGCCACTTTGAACTGGCAATTGTCACTTTGAAATGGCAATTGTCACTTTGAACTGGCAATTGCCACTTTGAAATGGCAATTGTCACTTTGAACTGGCAATTGCCACTTTGAAATGGCAATTGTCACTTTGAACTGGCAATTGTCACTTTGAACTGGCAATTGCCACTTTGAACTGGCAATTGTCACTTTGAAATGGCAATTGTCACTTTGAGCTGGCAATTGTCACTTTGAACTGGCAATTGCCACTTTGATCTGCAGCAATATTCACTAGTTAATAGAGTATGAGTTGATTTACAATAGATCAAACCAATTTGTTCAGGATTTTGTCATTGTATTGTTCCTGACTAAGGGTATGGTCGTATATCGCCGAACATTACAGGTCGGTTATGTAGCGGTTTCTGAAGGTTTGTATTCACTAGAGCATTCGTTCCGCATGAGCATCGAATGAACAGATGAGATGCTCGGTTCAAGCTCGGACTGCTCGGTTCAAGCTCAGTCTGCGTAGTGTCTCCTGGCACATGAGCACCGCCAGGGCCCCCGCAACCATGAGTGCAATGCGTGCCGCGCACGCGGGCTCCATTCCAAAGGGGCGCCAAACCAAAGGTTTGTGAAGTAGACCCTCGTTAAAAAAGAGTTATAGAAACAATAATGTCTTCAAAGAAATACTTGCTAAAGCTGGAAAACTAGCAGGAATACTTGAGGTTCAGCAAGGTTTTCCTTCATGAAATACTGCAAGACAAAAGTATAAATCAAAATTGTTCGATTATGAACAGATGGATATGGCACCTCAAGATCCAAAAATAATTGATCAAACACTAAGTTCTTTAGATAATAGGTTTGATATGTTATCTGATTACGACAACGTTTTTTTGTAATATCTTTAAATCCAATGACGAGGATCTTTTGAAAAGCTGTCATACCCTACAAAAAAGACAGATGAGAAAAAGACGGAGGATGACGTGGAAACCTCTTTAAGAATCCCCCTCACCCTACCTGTATCTGTTGCTTCTGGTGAGAGATCCATCTCAAAATTAAAAATAATTGGAAATTATTTGAGGTATTTGAGATCTAGAATGTTTCAAGAAAGATTATATGGTTTGGCAATCTTGGATAGGAAGCAAGAGATCCTCGATAAAATTGATTTTAACAATATTATAAATAGAGAAACAAGATGTCCTGCACTACCAGGTCGACGCTTATTGCCATAATCCTATACAATAGGAATAATTGGGTCGAAAATCCATCAGAAAACAACTACTTTCCTGGCTATTACCACGACGAACGTTGAATTACATCTAATGAATTTCCGTTCAGAGTCCTAGACGGATGTCTCCGCAATTGCTAGTTGCATGGAAATGTTCATTGAAACATTTGGACCACCTATAGATCGATTTTTGGGTTCTTGCCCTTATCAGTATAGGGTAGGTCTCTGCATACAATAACTAATGTCTGCAACAAACGATTCAACAAAATCTCCATGCAAAGGCAGAAGCTGAGTACTAGCCAGGAAAGTAGTTGTTTTCTGATGGATTTTCGACCCAATTATTCCTATTGTATAGGATTATGGCAATAAGCGTCGTCCTGGTAGTGCAGGACATCTTGTTTCTCTCTTGACAAGCTTATTGTGAACAATGCATGCCGATTTCTTTAATTTGTATTTGTGGTTGAATTAATCACGCAAGTTCTGGGTATTGCTTTGTTGAGGGGCTGGAGTTCAGATGGCGCTCTTAGTTTAGTGAACGCTGGCTGCGGGCAGTGTCTCAGCTTCTGCCTTTCATGGAGATTTTGTTGAATCGTTTGTTGCAGACATTAGTTATTGCAATCCTTGTTGCTCGCGTAGATTTCTGTCTGTACCACAGATGAAAAGTTTCCGATACTGTATACTAAGGGAAAGTTTTTTAATGCATCGATGATCTATCGATGGGCATTGCATCCTTCATCCTTATTCAACTGATGCAACGAATGCATATTATTCATTTATGGATTTGAAAACTCGTCTTAAAGGGCGCCAAAATATTCCCGGCACGCGGGCGGCGGTAAACCTTGCAGGGGCCCTGAATTTATTGAACATAATTCATATTCAATGCCGTATTAAATTCCTACTCGTAACTATTGTTGTGTTTTCATTCACAAGACTTGTCATTTGATAATTTAAGAGTATGTGTGGCCAATAGACCATAACTTTAATTTGTAATAGGTTGACAAATCTGTCGGCAACGCGGTTTCGATAAGAGTTTTTAGGTAAGTATGAGATCGAAATATTAGGATATAAAAGTGACATTTCCAATATTATTTACATCAGTTCGAATTTGTTTGAATTGGTAATAAGTTCATAAAAATCAGCTCAACAATGAAATCTGTAAGTGAAGACAATAACATGAACACTCAAAGTTGATATTTCCAATTCAGTTGCAATATAAGTTCAAAATTCGTAAGATGATGATTTTTTACAAAGTATTTTTTTTGTCAAAAATCACCTAGCTTTCACAAGATTTTTCTTTAGTTGTTTTAAATTTGGCTATAGATATATTTCTTAAAAAAAACGGTAGGCTATTTTTCGATGAGTTGAAAAAACTGCAAAAACAAGCTTTTTTTCAAAAAATCATTTTGTTTTTTACGATGTCATGGAATTTTCCTACTCAATGAATAACTCTATTTCCAAACTCTAAACAATCTAAGAAAACTAGTACAAACTAGTTAGTAAATTAGTATTCGAATGGTGAAAGAATTGCCCTGATTTTGTAACCTCTTATTCTGTGAAAGTCCTCACCGTTGGAATTTCACTATAAAAGTGTAAATGGACTTTCATCAAGCATCGGCTGTATCAATTAAACATTTATGAAAAATGCTAGAGGACTCAATTTTGAATAATGAGGCTCAATTACTAATATGGTTATATGCGAATATATAACATAATCATATCATAAGATAAAATAACAAATAATGAATTTATACGCTTATATACAAATCTACACCTCTTTCATTACTAACAAGTGTATTCAGCTTCCCACATTTATAATTTGAAATATATTTCGAAATTACCCTCTTTGGAAAATATCGTTGTCAGCATATAAAAGTTGATGCTTCAACTTGAATACAGCACATGCTGAGACTTTGCTCATGGACCACTGATGATATCAATTGTTTTTGTTTTGAAGTGCGAAGCTTTTTCCTTATTATTATTTTGCAGATCATCCCGGTTTGCATCCTTTTTGCTGTGGCTGTAGCTGGACCTCATGGCGGACATGTGAGTATATAGGAAAATAGAATCATAATCATCACAATACCTTATGTTCAAAAGGAAGCTGATAATGCTATCAAAAACTATAGTACCATAGTGAAGTGATGCTCTTATGCTCTTGAAGACATGGAAATAAAGTCCAATGTTTTCAAGCAATTGCCAGAATTTTTTGGACTGAAAAGAAAACTCCAAACCGCGAATGAATAGTTGAAAGCTGATTTTGTTCGAAAGTATTATATAAGACAAACTTTAGTCGCTATTTTCCATCGTTCAAGATAACCTCTTGGAAAATATTTATGTTGAAAAAAGTGGAACATTCTCCATGAAAATGGAGAAAAGAAAAATGTGATTTATTTGTAATATGTAACAGAAAACAACTACTTCTCCGGCACAAGCCACGCTGGACATTGAACTACATCTGTGAAAATTCGCAATTACATTCAGTTAGTGGATTTTTTAAATTTTCTCTAGTTTTCATTGTAAAAATCATCGAATAAATTAGATATAGAAAATGTTATTAAAAAATATCACTCATTTCATTGAAGCGTTTAAAAAAAAAACTTCAACGACCTGTATCTCAGAAACTAAGAAAATCCGGACATATATTCATAGGAACTTGTTTTCTCAAAACGACCTGACGAATCACCATCTAGAGTTTTGTATCGTAGTTAGGAAACACAAGGGAAACACATACAAAAAAAAATTCAAAATATTTTTTGGAAAAACGCACCCGAAACAAAAAAAGTCACAGAGGAAAACGATGGCAGACTTGGTTCAGAGAATCCATACAATAAAATGTTTGCCAATGGGCACTCTAACTATTACTGGATACAAAAAAAAATTGAAAAATTGCAACTTGCAACGACAATTAATTCAGGAAGAGTCAATATTTTTTTCATTTGTTCATTGCAATGGAAATATATTGGGAAAATGATTCCCAAACTTCACTTTTATTGACTGTGGGATGTCTGAAAGCTCAGTTCTCTAAGTATTATATCAGAAGTACTTGTTTGGTTCTTACAGCAGTTAACAACAACTCATTGCGATTCAATGAACTTCTTGAAAAAAAAAAAATGTGGACCATAGAAACAGGTATTTAGAAGACTAGAATTTTATAAAACCAGTATCTCTAGAAAAACCGATATCACGCTACCCATCGACATAGTCGGTTGTCACTAGACCAATGAAGGTTTTGTTCGACCACCATCACGTTCGACCACCATCACGTTCGATCACCATCAGCAATACTTTATGTGTTTCGTACCAAAAACTACTTACTTATGGAATAAGTCTTCTCTATAAATCAAACACTTTTTTACTGTATTCTGATCACCCTTTCGTGATATTTTTGGAATAAAAGAATAATTTTTTTCCGTTTCAGGATAACGCCCATTACAAATTCGAATATGGCGTCCACGACCCTCACACCCACGACCACAAGTCCCAGCACGAGCACAGAGATGGCCACCACGCCACCGGAGGGTACACCCTCAAAGAAGCCGATGGAACCCATCGTGTCGTAAAATATAAATCTGGCCCACATACTGGCTTCGAAGCAGTCGTTGAAAGGGTTGGGCATGCCCAACACCCCGCTCACTACGGACACGGGCATGGTCATGGACATGGAGGAGTTGGAGGAACCAGCTACGTCGGAGTTACCCACTGGGCAAATCAAGGCAGCGAAGGGCATGGGCATTAGAAATTAAAGATGATGTTGTTGTTGCTTCCTGTTTCTAGATGAAATAAACTTCTTCTATATTGAATGTTTTAATTTTTTTTATTTGTTACCTCCATATTTCCTGCAAATAATTAAAACACTGGACTGAAAATACTCCTTACTAAATAATCAAGCCCAAAATATCTTTCAGCAAGAAAGAATGCCGTTAGTCAGAGGAGTCAAGCAAAAATCTTGTTACATAAATACTTCCAATAATTTTACAAAAAAAATAATGCCTATCTACAAAAAAGAAAGTAAAAATTGAACTGAAAACCATAAATTAAAATCTATTATTTTCAACTTTGGGTGTATGGTATCTCAATTTTTTTTCTATAATTCATAATTTTTGTGATCATCACTACGACTTCATGAAAAATTGATATACAGCTGATGCGGCACTTGAAGAAATATCTAGATCATTCAGAAATAGTCATGATGACACTATTAAAGAGTCAGAGATGGTTTTAGAGGAAAGCATATGTTGATAGAATTCTAAAAAATCACCCAGTTTGAATATAAACATTGAGATTGATAAGATTTTCACAGGGGCGCTATTTCTCATCTCCGTTTGGGATAGCGACTGAGCGGGGCGTCATACACGGCAGACTTGATTTGTCAGGCGTCAGCCTCGACTGAAAGATCATCGTGAATATCCGCATTCACCTGTGCCAGTTGTTCTGGAGTCAAGAGCTTGGTTTTATGACGTGCCTTGCGAGTTCTGATGCTCCCCATTGGTGGTATAAAGTCAGCTTCATCTACAACCAGAACGACTTGTGGCATATCTGCCACTTTGATAACCTACTCAGGAGAAGCTCTGACATAGCCTCGTCTCCGAAGATGAGATACTTAATCAAGATTTTGGGCAGAAGAGGCGGCATGGTCTCCACATAGCACATGTCCGACTAATGTATGTCCAGTGGATATACAGCATGGATATTATGGACGTCGAATGGACGTCCATAAATGTCTAGATATACTTATTAACTTATATTCGTCTGTTCATGCCTGGAATAAGCACATGTACGTCTTATGTATGACCAGTAAATGTACAGCATATACATCTCTTGGAGGTCCATGAATGATCGGTGAAGGTACACCAAATGTTCACATACACTAGCAATAATATTCTATGTATGATAAAAGTTCATCAAAATCGACCAAGAATATCAAAATTTTACGTATTCAACGAGGATACAATGAATAATGATTGAGAATACCTAAATATAACGAAAATGCCGAGATTTTAAATGAAATTGATTGTTTTCGAATAATATAATAAGATTGTACAAAACTGACCAATTTTATTTTCAAAAGTTATCAAAAGTAAATAAAAATACCTACCTAAAAAACTTTGAATAAAAATCAAAACCATATAATGTGAACAAAATATCAAAATGAACTATTCAAAACAAGATATTTTCAAGAAACACTGAGAATTTTTCTCAGTTATTGTCATTTTCTCTCATTTGACCTTCTCAACCATTGGGATATGGAATCTTTACTCTCTTTCCTAGTAAGTATTTGAGACTTTTTATTGTTCTACAGCTTCTGTAAAATTCAGTTTGAATCAAAATTTTTCATTAAATCAGAAGTGTGTTGCAAAAATCAATGCTATCCATACTTAATATTTGTTTTGAAGACAGCATTATTTGATTTCACATTTTTATATTGAAAAAATGCCATACTGATCTGATGTGTACCCTTCCACTTTTACACAGTTAATAAAAGATATGTCAACGAGTAAAATAATCTCTTATCATATCGAAAATGAGCATACAAAAAAATTTAATAATGAAGGACTAAAACCGAAATACACAACAGCTAACAGCATCATGATGAGTGTCAGAGTGTCCCCTCCATGTTGGTATGCAGGGTGCTCGCAGCCAATGAATTGCTCTGTTATGGCGTACTTGACGGAACATATCCGAATGTACAACGAAGGAAGAACGCACAGAAAAAGTCCGGTAATCTGCATTCGGTGTACGTCCACAAACGTACAATTATGGATGTTTACAATTAATTCAATCTTATTCATTCAATGGACGTACAAAAATGTAATATATTGAACGTACTCAAGTCCAGTATTCTACATTCGCGGTACATACGGAAACATATCATACGTAAACATACAATAACGGAAATTTTCGATTGATCTAATTTTGTTCATCCAATGGACGTACAAAAACGTAACACATTGAACGTATTGGTATTGGTATTGGTTGTTATGGATGGTGACTGATGCGCTGCGACCTAGTTAGATCTATTGTGCCCCATCTTCTTCTGCTATCTCAAGGTGTTCTCGTTTACAGCATCCCCTTAAGCCTCAGTTCCTTCAGGAATTTTAGGATTTTGAGGGGGTCCATTTGTGGTATTTCTTCTACAGTCAGCTGGTGTGATCCCAGTATATTTAATCTTTTGTGGTGTACAGCATAACACTCCATCAATATGTGGTGAGGTGTTTCAGGATGTTCCCCACAGAATCTGCAGGTGTTGTCCTCCTCTAAGCCTAGCTTCCTTAGGTGTTCTTTGAGTCTGCAATGCCCCGTTAGAAATCCTGTGATTGTCTTTAGACTAGTTTTGCTGAGGTTAATCAGTGTTTTCGATCTTGCTCGGTTGAAATTGCCGAGGAGATCTTTGGCCTGCCTCAGCCCTGGAAGTCTTTGCCAGTATGTTACTCTCATTGCTTCTTCAGTTTTATTGAGTTCTTCTTGGAAGTAAGATTTTCCAAGTCCGCAGAACGGTTCTGGCCCGATCAGTGGCGTTGATGCTCCTTTTCGTGCCAGGGTGTCTGCTTGTTCATTTCCCTCTACTCCGACGTGCCCAGGCACCCAGAGGAGGATCACCTTGTTGTTCCTGCCTAGATCATTGAGTTTTTCTAGGCATTCCCAGACCATCTTCGAGTTGATGTTATATGAGCCCAACGCTTTGATGGCTGCTTGACTATCGGAGAGGATTGCAATTTCCTTGTTCCGGTAGTTCCTATCGAGGTTGAACTGAATGCATCTTTCTATGGCGTGAATTTCCACTTGAAAAATGCTGGGGAAATGTCCCATGGGTTCGGAGTACTTGGTACGAGGTCTAAATACTCCTGCTCCAGTTCCGTCGGGAGTTTTAGACCCGTCCGTGTACCATGTAATGGTATTCTTACCCAGTGCTCGAATGGATTCTGTGCTCCATTGTTTCTTGAACATTGAACGTACTGAAGTCCAGTATTCTATATTCGGTGTGCATCGGTAAACATCCAATAGAGGTCCAGTATTGAACATTTGATGTGTAGGTATATACATCCAGTTACATACAGTTTATGGATGTATCAAGTTGATCCAATACTGTTCATCCAATGGTCATGCATCTACGTTGGTACCATGAGTAACATTAGGATTATTGGTACATATGTTTCATGTTGGTCCAATATTGTACGTCTATTGATCATTCATAAGACGTACGATACGAAATGTACAGAGCACATCCACAAAACATCCAATGGACATCCATATCGAGTCCTGGACGTTTGAATCAATCTCTAACCTGAAAAAGACGTCTATTGGACGTCTCAAACACCACAAAGCATTTATTCTTGCCATGTATCCTCACTGATCACGTAGCAATGCAGAAGACCGTCCCTCAATCCATCTGTCCACTCAAAGCGTCCTTGTTCATTCCGATCGTTTTGTGTTAGCAAATCCTCGTTTGCGGTCCCACTACCTTGCTTTTGGCCGAGCTAATCCAAGGGGGTCGGTTGCGGGGGCCTCTATCTCGTATGTCTGGAACCAAGTCTTTTGTTCTACCAGGGTTAGTCTAGTATACCCACGACCGACATCAGAGGAAATGCTTTTTCTGTCCTGGGTGCACCTGCGCTGCCAATTCGATTTGCACCTGTTGCTCAGGTAGGTGGTGTCGCTACTCACCAGGTTTTCAGATGTTGGTTGGCCCCCCTGCCTTTTATTGTTATTGTTATTATTATTAGCGCAATTCATATTCATCACTGCACTTTGGGAATTATTCCCATTGTCAGCTCCATTATTGAAGTATTGAAAATCATTTACATTGATCTGTTAATAAAAGGCCAATCTAACATACTTGAAATGAATAATAAACCTATTGCTTCCATGTAACAAGACTGGCACCAAAGTTCTCACAATTATTCACAGTTTAGCTACATGTGATTTTTTCGCACGACAGAAATATTGCGGACAGTAATTCATCCGTATAATTATCTAATAATCAATAAAAACCAATTATTTTATATTTATTCTGTGATTTGAGAGTATGTGTAGCCAACGGACCAAAACTTTGGTATGCAATCGATTTACAAATCTGCCTGCAACACGATCTCGATAAAAGTTTTTAGTTATCAAATCGATTTATTGTGTGGATATAAAAGTGACATGTAGTTTATTATTTTTATCAGTTCAAGTTTGTTTGAATCAGAACCAATATCGTCATTCACAATGAAATCTGTGAGTATAGTAGATTTTTTGAAAAGTTAGAGCCAATAATTCCAGTAAAAATTTTATTAATTTTAATTAATTCAAACTCTCTATCAAACTCTCAGCGTTTATTGGATACTTCGCTACACGCTTTGTGTCTCATCATCCATCCTGCCAACTTAAAACCATTTTTTTTGCTACCTGGACTTACTAAAATTATAGAAAAGCTGGCTGAAAAAAGGAATTGTATTGCTTCTAAAAAGAAATAATATTATGTCCAGTCAGTTTCGGATTCAAATATCAAAAAGTACGAGACTTTCATCTATTAGAAGATATATATCCGCATCTGAATAATTAAGAAATGGAACAGTTTTCTGTAATCTTTCAAAAGGATTTGATTGCTAGTATTGTGAAATCCTGCTGCAAAAACTAGAAGAATATGTTCGAAATGTTCGTCGAGAAGGTTCTGATCCTACTTATCAGGACGTTACCAAAATGTCACACTGTGTGGCAAACATATCAACAAGGGCGTCGCTAATTTTTTTCTTGGGGGGTAATGGCTTTCTTGGGGGGGCGGTAAAGGCTTAAATTTAATTGAAAAATACTAAAAATACTAGTATATAACTATTTTTGGGGGGGAGGGTGGTAATTAACCCCAGTACCCCCCCATATCGACGGCCTTGCATATCAAATCTCCAGACCATAACAGGTCGAGTACCACTGTTCCACCAATTTTTTTTACACAAGACATATCTGCATGGTGAAAACACACTCGTTTTGCAACTTGTTATATAAGTAGCTATTTCCGTTAACTTGCTGTCGCCCTCCTACGAACAGCAGTCCTCAAAAGTCAACTTGTGCGAGGATTAACGAGATCTTATTTCATAACGTGCGATTCCTAGCACGTTCCGAGGAGAGTAGATCTCGAAAAGAGGTCGACCGTAATAAATGATCCAAACACAACCTCGCCTTGTATTGCTTGGCTTTACATATCGATGACTCTCGCGCTCAGTTGACGTGAAAGATTGGTTTGTTCGAGATTTCGTGCAGTTTACAGGAAACATGCTTTATCATAAGTCCACAGAATGCCTACTAACTAAAACCACAAGATAAAATCATTAAAAAAAAATGTTCAAAGTCGAGCTTATATTCAAAACCCAATTTTTTTACTTGTGTATTGTAGGTTTTTCTGTGAGATTCTGGTTCTGCAAGCTTTTGAGTCTGTTACTTACAGAATAACCTACATTATAGATCTAAAGAAATTAATTTTTACTCTTCAGCGCATTTTAATAAAAACTCTTCTTTGAGAAGTTTTCTTTTCATTATATTTTTTTATTATTAGCTAACTGGCAATATATTATTACTATGTTATAAAACAAATGTTATTTCTTTGACAGATCATCCTGTTATGCGTTGTCGTTGGTATGGCTGTAGCTGGGCCCCATGGAGGACATGTAAGTGAATATAGTTTATTTCAAACTGCTGTATTTAACGGCCACCAAACTGAGTTCAATAATTACCATCAGAGTCAAGCAATTTGCCAATTCTTAGACTTCATCAATCTAAGGTGTCAGTGGTCAAAACATCTGCTAGCGCTGAAACCAGTCGGATTCCGGATTGGAAACGATAAATGACCACATACCTTGTTGAAATGCAAGTGTATACCCTTTCATCCATAACTATTTCACAGTTGTCTTCCATTCTATCCAGATGTGACGCTCTGTCCACCGCTTTTCATCTTTCTTCACTCTTTGCAGTGACGTCAAAACAGCTGGGAAATTTAAATTGGAGTGCGTTGAGGCGGGACATTTGAATCTGGATATTCAGAATTACAGCAACACCTCCGATTTTTAGCCAAATCGTAAACAATACACAACGTAGTCCACTCTGTTGTGATATCACAGCATTCAATTATTATAAAGGGTTTAAAATGGGTTGGCTTTGGTTTGAAATTCACAAACAGCAGATGCCATGTGATGAATTCACGGCGTTGCCACGTTGAGTGTTGAAATAGCAAGATGAGGGTGGAAGAGCGCAGCGCAGCGACTGTGATCTACATCATGATGTGCTCTGGCAGCAGCCGTCAGCAGCGCGTTGAACTCAGTTTGACAACAGCTGCCAAGGTATTTGGATCTTTGAATTGAAGTTACTTCCATTTTTCTCTGAAACAAGTCTCTGTGTCCCCTGTCCCATCTGGAACCTAATCTGTGACTGGATTTTAGAATTCAGGAAATCATCTGTAGACTTATTTCATTTTTCCTTCATTTAAGGATAATGCCCATTACAAATTCGAATATGGCGTCCACGACCCTCACACCCACGACCACAAGTCCCAGCACGAGCACAGGGATGGGCACCACGCCACCGGAGGGTATACCCTTAAGGAAGCCGATGGAACCCACCGTATCGTGAAGTACAAATCTGGCCCACATACCGGCTTTGAAGCAGTCGTTGAAAGGGTTGGGCATGCCCAACACCCCGCTCATTACGGACATGGGCATGGTCATGGACATGGAGGAGTTGGAGGAACCAGCTACGTTGGAGTCACCCACTGGGCAAATCAAGGCAGCGAAGGGCATGGGCATTAAGTACTGAAGATAGATGTTGTTGTTTTCTGTTACTAAATGAAGTAAACTACTGAAATATTAAATGTTGTTGTTTTGATTGATTGAAAGTTTGGTTTTGTGAAATAGATTCCTTTCTTGACATTATCCTTGCACAGTCGAAAATTGAGAAAACACTCGAGCTAACGCTCTCGTGTAATCGATTATTTTCAATACTCTCGTGGTATTACTATTAATAATATTTACAGCGTTTCGACTACAGAATAATTATAAAGTATCGAAAAACGAAACATGTTGCGGCTGGTTAGCAATATTCACAGCAATAACATTCACGATAGATAAACCAAGGTAGCTGTGTCTGTTCGGCTTTCAGAAACTAGCTGACGTTAATAATTAATGAAATCTGATAACGAATTCTTGATAATTTGAAACTGATATGAATAAAAAACGGAAAGTGATGAAGACTAAATAAAGAAAATAGTAGATAGTGCGATTATGGTTTTTTTGGCAAAGCGTGAAGAAAAATGTATTCCTAGCTTTACAGAGAATGATTGACTAATTTTAAAGACGATTCTTAGAAAACCTACCTAAACATCGTCCCAATGGACCAGTTATTTGAAAGGTAAGAGAGATATATGAAATTCATTTCTTATTTGAAAAAAAAACTTTCAAGAAAGCTGAAGAATTTTTCAGAAATCTTGTTTTTTGATTTTCAGATACCTATGAAACCATCGGATTTTTCCAAGTTCCAAAATCACATTTATTCAGAAAACAATTTACGCATCTTTGCATTATTTAACAGTTATCTGTTATTATTTTCGAGATAACATTGATAAAAACTTATAGAGCAAACCTGTTTCGCCTATCATGTTGGCATCATCAGAAGATAATTCGAACTGATATAGTATTAATCATGGCTCGATCTATTTGCATTGCTACCAACTCAACCCTATTAAAGTTCAGCTAGCCTGAAATCGATAATGAAATATTCAAAATACCCTAAATTTACTGCTGGATCATCTGACAGGCATTGAAAGCCTGTCCCCAACGTACTGAGAGGTAATTATAACAACAAAGGGTGGATTAACCCTTCATATTCATGCCGTAAAACCTGCCGACTGAATATAATTAGAGAATAGCGACCCCTTTTTGCGTTATACAGCACTATATAAAGAATCTGACGTTTTTTCTTTACGAAATTGTAACCTGTGCGAAGATGCTAAAAAATGAACCGAGTGCTTGATTTTCATTCACATGGACTTATCTTTACATAAATAGAAGTCGTACACGTATGTACTAGCTTATTTTTTTTTTCCATGAAAATCACAGCTCTCTACCACAAACATTACACTGAGAAATCTGCATGACATAACTGTTTTTTTCTACTAGCGTGTCGAAAAATCCACTTTTCCGCACTCATTGTAGTTTTGAAAGAGTAATTTTTCCGCACTAGTGCGGACATTTTTTTTCCGCACTCTTTTATTATACTGACATTTAAATATTGCGTCGCAGAAGGTTAAAATAGAAAGCTTACTAAGTATGGTTGTATATATGGGTGTATATATTTAATAATTTGTATATATTTAATAATCTGCAATCGCGTGCGGAAAAGTATCACTTTCCGCATTTGTTAGGTACACTACTATTTCAAGATATTTTCTTAGTACTTTTTTTTTCGACCAAAAACAAGTCGAATCGTTAATAGTCACATATTTTTATAGTAACAATGTTGATGTAGTTACTGCTTACTATACTATATTTCAGTATTTGATATTCCCGTCATTGGTAATCATTTTTTTTTCCGATTCCCAATATTTTTCTCTTTTATCCTTATAAATATATTAATATTTATTTATTACCATAATATAACAATCAGCCGATCTGTGCATATAACTTGATATTAATTCTTGAAAGGATCGTATTTAACCGAGCACCAAAGTAATATTGATATGATTTCCAAATATTTATTTGCGTCACCAAAAATCATAGTTGAGCACCAAAATTTGATTACCAAATTATTTAGTCCCAACGTATTGAGTTTTGAAGTTTATTTATATCATTTCAGCAGCAACTAATTATTGTTGACACCACGAATCTAACTTGAACTAAATATTTGAGCACCAAAATTAACCTAGCTTACGAGTCAAAAATGCGTGAATTCGTTTTTTGCTCGCGCTTGACACAGAAACCTAACCTGAGCAAGCTAACCTAGCTTGCGATTCAATAATGCGTGAATTAGATTTTAGCTCGTGCTTGACACACAGACCTAACCTGAGCAAGCTAACCTAGCTTGTGTGTTAAAAATGCTTGAGAGATTATTTAATGTTTTTGGTGTTTATGTATTACAATAGGTACGACTTTGATAATTATGCCAACTTTTTAACATTCCAAATGTCCATAAATTCTATTTATGGTTGAGGTTTCTTGGCGCTTGTTCATTACTTTTGGTGGCCAAATATCACATTGGCACGTGATGTTGTAGCACAATAATTATTTTGGAGCTCATATAAAATATTGTGTTATAAATCTACCTACCACTTGTACGTCATAGACCTTCGTTTATACTTGTGCCTTGTACCTTGTACCTTGTGCCTTGTGCATTCGCGTAGTAACGGTAGATTCAGTCACGAATTTGTTAACGGGCAAATTCGTCACGAATTTGCCCGTTAACAAATTCGTGACTGAATCTACCGTTGCCGGTGGGAGAGGTAGGGAGTAGAGTGCATCGGGCTCTGCCCACCGACGTCTTCATTTAGGCAGTAGACAGAATAGAAGACACTTCGATTTCAATAAAAGCAGTGTTCAAGTTGATTTTCTTGCTCAGTAGAATGCAGATTTTGCAGCAAGTTTCAAATGTCAGTTCTTCTGAATAATTGGGGATTTGAAGACCCTATCACAAGGTTCGAAGGTAAAAACCGAACATTTTCTATTTCAGTTTGTTTTTGTTCATAATGAAACTCAGCAATATGGTCGCCGATGATATACTACCTTTTATTATCACACATAAAACTGTACTTATACATTTAAAAAGCATCTTCCTTTCTTGTAAATCATTAGGTAAGATAAAGCACTATACCTGTTTCTGCTCCGTTTTCGTTCAACGTGTGGAACATAATCGTTAGTAACCACTTTATTGGATGGATCATAATTCCTGCTTCTGCATGTCCCCTGCCAGTACGATTTGGCGGACAATTTTACTGCAGTTTTTTTTTTCAAGAAGAATTTCCTGTGCTACTTGATGATGTTCCGTTGGCAATAAGAAATCAAATATGGTATATGCAGCATGGTGCACCAGCACATTTTAGTGTAATGGTTCGCAAATTCAAATCGCTGAAGAGGCAGTGGTGCGCCTCAAAAATGGCCACAGTTCCCTTGACCTCAACGGCTCAGATTACTTTTTGTGAGGCCATTTTCAAGACGCCATTGTACACTTCGGAGGAACGAAGAGAAAATCGTTGCAGCTTATAATATACAAAATACTCGGGGGTAATACCACAAGAGCTCAGATTTAGCAGAAAGAACTGAATCCAAATCTCGATATACTTACTGGAATATTATTTGCTGTTTAATTGTGTTTTTGACATTTACAATTGTCAAACTGATGCGATGCGCAACGCTTGATAAACACTTTTCAAAGGAATATCAGTTCCAAAGTTACTTTCTACTACTTATGGAACCAATTACCAGCTTTTGATCTCTCACACTCATTATTTACCTGCATGGCAGAACTCAGACGGTAGCACTGAATGAATTCCCCAAGGAAGTCACCTTGGACCGTAATTCACATGAATGAAATTATTGCGTCTTTTGAATATTGCTCAATCTTACTCTAAACAGACGACGTGGAAATGTATCGTGCAGTGAATGCCCTGGATGACTGCAAACAGCCTCAAATTGTTTTGTGATAATAAGCTTTTATAGGGTCCATAGGGGTGGCTAAGAAGACGGATGTCCATTGTCCAAAATGTAATATTTTGACTATTTATTCAATCGAGGGGAAGTCTTTATGATGCCCTAATATTGTACATCCACTTGAAACTGTTAACTGAAGTTCTGACATGACAAGACTTCACCAGTAGAAAAAAAACATAAATTGATAAATCAACGATTTGATTTTATTCAAAACTAGTTTTTGGACATAAAATATTTGTCCTTTTAACCACCGATAAATACAAAATAAAAAACCATGAAATGAAATTTGTATCTGAAGTGAAAGATCCAGATGTACTCTAAATTAACATTCAAGCCGCATTTGGAAAAGACGATTATCGAATGCCATAAAATTACGGGACTGCCAGAATTTCAAAAATGCAAAATCACTTCTTATCATTCATTATGCTTATCATAGTAAACTCTGCACTTCGCATCTGTTTTTAAGAATCCCCAGTATCAAGTTCCAATAGAAAGAATTGAGATAGTACGCAGAAAAAAATTCCTAGATGTATTGCTTACCAAACGAATGCAAAATCACAGAATAGATGTAACTACACTGATGCGTGAACACAATAGACCTGTCAAAGATAGGCGAAATGTAACATACTTGATAATGGTCTTCAAACTGATGAAGGGACTGGCGCAGGGCCCACATTTATTCTCAAAGATTGAATTCAATGCTCAAAGTAGTCAGTTAAGAAATCCATAATTTTTCGAAATACCTTTCAAAAAACCAACGCTGCTCAGATTCAACCATTATGCAGGATGCTAAGAACATTTGTAATGACATTAAATATTTTGACCTAGGTTTGAATTCGATCATCTTTGAGCGATCTATAGACTCACTGATCTCACACTTATTGTATTACCTTATTTAGTATTGCCATATGTTTCTGTTTGTTCATGTTTTGTTTTCTTTCTTCTTTTTTCTTGATCACAACCCACTAAACTGATTTATTATGTAGAGAGTTCTGTTTATTGGATTTTTCAATCTGTTTATAACCCCTATATTGATAAATAAATAAACAGGTAAATGATGCAATACTCACCAATTCCATACCCCTTCATAGCCTCCCCTGCCGGTTCCAAAGCGAACTTGTACGCGTGATCATTCACCTCCAAATGCCTCAAGCAACCCTTGAGCCCCCTGCTGATCGGCAACTTTTCCGTCAAACCGGTTGTATTTCCAGGCCCACCAATGAAGAGCGGCTCCCTGAACGTTATCCTGGAAAACAACCCCTTGCTCCGGCCCTGTACGTGCTTACCGCTGTTGAGCTGCAGCCAGGCGTCCCAGCGGTGCCTGTACAGGGTGATGTGGTTCCACTGGTTCAGCAGGACGGTCTCTTCGGATCGGACCACTCCTATGCCGGAGCCGCAGTCGAAACTAGAAGAAATAAATATATTTTTCTACGACCACATGGAAATATGCCCATTTCATGCGCTTTATCTATCAAAGAAGTAAACACTTTTTCATTTCTACATCGCGAGCTGAACTGT
This sequence comes from Chrysolina haemoptera, assembly GCA_958298965.1. Classification (NCBI taxonomy): domain Eukaryota; kingdom Metazoa; phylum Arthropoda; class Insecta; order Coleoptera; family Chrysomelidae; genus Chrysolina; species Chrysolina haemoptera. Next base: position 4,155,603 of record OY282590.1, on the reverse strand, counting down.
AATGATAATTTCAGTACAGGATATTTCATTTTCCACAACTTTCATGAACTAGTACAACATTTTTATGGTCATTAATAATATAAAATCGAATCAAGTTTGTTAACGTTCTGATAATTTGACATCTCCCATCAGTATTGACAAAATTCGTTTGAAAAAATAAGTAATCGAAAATGAGTAGTGATAGTGAGGATGATTTGACATTGACACCGCTAATTTCGATATAAAGATTGATGATGATGATGTAAATTGCCCATGCAGGGTTTTCGAAGCATGTGCAATTTACAAGCATATATTTTTGACCCTTGTGTCTGTAAACTGCAAAACAGTTCACTTACGTTCCATTATGTCATATTTTCTTTGGTGGTGGAAAGTATTAACTTCCTCATAATACTAGAGAAATTCATCATGTGGGGTCAAAAACCCTGGGCACCCATGTATCTGAATCGGCCTTTAGATTGCTTAGGTTTCCAATCATTCATGTATCCATTCTATTGTTTCTCCATGTTCACTTGGTAAATACAAATGAAGTAATCATCCATCATCAGCGAATTTGAGCACACATTCAATGTAGCATCAGCTGTATATAAAACAAACAATAACGGGCCTTCTACAGATCCCTGAGGAACGAGCATCCATCGCAAAATATAATAAAGCCACATCAACGTCTGTACAATCCATTACTGATGTTTTTAACGGATTGTTTATTGGCTTCCAGATCTCCGGAGTCGCAAGTAAAGATGCTTTCGTGAATTGTCTGTAAACAGCCATTTTATTACTTACAGAATTTCGTCAATCCATGACATTAAGTTTAACAATGGCATGACTCGTTTACTTCCATGGTTTTATGTGCAATATATGTGTCACTTGTTCGTGGGTCGTGAAATTATTGGCAGAAAACTACCATTTTTCGAACAATGAGATTCTACTTGGAGAAACAGAACTTTCTGGAAACTTGGTGTAGACTGATCGATGATTTAGCAATTAGGAGACACATATCAGAATTGCTTCAGCTGCCTTCGTTCTTGAAATCCTGCCAATAAAGCGAGTTTTTTTTTACTTTGACAAGAATGCAATAAATGTTCAGAGTATACAGCGCATCTGTAAAAAAATAAGTTATACCGGGTGACCACGATTGAAGGTACGCCCCACAATTTTTCTATAGTTTCGAAAATACAGATTTTAAATTTGGTATGTCGCTTTAGTATTTGAATATGCATATTTGGATCCCTCTACTGAAAATTCACCACTTCCGTTTTTTTTTTTCAAATGATATTTTGTACATATTTTTTTGTTATCCGAAAGAGCACGTAATTTGTGAAAAGAATTTTCTTCAAAATTGAAAATCGGTTGAGAAATGGCGGAGATACAGTTGATTGTTCAGTCAAACAAAGTTGGCCATGAAATTCAAACTCTTAAATTATCACAACTGACAAACGACATCAGAAGTTATCCGAGAAAGTTTTGAAGTATAATTTCAGCTTCCATATATTCCAACAATTATCAAAAATTACGTAAAAACGGAGTGGTATCCATAAAGAAATGCTCACAACTGCTATCAAATGGTAACGCTTGTTCTTTCCACTTCGTCATGATGACATTTGCCCCCCCCCCTCTTTCCGGGCCTGTCTAAGCTGCCTACGTTGAAGAACATTCAATTTAAGGAACACTCATCATGAAACCTGATTGTATTTTCGTTTCCTTTAAGGTGCAAATATAGTGGAGCGGGAAGGGTAGAGGCACGCGCCGATACTAGCGGTACCGCAGGAGACGTACGAATAAAAGCGACATTTCAAAGAGATAACCAAAGAGGGCCGGGATTTTCAGTGGTTTGTGCTTTCCAGTTGTTGACATGTTTTCAGACAGTGACGACGAAATTTTATTTTATTTATTCTCAAATTCTGTTTATGTTTACTTATTACACAAAATATATTTTGACCTACCTGTTGATTGGCATTCTTCAGCTACTTCTGCACACAATCTGTCTAAAATATATTGACTTCTGTTATCAGGGTGCGACTGATTCATTATTGCCCTTCCATTATAAACAGAGTTTATTAGTTGTTCCTTTTCCATTTTCCTTTCAACGTAGTACTAACCACCAAACAAGTTAAATCTATACTCCCCGCTCCAGATGGCTCTCTGCGGCAACTCGTCGCTTATAGCTTTAGTATGTGTGTTTAAACTTTAAATACAGTAGGATATTTGAATCGCTCTCTTATCTCACCGCGTGCCTCTACACTCCCCGCCCCACTATATTTGTATTCTCTCGGGAATTCTCCAAAACTTTTCACCCGCGTAAACTGACAGTTGCTAGGTAAGTTTTGATAAGTGTTGGAATATATGGGAGCTGCAATTACATGAGAACCTCAGGTTTCAACTGTATCCCACTTCTAAGCTTCCTCTGGTAACTTCTGATGTCGTTTGTCAATTATTGTGATGTTTTAAGTTCGAGTTTTATGGCCAACTTTGTTCGATTGAACAATCAACTGTATCTCCGCCATTTTTCAACCGATTTTCAATTTTGAAGAACAGTTTTATCATAAATTGCGTGCTATTTCGGATAATGAACAAATTTTTTACGGGATGTCATTCGAAATAAAAGTTTTAGGTCCGGTTCAACCGGAAGTAGTGAATTTTCAGTAGAGGCTTCAAAATATGCCTATTCAAGTACTATAGCGCACATCAAAAACTATAGAAAAATTGGGGGGGGGAACCTCACCTCGTGGTCACCCGGTATAGTCATTCACCAAATATGATTTGTGGGTTATAGGTATACAAAGTATCCCAAAACATTCTTTATCATCTCAAAGTATCTCAAAGTGGGAAAAAGATATGGCGTTAATGAAGTTGACCGCACTATAATGAAGTGAGAGGCGACCAATCTGACTGTGAAGACGTTGCAATAAACATAAAACGTTTATGGAATATTTCAAAAGTAATGTAGTTATTAATAATCGAAACAATGTTTCTAAACATTCCTGAAATGATTCATAATCATAGAAAAACATCGAAAACATCGAGAACCATCTGAGGTCCATTGCCAAGAGTGCCTCTCAAAAAATTGGTTTTCTGTTTCGAGCCAAGAAGTAATTTACTTCCCGTCAACTGACTATGATATATAAGGCACAAATTCGACTGTTCTGGAATACTCTTCCCATATAAGGGGTGCAGAACCCAAACACATATTGAAACTCTTAGATTCTGTCCAGAAGCGAGCCGCTCGCCTCGTCAGTGATACTTCGCTCACAAGCTCGCTTATTTCTCTGGAACATCGCAGAAAGGTTGGCGATCTGTCTCTGTTTTATAGAAATTTACATGGACGATGCTCTTCCGAAATATCGTCAATCGTTCCACCGTTAGCGGTCCCATCGGCAAAGCTTTGGAACTCACTGCCTCGGGAGGTGTTCTCTGAGTGATACAGCCTTCAAAAATTCAAGAAGAATATGAATTCCTACCTACTTTTTTCTGCTGTCTTGATGTTCTCTGAACAATAAAAAATTTTCCTTTTAGTGGGAACCAGAAATTAAAAAAATAGGCTGACGTCTGGCAGATCAACTCTGCCGTGTATGACGCCGCACAGACTTTGTTCCAAGCCGTCAGAAGGGATACCACCACTCTTGAGAGACATGAACGACGCATACACAAGATCAAGTCGTCTTGTATCCAGTATGTGAATACAACTGCGGCACTTCCAGCAACCGGATGACATAATTATTTTCCAATATCATCCTCAAACGAAAGGGCAACCAACATATGGTAGAATATTCCCAAGCATATATGTTTAAGAAATAGTTTTGAAATAGAAATGTTTACTGGGTCTTTTCAAAATTCGGCGACCAGCTACAACGGGGAGAGATATATTTAATAAATAATTATATAAAGGTTGAAACCACATACCTCCTAATCCTGACGTAGGTTTTCCTACAGCTGAAAAAGTTGATTCGACACCAAAAATCAGTAATTCGCCCCGAAGCGTTAAGACAAATAACAATAATAGCCGTCCTCTATCCGCACAGGCTTTCATCATCTAGATATTGGGCCGAATTAAGTATCAAATTTAAGCTTTGGTGAGAAATATTCCTTCCAAAATTTAACTTTCATTGTATCAAAAATGTGAAGTAGTGATTCAAACAATTGTTGGACTAGTAGATGTTTGGCCTTTCCAGGATTTGCCAAAAATAAATGTTCAGCGTTGCAACCTGGCAATTCTCAACTAGCAACATTCCAGTGTTGCTACGTCGTATCGCATTTCTTGACTAATATAGGTTAAGTGGAGATAATAGCCCATATAATATGATTTAAGACCGTTTCAATTTCCTCCAATCATCAACATCCTTCATAATCGGGGTGTGAAAATCATCGTCTAATATACTTATCGTCCATCAAAATGCGAATACGAGGTTCCATCTGATATTGAACAATATCGTCATTTCGCTTACATTTCCATGACAGAAGATTTGTTCCAAATGGTAAATTTTGGTGAATTTATCAATAAACTAATTGATTGACATTGTGTATCGATGAATAAAATAACGCGGAAAGTGCATTTCATTACAATATATATTTGTTGGCTGTTTCAATTTAACAAATGGAGAATTAGGCGACAAATTATTAACGTTTCATTGATGTGAGCGAAACTCACTACATGGATAATATACAGGTCACCCAATGCATATATCCAAAAATATAATGGCTATTACCACGACAGACATTGAATTACATCTAACAGATATTTGTGCAACGTTCTTTCATTATTACACTAAGCAATTGCAACTGGGTTTTCTTAGAAGAACGTTGCACCCCTACTTGCAACCCTCAAATCAAAAGACTTGAGCGGGATGGAAATGAAAATGGAAATGAAAATACGAACAAGTTTGGATTTAATACTGAAGAAAGTATTAATAAATGAAGAAGAAGGCGTTGTGATATATGGAGTTAGCCCAGCAGACTGGAGTTAAAAAAAAACATAGCGAAATATAACCTCTAGAAAAAGATGAAATTTACCTCGAATTCATAAAGTATGGAGGTCATGAGTTAATGAAGAAAATACTTACTTCAATAATAAAAAAATATGGGCAGAGAAAAAAATACCAGAAGAATGGAAGACAAGACAAATAATAACTCCATATGAATGGAGACCAAGAAATCGTTAAGGATGGCCGAGGAATAACACCACCCAATACAGTTGATAAAATAATATCATCAATAATATAAACAAGGCTGGCAAATGTCACAATAAACATAATGGAATCATATCAAAGTGGATACCTCGAAATGTTTTAGATTTTGAAAGAAAGATTGATTCCATAAAATAGAACTGAAGGCGTTCGTTATCCAACAGAAACTGACTGAGTCACAGAAGGAACACAAAGAAGGGCAAGAAAGGGAATTACAATTGGAAAGAATCAGTATCAACAATGTTATTTGATCTAACCCCAGAATTCACATGGCGAGGAAAATTAACAAAAGGAAAGAGAGAAGTAAAGCCATTGCGTGAGCTGATAATTTGGCCGTAATTAACAAGACCAGAAAATTAAAGATCAAAATAATTGGACTTGGAGTCAATCTAGAAATCACAAAACTATTGAGATACGGAAGGAAACAAAATGGAAATATTGAAATAGGAACAACACAGTTTGAAGAAGTCAGTAAGTTCAAATGGTAAGGAGTGATGAGAACTAAAACGGGAGAGAGAAGGAGAAATAAAAAAACGCATAATAAGTACAACATTTTTCGAAAGTAGAATAGTAACAACGATAACATGAATGAATTATTAGACCAATAATATTATTCGTGTTAGAGACGATGACAATGAGATACTTAATAAAGACGAAGGAGATTTGAATGAATTTGAAAGAATTATTATGACGGCGATACTGGGGCCAATTGAAATTTCCGAAGAAGAATCCAGAATAACAGCTTAAAATCCAAAATCTGAAAATTATTGGTAAAACTGTGATAGGCGCGTTTGAAACATTGAATTTCTTTCAATTCTTGAATTCAATATCCCTGCCAAGTTTAAATGTCATACTGTTGAATCTCTGGAAACTATGGCTAAGAAATCGATGATAGCCGTTATATCCAAAATAGAAAAAGGTCAAGGAGTCACCTCCTAAGGCAATACCTTGATAGACTTTCTCGATTACGTCACCGATACCTCTGTCGCCCCATCCCCTATTATTATTACAGCAAATACCGAAACCGTTTACATTATCCAGATAGATCGTGGGTGGACTAACTCTCGACCCCTCGACACAAATTCGGGTCGTGTCTAACAACCTGAAATCGTACACGAAAGGCCTACAAATAGCGATACGATTTTACGTGGAACTTAATTAGTACAGTCGGTATGGAAATGTCCTACAAAATTATGCAGCATGGATATGTTTATTCATAAACTGTTAGTAGAGGTCCCATACAGGGCCGATCCTAGCAGGTGTGCAGCGCGTGCCCCGTTCACGATCGGCACGCGGCTCGCACTTCAATGGTCAAAAACTTTATTTTAGCAGTCTCCTTTGTTGAAGAGATGTGGCATAGCCATAATTTTTCTGCTACTTTACCAATATGAGGGAAAATGAGAAAAACCATTCTCATTTGAATATGCTCATTCAATTTTGATTTAACATACAATAATACATGTAACAAAATAATGATAAGTGTAAAGAAATATTAGGAAATTTGTACGGGGTGTTTTTGAGCGTTTTTTGAAGTTTTCATTTCTACCCGGACCTTTGAGAGCGGTACGAGTCATTATTTATTTTATATAATTTGCTCTAAATTTAATAAACAGGAAGTGGAATCAAGAATCCATTATTACACACTTTTTCTAAAAAAAAAAAAATAATGTTATACTTCTTCAACAACGCTAGAGGTAACTGTTTTCGATGAATTTTAAATTTTCGCCTCTATTTTCTATGGTGACATTGTAATGTGTGTACAAATTTTCACGTTTTTAAAATGATAGGCAATTGCTCGAAATACGAAGTATACTTAAAAGATTGTTACCATTTCATCTCCCACTATATCAATTTTCGAGGGTTTATTTCTTAGCCATTATATCCTATTGGGTCATAGCAATGCTAGAAATGTTCACCTTTTTAAATTGGTAGTGAATTGCTCAAAATACAAGTCATACTTCAAGGGTATTTACCACAGATCGATAAAAAACCGTAGTTACCCTTATATCACTCTTATATCAATTTTCTCGTGTTTATTCCTCAGCCATCATTTTTTATGGTGTTACTGTAATGTGTGTAAAAATTTTCACGTTTTTAAATTGATAGGAAATCTGTCAAAATACGAGTCTTACTTCAAATCAATAAAAAACCGTATTTATCCTCATTATATCAATTTGCGAGTGTTTATATTTTCGCTTTTATTTTGTATGGTATCATAGTGATGTATGTACAAAATTTCACCTTTTAAAATTGGTAGGAAATTGCTCAAAATACGAGTCATATTTCAAGGGTATTTACCTCAGATCAATAAAAAACCGTATTTACGAAGTATACTTCAAAGAATATCGCCCTTTCATCTCCCATTATATCAATTTGCGAGGGTTTATTTCTTTGCCATTATATCCATCAGGGCCGATCCTAGCACGCGGCTCGCACTTCAATGGTCAAAACAAACTTTATATTAGCGGTCTCCTTTGTTGAAGGGATGCGGTATCGGCTTATTTTTTCTGTTACTATACCAATATTAGGGAAATTGAGAAAAACCATTCTCATTTGAATATGCTCATTCAATTCTGATTAAACATACAATAATACATGTAACAAAATAATGATAAGTGTAAAGAAATATTTGGAATTACTGTTGTACGGGGTGTTTCTGAGCGTTTTTTTAAGTTTTCATTTTTACCAACACCTACGGTACGAGTCATTATTTATTTTATATAATTTTCTCTAACTTTCCTTCGGTCCTGCATATTGAGTCATCCTAGTTCCGCCAATTTTTTTACATTTTAGTCCTTCAAAAAGCCATTAAACATTGGCGAAAGCTCAGGAAGCAGAAAAGAGTAATTTCTTTTTCATTTGACCGAATCCCCGAAGAAGAGTTTTTCTATATATAATATGATGTATAATGTATTTTTACTTGAGCGACTGTACTAAACGGCCCTGCGTGACACCTGGCAGGTGGCTCCGGATCAATACCGCCGTCTACCGTGAAATGTTCCACGCTTCTTTGCCATGTTCCGGTTATTATCTCGGATACAATCGCGAGCCAATCTGATTCAGCAGTACACCTTGAGGTGTGCGAAAGAGCGCAGTTTGTTTTGGATTTTGGAACGAGAAACAGCAGGTTTGAAATCAGAGAATGAATCAAGGCTTATAGTATTTTTTATAGACACATGAAAAAAAAACCGTCTCGAGGGTTTCATTAATACTAGTTTCTGAAATTAAAAAACATGGTGATTGATCGACAGGGGGCGCGGGGGTAGCATGAACTCAAAATTTTCAAATGGCATGGGGGGTCACGTGTCAGAATTCAATTCTCTTTGAGCTCAGTGAGTTTCTACAGTTGTCACCAGTATTAGATGAACAGTCGTTATATCGTTATTAATTTTGCATGGTTATTCTGTTCGCGATAGGTTAGTCAGGTCACGTTAGGTTTGCTAGTAATTCACGCATTTTCAACTCAATTTGCCTCATTCTTATCTTTTCGTTTAAAATTCCCGCCATTGCAGTGACCAATCACAGAGCGCTTATTGCGTTCCTTTTATTGTCGTCTATATTTCAGTGAGTTCACAGTCTCGAGTCGTTGGTATGGCGACTTAAATCACACTCTTGATAGTTTATTATTTCTCTAGCAATTCTCCAATTATTTTTTCCAAAAATAAACTTTTATTTCAAACCTGTGACTGAGTGCATCGTGAAGTCTGTGATTTGTGCCATTTGTAGTCCTGTGCTGTGTCTTATCTCTTGCCTTGTGGTTTCCTAACCTAACTTATGAACATAATTTCTGGTTGTGAAGGAATTTGAAGCTATTTTTACAATCAAAAGAATACGATGATCTGAGAAAATATAATATCACGTATTTATTGCTGTTGTGAGCCGTGACTTCTATACTGTTCAATAGGTATTATGTTTTATAATTGATGTAAATGTTTGTGTCAGAATTCAAAATAATTTATAAATGTTTTTTCTAAAATCACTTTCCATCATTATCTGTTTCACTTTTTCTAGTTATTGGTATGTCACTTTCTATTGACTAGGATTATGGGTAATAGGAATCCTTGAAAATTGTTATCCTAAAAAAATCTTAGGATGTCCAAGGGATGTCCATGGAAGACCTCGCAGGGACATATAATGGAAGTCCCCAGAACGTTCCAATTTGTAACATCGGATGTCCCCAGGACATCCTAAGGACGTCGTTTGACCAGTAATGGACGTCTTCGGGACGTCTTGAATGTCTTAGATTTATGTCCTGTGGACGTTCTGAGGACGTATTCGTGTTATCTGGGGCATAACAAGAAGGAATACATTTGACCCACTGCATCGATAGAAACTCTGCTAAGGAATGAGGGGAAAACTAAATTACAGATCTGCAAACATAGCTGAAACTGTGGAAATATGCACGCCCACCAAGATATCACGCATATTCGCCTAAGGTCATTCTAAATATGTCGCCAAAAGCCGGAAGACGACCTTCTATTTTTCTCAATCTAATAATATTATGAGGCTCAGCATTTGAGCCGTATTTGTTCCAGACGAATCCTCTACTTGTAGATTAGTAGGGCTAAAAGTAATCCTGTAGGTGTCTTATCGTTAATGAATTTTTAAAGACGATGACGTGACAAATACAACGAATGCGGGAAGCTAAAGACACTTGTTAGTTATATACAAATTCTTCGCTTCATTCACAAATACAAACTACAAACGAGAGGGACGATAAAAGTGCAATTTCACGAGCTCCCATGAACCTAATTATAATCTACTATAAAATTTATACTAACCCTAGATTAAGTTTCCAATGTTCTTTTCACAATGTTAACGATTCTGTTGATGTTCTGTTCGGGTAGTAACCCAGAAAATGCATTCTTTATTACCTACAATTTAAACTGAAATGTTAAAATGTCGCTGTTATGACGAAACACTTGTTTATAAAATACTAAAGGGCTCGACGACCTTTTCCAGGATGACGGAGAATTCCATAAAATTTAACGAACTCTTTATTGTACCTGACATTAGCAACGAGCTTTTTAATAGTTGGTGGACCATCAGTGAGAGATATGAAGTTCACAATATAATTCAAGTATATTGTTACAGTTTAAAATTTTAATTGTTGTTGAAGTACTTATATACCGGGTGACCACGTGTTGAGGTACGCCCCCCAATTTTTCTATAGTTTTGAAGATACAGATTTCAAATTTGGTATGTCATTGTAGTACTTGACTACGCATATTTTGGCGCCACTACTGAAAATTCCCCATTTCCGTTTTAACCGGAAGTGACCCTAAACTTTTTTTAAATGACACCCTGTAATTTTTTTTTCATTGTCCCGAAGAGCATGCAGTTTGTGATAACACTGTTCTTCAAAATTGAAAATCGGTTGAAAAATGGCGGAGGTACAGTTGATTGTTCAATCGAACAAAGTTGGCCATGAAATTCAAACTTAGATCATCACAACTGACAAATGTACCAAAGTTTACTGTCAAAAATATTAGGGCAATTTGAAATGAATAATGACAGCGTACGCAGCGCCCTCTAGATGTTACATGAAAATTGATGCGAAATTATGATTTCATATGCCAAAAAAACTCCGGTTACCAAATTTCGTGCAAATAATTCATTTTTTGCAATAGTTATTTTTAAAAAGCGTACAAAAAAATTCAATTTCAACACCCTGTATGTCCAAAACGAAGCATTTCCGGACACAAGTTTATTTAGACATTTTTCTTGAAATTGTCTCAGGAATACGTCACTTGAATATTTCAACGTATCTACTTATGTTAGACCCTGTATATTAACCAAGCAACTAGCGTTGCCGATAAGGCAGACATGAAACGCTCCAAAGTTCAACTCGAAACGCTCTCAGACACCAATTCCTAACAGAATCCTCCTGTCACCGTTGACTACGAAAAGTTTGACCTTGTCGTATATTCCATTCATTGCGCATGTGCCAAAGCCGAAACACTCATGGCGCCATTTTCAAAAGGTAGTAGAAGGAACGCATACTGTTTTGTTCTACTCTACGTTTCAAAATACGCTCTATTAGATGTGACGTCACGCCGCTAAATTTGTTGGTGTAACTCAGTCTACATGTAAACAAAAGCGTAGTGGCCATTGGCTAAACTCGGTTTGTTTGCATCCAAACGTTGACTTACAGCAACAAAAATTGACGGCGTGACGTTTTCACTAAATGCGCGAATTGTCGGTTATGTCGATGATGGGAAGTACAAAGCATAAACCACAATGAACAATGACAGATAATTAATGTTTTCCCAGTCACAGATCACGGAATAATACAAAACTAGAAAATCGAGCCGGGTATTTTCTCTCACAGGAGATGGTCAAATCTTTTATTGCTTACAATGTTGCAAGAACTGCAACAGAACGACTAGAACTGTCAAAATCCTCACAAAATCCTCGCGCTTGAACTCCGATCGCACTTTGCTCCCATCATCATCCAATTGCTCACAATGTGAGCGTTTTCGCTCGCATTGGCAACACTGCCAGCAACGGTTAAAAAATCCGCTGGTTACTAATGGTTTCTTATGACCACGTCATTGGTACATGTTGGGAGTGGGGGACTATCCAGTACTTCATTCCATTTTGTAGGATATAAGTTTTTTCGAATAATTTGGTGAATTATCTCGAGGTTCAACTAAAAAACTAACTGTTATTAATGACTTTTTTGCACTCACCAAATCGACATGATTGACGCCTGCGCAGTTTATTAGCTACCACTATCGAGAAATTTCGTAGAGGAAAAAGTTGGGCACCTCGGCAAAATGAAGCTACTCAGGAAGATTCGGTCTGAAAGTAATCATTTTTGAAAATAGGCGTTGGATCCTGGTTTATATCGATTTATAAACACTGAAATCCCTTTATTTTATATAAATTTCAATATTCGCTCCTTGAATCCTTCTCAGAACAGAATAGTAATTTATGTATCAAGTGAGAAAAGTGAAACTTTTTTTTACGAGTAGGAAATGTTGACCATTCCTACAAGTAAAAAAAACACTTTACTCATGAGTTCCATACAGTATTTTTTCTACAACTGTGAAAAAAATAACCAATTCATATTTTTTTGCAAATATGAAATGAATTTGGAATATTTTTATTGATTCATTATTCGAACAAAGTTCGAAGAGTATGCCGGAGAGTTGAGTTTCAGACAAATGAAACGAATAATTTCGACAGAGTCGAAATTCCTTTCTCTTCACACTATCCCGCAAAATGGAAAATTTTAAGTGAATATTAAAATAACATATTCATCGAGGTCAATATTATTATTATTAATGTTGACTTGACTTTCGAATAACTAGTCCATCGAAGTAACTTTTCATTTTCTTAGATTTGTATTCAAAATAAATAAACAATCCTCGTGAAGCAACGAATACCTTATTCTTTCTTTGATCTATGTCAAGGAAATCTCATATTTGCACTATCCACGATTTTCTCCGTCCAATCTTCATCACTTTTCATTTCTACTTAAATTAAATTTATAGTTATCAAGAATTCGTTATCTGGATAGATGCCCAATTTCACAAATTTCATTATTTATTGTTGTTAATTAGTTTCTGACGGCCAAACAGCCATAGCTACCTTGGATTACCTAGTGTAGATTAGGTACAATAGTTCCTTAGAGGTATATGCTATTATTTTGAATATATTCGCCGCGATAGTTTGGAATTTTTATAATACTTATTCAATAGTAAGAATGCTAAGAATATTATTGGTGAAACATTTGTATATCAGATATTTATAGGTTATTAGTTGCCAAAGAAAATGAGAACTGGCTTTATGACAGGATTTCGTTATTATTCGGATCTGTCACTGTTGTTGCATGAAACTATCGGTTGCCTGGCAACAGCCGTTAAAAAAAGTGCACTTTTTTTACGCTTTTCCGTTTAATAATGATAGTGAAATATTACTTCACGCTCACAAACCACACAAAAAAAAGTGGACTATTTTTGACAGTTGTAGAAAAACGTATAGTATCACTTTTGACATAAGGCTGCGAACTTACTCAACGACCCTTATAATGGTAATTATTCCCACCCTGAGTGGATCACGATTTAATTGAAAACTGTCGTTCGTCAACCTATCGATCAGCTTTTAATCCGACGGAAAGCCTTAGAGAAGTTTCATTCTCTCGAGTGTCACTCCATATCTGCCGTCTGGCTGTTTCGATTTCTGGCTAAGAGGATTTGGATCGAAGGATTGCCGGATAATACGGTCTGAAACCACTTTATCAGCACCTTCGCTCTTTCATGCATATGCATATCAGTGTCAAGAGAAAAAAAAGTGTTAGCATCCGGCTTTTCCGGCTCGTGAATTTCAGGATGGACGTGTAGTTCGAATCATATCCAGTTGGATGGCTTTTTGAGTGATAGTAAAATATTTTTTCCTCCTACCTATATCCAAAGTATACATTTACTGGCCTCGTTGTAGGGAGCAAAGTCATACTTTTCCTCCCTAAGGAGGAAAAGTAAAAGTGACGTCATGGTACGTCATCAATGAAATAACTTATACGGCATTGACGAGCTAAACTATATTTTATTATACACGGAGAAAAATGTATACTGATATTTACAATAATTTCTGGTACTATATGTGGCAGCAATAATTTATACTAACGTTAACCATAAATTATTGGTAATTTACCACTCACTATCCAAGTTATTAGAGTTACCAAAAACTATTGTAATTTTTATCATAATTTCTTGAATTTCTTCACATTTTTCTCAGTGTATAAGTATAAATTTTACCGGTTATTTATAGAACACCCTGTATTTTGCAAAATGGTAGAAATCAGTAAACTGTTATTTTAATTTAACGATTATTACATTATAGTACAGTAACCACAGACAAATGTAAGCCACAAGTGAAAAATGAATCGTAGCAATTTGAAACTCGGCACATGACTTCTTGACATCATATACTGTTGAAAAAAAAATTGTTCACCAAAATATCAGAGAATGAACACAAAAAAAATCATTTAAAAAATTATATTTTTTTTGCTGTTGTTTCGGAAAGAATAAGATTTATCAAGAAACAATTTCAACAAGGCGAAAGATAATTCAATTCTCCACAAGAAATATACCCAGTAATTTCTCACAAAATGTACTCGTTTTCTCAGAAAACCTGATTGAATTCCAATATAAAATTTCCAACAGGGCCGAAAATTAAATTTGTCATAACTTTTCTAAAAATTATAGTAGACAGAAAAGAAAAAGTGTATATCGTTCCTGAATTCTCATGCAAATATAACATGTGAGTACAAAACACATTTTAGGTACCAAATACTCGCATATACTTGCATGAGACGGTAGGAGTCTTCAGAAACGATATGAACTTTTCCTTTTTCTTCTCCGATCATGTTTAGCAGAGTTATGACCAATCAAATATTCGGCACCGCCAGAATTTTCAGCGGCGAGTAAGCGTGAACCTGAAAGTTGATGACTGAGAAAACGAGCACATGTCATAAGAAATTACTAGAATTATTTTTTGTGGAGAATGGAATTGTCTTTCACTCTGTTGAGTTGTTTTTTTGATAAATCATATATTTTCAAAGATTACAGCAAAAATCTATTTATATATATATATATATATTTTTAAACGAAAAAAAAATATTTTCCACCCCTGAAATTTTGGTCAACAATTTTTTTTCGTGTTTATTATGGTTCCAACTACTAGCATACCAAGTTTGGTGGTGGATTAAATATATTTACAAAATATAAAATAATATTTGAAGAATGAGTGATTCAAGCGAATTTGAATATATAAATAATACACCACCGGAACAAGTTAATGTAACAGTACAGTCAAAAGAAAAATACGAAAAACAGTATTTACATTTCAAGCAATGGGCCGAAGAAAAGCATATTCGTAATTACTCAGAAAATGTAATTTTGGGGTATTTTTCGCTATTAGCAAATACACAACCCTTTACATTGTGGTCCAAAGTATTCGATGCTTCAAATGAAAGACAATGTGGATATTAAGTACCCAAAATTAATTGCTTTTTTGAAAAGACAAAACCAGGGATATAAACCTAATAAGGCAAAAACCTTCTCAAGAGAGGAAGTAAATGAAGTTTTACTAGAAGCCCCCGATGGTATATATTTATTAATGAAGGTAAGGTATTTTCAAGAAGTAAATAAATTAAGAAAATAACAACAACTTCACGAATATTTTTTTTTTTTGTAAAATCAATGATAAAAAAGTTTTTCATTGCCTACTTTTTGGAACATGCTGTATAACCATTCAGAACGATGAGAAGGAAACTTTTGGCTATGACTGTACGATTTTTGAAGAGAAATACGTAGAAACGTGAAACTAAACAAATAATCTGTCAAAATATCCGTCGTTTGAACAGATGGGAATGCCATTCGAAATGAAAAAGCTTTTGAAAGGAGTAGATGGTCTTCTGATATAAGAAACGAAATGCGAAATGGAAAATGTCACGTTATGGATTATATCATTCAGTATTCGCAACAGAATGTTATAGCTTTCGGCTTCTATTTTGCATACTTCGGGACTCGCCTTTCCATGTTTTATCGATTCGTGCCACGACTTACTTTCCAGACTTTATAGCCATATGTTCTCGAGACGGTTCCAGTTTATCATAAGTCTTCCGCTTTATGGACAAAAAATAACTTTTTGCATTGCCCATCAAGGCGCTTCAATCATTCGTTATTCGAGAAACTTTCATTTATTGAATTGCTTAATAAACTGTATTTTATTATTAGGCATATATTTTTTTTCCACGAAGAAGAAAATTCTGTAGTGTTCAGATGATGATTCATATGGCACTGATCTGACCTGGCCTGGTCATTCGTCTCGTCGGCGGTGCTTCATTTACAAGCTCGCTCATTTCTCTGGAACACCGCAGAAAGATTGGCCATCTATCTCTGTTTAAAAAATATATTACTTCAAAAGTCTATAGAACACGCTCTTCTTCCATCATGGGCTGAAAAGTTAAAAATAATTGACAATGTTATTACTCGAATGTAAAAAAGCGTTTTCCACATATTTTCTTATTATCATCTATTTTAATTTTATAATACTGAGTGTTCAGGAGCTCAAGAGAACTTAAATCACGCATTCCACGCTTTTTTTACATTTAAGTAATTACATTGACCATTGTTTTTTGCTTTTTAGTCCATGTTGGAAGTGAGCGTGTTATTCAGTTTTTTAAACTATAACTTTATTTTTTGACTAAAAAATAGAAATCTCCTACCATACCAATTTTAAATCAAATCTGACCATGATCACAAAACTCGTCGACCACCTTGGGCCGCCATTTTGGATTCATGAACTTTGACACAAAAAAATCATAATCTCTGACCCCGAAACTCTCACACACCAATTTTGAATCGAATCGGGCCATAATGTCAAATCTCGTCCGGCATATTGGAGCCGCCATCTTTAATTTTTGAATTTTGTTGAAAATTTCAAAATGTCTGACCTAAAATATCCCCAAGTGCCAATTTCTAATCGAATTTGATCATAATCGCAAATCTTGTTCGCCATCTTATATATAAATACCACATCCATAAAAGTCCTCTCACAAAGGGTATTACTAAGCTCAGGGCGTACGATAATGAGCCCCGCAAACACGAGGGACTCATTTACCAAGCGCTGGACATCTTCCAGGAGCGAAGGGAGGGACCGGTTCCGTAGGGAACCAAGTCGAACGCGAAGTACCTTGACCAGGTTGTTTGCCTCAGCCTTTTCCGCGGTTATTATCGAAACAACTAGCCTCACAAGCTAACTGCAAGCATTGTTTACACTGAATGCTGCGATATACCACACGCATTAGCTCTGCAGGAGGCGTGTGTCTCACCGAACAGTACCGTAACGTCATGAAATGTCCGGCTTTGCATTACCATCAGCGCGGCCGGGCCGCAGCGCCCTCTCTCGGGGTCTCTAGGCTCGACCTGGCAGGGTGTCCTTCTGCTCTCCTGATCGGTAGCAGAAGGATCGCTACTTCTGTGTCCGCTTATCCATCCTCCCCTGACTCCCCTGGGTTAAGAAGAATGGAATGTAGTGTTTGTGACATGTCATGACTTATGAAATGTAATTACTAACTATGAAATAAAAATCCGATTTATTTATTTATTTATTTATTTATTTATCTATTTATTTATTTATTTATTTATTTATTTATTTATTTATTTATTTATTTATTTATTTATTTATTTATGTATTTATTTATTTATTTATTTATTTATTTATTTATTTATTTATTTATTTATTTATTTATTTATTTATTTATTTATTTATTTATTTATTTATTTATTTATTTATTTATTTATTTATTTATTTATTTATTTATTCATTTATTTATTTATTTATTTATATGCGAGGGGTTCTGCGTTCGAATCTGCAAAATGAACTCCTTTTCTTTAAATTTACGTGAATAATTTTACAGTATTTGGAGTAGACTTTTGTTTTATGTACGGCATCTTATATGTACCTTTTTCACGAGCTGAGCGACCAAATTCATTAAAAAGTACCTACTCATTCCAGCTGAAAATCCTAGACATACAAGACACATAGTATGGAAGGAAATAGTATTGCCTTAATTAGGATTGTTCAAAATAAAGAGTTGAGCTGAGTGTATTCATGTTTTTTTTTTCAATCAAATGCAATATATTCATTAAGTAATGATCTCCCAAAAATTGAGATGTTACAAAAAAAAAATACGGTTGTAACTGAATCAAAAACAAACACAATATAATCTACAAAGGTGAAATCATTAAATGAGTGTATCTCCCGGTGATTTTTGAATTATTAAATAGGGGTAAAGAACTGAAGCACAAACATATTATGAAACTCCATCCAATTAACTCCAAAATAATGATAACTAGAATGAAAATGGAAATCCTTTGAAACTTCTTCCGATAAATACAAATACGTCACGGATTATTTTCCATTTTGGACTCAGTTCCCAGATATAATCAATCCCTGCTCCATTATATGATATTCTTGACTGAAATGAATATTCGAGAAAATGATTCCGGGAAAAGGATATTAGAACCGTCGCAAATGCTTTTCCAAGCAAAATCATCTCGATTCACTGAACGATTTCGAAATTAGTATCTCGAGGAACGGTTTATACCGACGTTCGATGAATTTGTTCAACAGATATTGCTCAAGACGCAGTGAAAAAATATATTTGATGGATTACATACAAATTCATCTTCCACAGAATCGATGATTCATTAATATGGAGAAGCAGTAAGCTTCAGGACTTACCTGAAGAAAAAATACAGGAATTTCGAAAATTGCCAATTTGATTCAGTATGGTGAACTGTGGTACTTAAATATACCAAATGTGGAAGGTCTTTATCGAAAAATTGCACATGTATTGAATGATATATATATCTATATATATATATATATATATATATAGAGTGGAGAGAGTGTTTTCCATTTAATTCTGAGAGTTCCACCATATGCCGACGACGTCGTATCGTTGTTTACAACTCGTCAGGACAACTTTATGGAGCTTCCGAAATCAAATCGAAATCACTCTGAATTGATACATTACGGCATAGACAATGATAATGAATAATAACTTGTGACATCTACAGTCACTAGTTGAAACCTAATTTGAAACGAACCACTGTAATTTCCTTGAAATCTTCATTCATATAATATAATGGATTGCACTGAATACTTACAGGCATACGGCAATAGTTAAACCTATATTGAATTGGGTTGACTATGGTGTTTATCTTGATGTTTCTTTTCAATGAAAGTTTTGAAATTTATTTTCCAGCAATCTTATGAATCATTACAATATTGAACCTCTGAATAAACACGTGCATAGTTCCGAAAACTCATCATTTTAAATATTCTAATCGCAGTTCGCTATCAGGTTTGCCGTCAGTGCTTTGTTACTTCACAGAAAACAGAGTTCCGCTGATTTTGCGTTAGGAAAAAGGTGCGGTGAAACGCGTGCATGTATTATTTTCCCCATACATTCATTACTCGCCGCTGCATGGTAATTCCGCCGACGAGCGTGAGAATGACCAAATTAACAAAGTGATGAGGATGCGTCCCAATTACCTTTAGTTAGTTTACACTTCGATAATTTCCGTGGAATGGATTGAATCAGGCCGTACCCTGATCAAGTAATTGCCTAATGTCCTGATAATTCAACAATGTACATGCTGAATTGTTGGGCTCTTGATAGTCAATGATACCGCCTAGTCTTTCGAATGTGTCGTCAAGTATATAGCATTATATTATTACTATGTGTAAGTGACGTTATGTTGGTTCTTGGCGAAACATATTTTCACAAAAAAAAAACGATTATTATTATATCTTGACGCAACAAATTTGTATGGAGCTGCTATGCAAAATTTCAGATGGTGGAGGAGCATGAGCTAGAAAATTTTGATTGTTTCAAAATTGGAGATATGTCGTCTAAAGGATATGTACTGGAAGTTGATTTGGACTATCCGCCAAACTTACATGATGATCATAATGACCTTCCTTTCTGCTTAGAGAATATTAAGCCTCTAGGAAGCAAGTATTTCAAGATGACTCCAAATTTAGAATGTAAGAAAAAATATATCATACACTACAGAAACTTCAAGCAGTATTTGAAATATGGATTAAAATTGACGAGGATTCATAGAGTTTTAGAGTTCACACCGTCAGCGTGGTTGAAACAATATATTAATTTGAACGTGACTTATTCAACTGTATTATAAACTCAATATTTGGAAAAACAATGGAGAACGTGGATACGAGACAAGACAGCAAACTTTGCAGTCACTGGGATGATCTTCTTGCCTATAGGTGCAAAATAGTCGGGTACTTAATTATACTTATTAGTGCAAGTCATTCCACACTTCCTGAAGGAATTGAATCTTCAATGTCACTTTGACTATCGCACATATTCAAATGTTTTTCTCAGTATTTCGATAGGTAAGTGCGTGTTTCTCTTCTAGAGATCTAACTCAGTGCGCAAAGACAATTTCTGAGATCTTATTTCTGGAGATTCAAATATACATACCTAAACTTCAAGAAAAACATTATTTAATAAACCCTGATCAATACTTCTGAACCAAAGAAAATATGACTTTTTAATATAAACGCAAGTGAAAGGAACGTATAGGAACTGTCTTGCAGTTTATAGGCACAAGGGTCGGAAATATTGACTTGCAAATTGCACGTGCTTGAAAATCCCGTTTTTCAAGCACGTGCAATTCACAATCAAATATTTTTGACCCTTATGCCTATAAAACGGCAAGTCAGTTCACAAAGTCATATTTTCTTCAGTTCAGAAGTATTAATTTCATTATTACTAGAGGAGTTTATCATGCGGTGTCAAAAACCATGGGTGAGCACCCATGTATCTGATTATCTGAATCGGCCTTAACAAATAAGCTTACAAAATTGTAAGTCTCGATTATATTTCCGTAGCAATAGTGATTGCACTTATTTTTGATACTTCGAAAACGGCGTCATTATGAGCCACAGCATTTCACAATATTCCCTGCGATCCTGCGTTCGGGATTCTAGACATGTCGTTTTTACCCATAACTATACCATCCTTCACAGTACCTCTTTTTCCAATGTTGTCCACAGGGAACCGTGTATAAAATATCCATATCCCGCATATCTTCAATATGCCTATGTTATGAATCAAATAAAGAGAAACCAACGCCAACTTATGGTAGTCTTCATGAACATAGAAAGAGGTGTTGACAACACGACATTTGACACTATCAAACCGTTTGATTTATCAAATATCTCAAGCACACTACCACATGCAATCTTACCGAAATTCAACGAATCCTTGGTGTAGAACAAGTGCCATGAAATCTCCAGCCATGTCGTCCCTCTCTCCAGTCAGGAAGAAGATTCCGTCGTATGATTCTGGACGTAGCTCGAGGCTTAACTGAACGTGTTTGTAGGCACCTCTTAGCGCCGGAAAAGCCAACCAACTGGATCCGGTAAACCGCGGTGAGTGGATTTCTTTTTCTGTAACAAGAAATGAAAATGTTGAAAATATTCATTTTGTTCTCTAAAACACCCACCCTGCTCCCTGCTGCGAAATATTCCAACTAGGAGTGAAGGAGAAGCAACAATGTCATCTTGTCAAAATCAGTTTTTGCTCAAATAATCATTCTTAGATTTTTAATCATTCATATATGTTGTAAAAGACTCCTTCTGATTTTGGAAAGTAGAATTTCTCAATCAGGAACTGGAGAACAAGCAGTAGTATCATCTTGCCAAAATCTGCTCCATTGATAAGCCTCAAACTGTCTAACCATCTATATGTTTTGTGAAACACTCCCTCTGATTTGGAGAAGTAAATTTTTTTAATCAGGAAGTGAAGAATAAGCAGTCGTATTGTTTTGTCAAAATCTGGCAACAATTCCTCTTTTAATTTTGGTGTTCTAAAACAACCCCCTGCTCTCAGGAAGTGAAGGAGAAGCAACAGTATCATCTTGTCAAAATCAGTTTTCATTTTGCAAAAAATCAATATTTTTCAGGTAGTTAAGGAGAACACCTATATCTAGACAAGTGTCTTCATAACTTTTATGCACTAGCGGGCGGTAAGGTACACTTTACCGCCTGGTTCAGGGAGCGTAACGTGACACTTTACCCCCCCCCCCGCGGGCGTATTATGGCCCGTGGGCCGTAAAGTAGACAAAATTCTCGAATTCTTGAACATAATTAATACATATTGAAAGCTGCGTTACAGCATCTGCATCGATACAAGAACAAGTATTCATTTTAGAAGTGCTTGGTTGGTTTAAATAACTATCTGGTATCATTCCGGCACAATCGTTGGAATTTTTTTCAGTGATGTTCAATTTATTTGAAATAGATTCTTCAATATAGTTCTCATCCACTATAGTTTCACATTCTCCATACTATGTTACTCTTAATTATTGTATACATAACGTATGAAACGTGTAGACCATTTTAATTCAAGTATTTGTGATTCGCGCTATAAAACCGCTAGAGCATAAAATTTTGTATGTATCACGTGCAAAAATGCATTTATGACCTTCGGCGTGGATGATGGCCCGATGGCACTCATCCATCCACAAATCGAAAAAAATCAATAACCAACCTTGGAAACGTGCTTATATTTAGCTTTTACTCTATCGTCTGTATTTTTCTTTATTGTATCATTGAATATTAAGCTTTCTTCAAGTTGAATTTCATAACGATTATTAACATCATAACATCGTAACAACACATAATACATTAGTTACAATATAATGATTAGATTGTAGAATCTAATCATCTAATCTACAATATAATACGTTACTTTACTTTATAATAAATACCCTATATACCAAATGGCACGCTATAATGACAATAACGTGACTAAACCAAAGTTGTTGATTTTATTTTTACACATCTTTGTCAATGATACGATAAACTTTGAACTTTGAAATTGCATAATAATCAATGCAATTTGAATAAATCTCGGAAGTTGCATCCTCGATTAATCTCGTTACATTAATAGCTATAATTTACTTAAAATTTACCCTAAATTTTTCGACCATCCCTGCACAGCATTTTTTTGTTTAAAAATTATTGGTACCACTCTAATTTTCCCAGAAAACATTTGACTTTTCACAAAAATGTTATTTCCTTCACAATATCTGACCATTCAGATAATTTTATGACATTTTCAGTTTAGTTCCATATTTAGACTCGTTGCCTCATCTCACCTTCCACTGAACTTTAATCAACTGATGAACACACGAGAGAGGGCGCCTCAGCATATTCCTCCAGAAATCCAAGCAAAGTTAGACTAGACTTCATCAACACAAGAACAAAATCAATTAAGTTGATTAATTCAACCTGCCAGTTATCAGTTAAAGTCCCGTAAAACTCCGAATGGTCCTATTTCACGAATGGAAAGCTGTCATCCATTTCCATCGTTCAATAGAACACAATTGAATTTCATGCTAAACGACTTAGCAGCTGACAGCTCAATACAAGAGACACGAGGTGTGATTTTGATCCGCTTATGCCTTATATATCGATGGCAAATCGTGTTCGACGTCTGTCAATGACAAGGAAACAAAACTCGATTTTTTTTTATCGTTTTGAAGATTGTTCATTTATTTGATGTAAACGAGCAAACCCAATAATAATAATAATAACCGCTCCCAAGAGGTAAACAGTGTTAAACGCTCTCTCCGCGGCAAGTATCAGCACAAACTCCGACAGATCTGGTCGTCAGAACTGTCGGGGACGAACAAAGTTGCTGCAACTAATATGATTGCTGTTCCGATCTTACTCTACTCCTATGGAGTGGTGATATGGACTCAAGAGGAGCTGCGACAACTCGATGTGAAAACTCGTAAGATGATGAATCTTAATAGGAGCTTACATCCTAAATCGTCCGTTCCACGGTTGTACTTGGACTTTGGTGGACTTTTGAGTTTGGAGTCTACATAACAGAATGGTACTGGGTGGAGCCTGTAAAGTTATCAGGAGTTCAGATCTCTTTCTCTGCTTGGTCTTTGACCACGAAAAAGCAGGGATCGGAGCATTTTTTTTCAAGGCAGCAGCCCGTGCAGCCAATGAACTTGGTCTCGTTTTTTACTTTGAACAGGTCAATCCAAACTCTGTCACCGAGTTGGAGCCCGTTCAGGAAAAAAGGCTCACATTTAAGCAGCGGAGACGGTAGTGCTTCTGCAGCTGCATAAGGATAAGCCAATGCATGGGGTCTTCTTCAAGATCATGGAAGACCTTGGCTTATCCAAAAATCTGACCTTCGCTTTTCTTAGGTCAAGTGAGCTGAGGTCGCAGACCGAGGGATCCATAATGGCCTGCCAGGATGGTGTCTTTAACACCCTGGTCTACCGTAGCCGCGTGATGGGTATAGAGATCCCCGACACTAGATGCAGAGCGTGTCGTGGCGCACCTGAAACACTTATGCATTTGCTGTCAGCATTTCCAGCATATGCGGTCTCAGCCGATATCCACAGGCATAACGCGGCTCTACGAGTATTGTCCTACCATCTACGACACTCGTACGGTATGGACGAGACACCGGTGTTGCCTTATATTCTAGGGATTTGGGTCCATTGTGGAGGATGAGAAGTGCCGAATATATTGGATCTACTCCTTCCCCACCCTCAGACAAATACAAGCCAATAAGCCTGATGTAGTCCTCGTCTACCATCAAAGTAAGACAATTTTCGTCATGGAGTTTTTGGCTCCTGGCGAAACGAACATCGTCCGAAAAGAGGAGGAGACTTACCCTTTGAACTCCGCAGGCTCTACCCAAACCATTCTGTTAAAATGGTGGTGGTCCTGATTATAGGGGTCCTTGGTGGAATGATGGACACACTCCTCTCGAACTTGAAAAACATACCGGCTTATGTATTCACTACTGAAATGCTTTGTGATTATGAAAAAATATGTGCTGAACCCGTTTTTATTGACACTATGAGAAATGTGTCCACTACGTGAGCTTCGCGAATAAAAAAAGGCCGCTTCCATGCAAGGTAAAAGTATCGGGAAATTCAGTGCCGGAAAATCCACAAGAATGACTTTTTCAAGAATGTTCCTTCTGTTATCCATAGTCGAGATATATATGAATGATTTGGGAGAAGGTGATCCTGAAAATATAATTATGTGACTGAATGAGAGAGCACTGAAAATTGAGAAAATGGCATTTTTTCGATTTTCGAGCACGTTTTACTGGAAAACGGTGCATTTTCAAGAAAAATTTGTAGATATCTTTTTTGTAGAGAATTTTATGTAAAATATTATCATATAATTTGTTGTTGAAAAAAATGGATTTTTCGATTTCCCTCGGAAAATCGTCCATAAAAATTTTCCGGATGCTTTCACGGCTTATCACCTTCGAAATTCGTATTCAGCGGGTCAAAATACATAAGAATAACTTGGGTGATCCCGTCGCGCTTCATCGGCTACGAAAACCCTCCCTGCCATCGGACTATTCGGATTTGTATCAGGTACAACCAAAACGTTTCTATCCACCAAAAGATTTCACCACCTTTGTTTGAAATATTTCCATAATTTTCTAGCGACCCATTCTAGATCCAGATACCCTTTCGAAAAAATCCTGGTAACGCCAATGCTAGCCAGAGCATCATTTCACGGCGCGCGGTTTGCATCATCTTCATTATACGAAAACTCTTATTCCGTACAATTTTGATATACTTTATTCCTCCCGTTATATACATTCACGTTCAACTTGATATCCATATTTCAAGCCGCTGGAGTTCAGAACTGTCAAGCTAGACATATGTATATCCACGTTATCCTGCTGCTCCTGCAGTAAGGATTACAAAGGAGGGCCAAGCGAAGGAGAAAAAGGAAGAATGAATTTATAAACTCTAGGTGAGATTTGCCGTATAACTTGGATTTTATTGTCGGTGAATGAAAGGAGAATCTGGGATACTTCATGGAGTAGAAGATCTATTTTAAATTGCTTTTGAAACATTGCTGTGAAAAATGTAAATATTCGGAATGCAAATATTGACATACTGTAGTGGAGGGATCGATTTTATTATCAGCAAATATCTCTGGTATTTGGGAGTTTATATTTTCACGTTCGATATTTGTTTTACAAACTGCATTCATGAAATAGTATTTACATCCGAACATTTCAGTCGTCCCTCAAACAAATTATGAAATTCAATCCCGTGTGATTGAAGCTCTGCGGTTCGTTACCAGATAACGCAAATGGAAAAATAATCGTTCATCCATATCTACAGGTTGTTCGAGATTTTGTGGTCTGACTTTTCAATCTGTTCAATATCTCCGATCGTTATAAAGTGTATACTGACCGCCAGAGTACTGAAAGGGAATTTATATGTCTTGAGGTAATTAACAGAATCACCTGTTTTCCTAATTATTGTCTTCCCTAGTTCATTTAGTTTCTTTTCAATGCACTCCCATACCATCTTTGAGTTGATCACATGGGAGTTAAGAGCATTAATGGCTGCTTGGTTATCTGACATGGTGATAGTATTTCGTCTGCGAAAATTTCTTTTTGCATTGCAGTGGACGCATTTTCCGATGACGTTGATTTCCTCTTGGAGAATTCTGGAGGATTTGCCTAGACTTCCGGAATATTTGGTCTCGAGTCCATATAACGTCTTCTGTTATTCTGAATTCATCATCTAATGGCACTTCTCCTGAGTCTTGGAATGGTGTATTTGTCTCATTCAATTTTGCTACATAGTTTTCTGATGACTTCTTGTATAAAGCATGAGTTTATTATCATATCCATAGTTTGGTGGTTCTCTCTATAGTTATTCTGTATGTTATCGCTAAACTCTCCACTACTATATGGAGGGCTGTAAGGCCTAGAATAACCTCCACAGCGGCCTTATGGCACGTTTTCATTGTACCTATTATAAATACACAATCTATTCTTTGGATTTTCGATGGATTTACCTTTTTTCTAGCTAGATTTGTCTCAGACCACTGCCTCGTAAGTGATGATCGTTCTCACTAAAGAAGTGCATATCCACTGCAGGGTTATATCTCCAGTTTTTTTTTTTCGCAAAGCTTCTGTACATCATCCTATTGGTGGCAATTCCAGATGAGGTTATTATCTAGTATTAGTCCCAGATACTTAACTTCTGGTTTCCATTCAATAATTTTCGTGTATTATTCAATTGCTTTGAATTTAATGTTCCTTTTCCTCGTAAAGACAACTAGGGAAGATTTAGTGGAATTGGAGCTGAGTCCCATCGATTGTCACAATTCTTTGGTGTAGTCTAGACATCTCTGAACTATCACAGAGAATACTCTCGAATTTGCTTGCCTCCAGTGATTAGACTCTGCATAGCCATGACACTATGCCGATCTCGATCTAATCACAGAGGAGGTATACTCAGTTTGTGAATTTATGTCTCGAAACTACATATTTCACGTTTCTGATTTACTGATAAATTATCTTAGTGGTGCGTGCTATTTATATGCAAAGTTGTAAAACTCCCGATTGAACCAGAAATTCGTCGAAAGGCCTCGAATCTCGAACCAGTC
This sequence comes from Chrysolina haemoptera, assembly GCA_958298965.1. Lineage (NCBI taxonomy): Eukaryota > Metazoa > Arthropoda > Insecta > Coleoptera > Chrysomelidae > Chrysolina > Chrysolina haemoptera. The sequence goes on along the minus strand of OY282590.1, from coordinate 4,128,406 downwards.
ACATCATCCGTTACAATTCAAAGCTTGAATATTTACGACTCCAGGGCCTGTTCAGGATCACTATGATATTCATCGGAATGAAGGAATAATTTTGGAGAAGTGAATCAAAGATCCCTAAGTGTTTTTAGAAAGGTATAAATCTAGTTTAGAGCTACATCTTGCTATCAGCCTAGTTCTCCGCAAAAACCCGAACCCCAGCCAATGAATAATAGTGAGGGAACAAGAATAGGATTGCTCACCACAATGGTCGAGAAATTCATTACCGGCTCCGATTGGAAAAGGTGAAATATGGCAATGGAAGACTCCTTAATTGCAAAATCGATACTGTAAATTATCGGCACCATTAACTGAAATAACGAACCTATTTTATCAAACTCTCTGATAGAATTCCTTGGCTATACGAAACTTAAACGGACTCAGTAAACATACTTCCCGTTCTCAGGATAATTTATGCCCAAGGGCTGGATATAATGAGTGCTCGACCAATCATAACGGGGATATGATTTTATTATTGCCCTGTAACTCTTCTGGAATATGCCTTTATTATATTTTCCATCATCGTTCCTTCCCGGCTCGTTTTTGTTCGTTTCTTGGCTGATAGACCGAGAGCCGGAGCCGAAAATTTTCTTTGAATTCACTAAAGCTGGTTTCCCGTTCTGCTACATCTTTGATGTCGCTCCTGAGTCGCCTGTTCTACGATTCGTTTGATTGACCGGAGTAAGAGTGTGTGTACACATCGACTAAGTAATTAACGAAAAACCAGCTTTAGTAAATTCACGAAAAAATTTAGGCTCTGGCTCTCCGTCTGTTATTATATTTTCCATCATCGTTCCTTCTCGGCTCGCTTTTGTTCGTTTCTTGGTTGAGAATTCCGTAGGGAGTATAATTGAGATTCTCGAGATATTGCGTTTTCGTGGCCACCGCTGGGAGGGTGGTTATCTGAGAACGTTTTCGAATCTGGGGAGACGTAATCATGGCAGACATGCGAAAAGTTCACGGCAAATGATAATGTGATTCGATGAGGTAACTTTCACTCTCATCGGTTATCCAGAGATTATTGTAGCGACGGAATTTGTTGCTTCTCTCTCCAGACAGCTGTGGAAGGGTGGCAATAAGAAACGTTTACTCGATATTTCATAGCGCTTTATCGAATCCGATTTTCATCAATGTTTCCTATTAACAAAACTGACTTATTTTCAACTTTAGGAAAACACTCATAGGAGCTTTGTTATTGAGAATATAGTTACGAGTCGAAATGCATGATGAATAATAGAGTGTTCCATTTGACAAAATATCATTTCATGACATATTTTTGAAAACGTGACTATTAATTTTTTGTTTGTTTTTGGCATCGAGAAGGCCATTAAAAATGCTACTAGTTTGCCCATTCAAACGAATTCGTAGCATCAATAATAACGGAGTTGGCAATGGTGCCAACTTAATTTGGAACACCCTGTATAGTGTTCGTATGCATTATGAACCTGGACAAGTGGACATTTTCAACAAAATTTACAAAATGTGTAAACCTGCGATTAGACCAAGATCGGAATATAGTGTCATGGCTATGCAAAATCTAATCGCGAGAGGCAAGCAAATTCGAGAGTATTCTCTGTGATAATTCAGTGATGTCCAGGCCACACCAGAGAATTGTGTCGATCGATGGGACTCGGCTTCAATCCCACTAAGACTACTCCAGTTGCCTTTACGAGGAAAAGAAACATAAACTTCAAAACCAATGAATTCGACAGGAAAGTTATTGAATGGAAACCAGAAGTCAAATATCTGACTGATACTAGATAATAAACTATCTGGAATTAGCATGAATAGGAAGTAACTATCAAAGCTACCAAAGCCATGATGGTGTGCATAAACTTTGCGAAAAAAATATTATATACAGGGTGTCCCAGAATAAAGAGAAGAAACTCCGATGGTAGAATCCTCACTTCATTTTAAGGCTGAAAGTTCCAATAAACATATACCCTAAAATGAGTACTAACCGAGTTACAGGGTGTTGAAAGTGACACAAAAAAATTTATTTTCCAGAATAACCCATAATTCAGTTTCATTTCTCAAGGCGAATCATGTGTTTGTAACTCTATCGATTTCGTCTTCTTTTTCTTAATCCTTAATATTTCCTATACAAAAAAGGAATACGTTTCGTTTCACAAATATCAATGGTTTTCGAGATATTTGAAGTTGAATTGAAGTGCGTGTGTATATCAAAATCTTTACTATTTTCGAAAGGAATGTGAAGGTAACTATTTATAACATTATAACCAACATATTTCATACCTTGCAATGAGTATAAATTTATATATTTCGAAAATTGTTGGCATTTACGAGGGATTTTGTTCATAAAAATTTTCCGATATTTAAAGCTTACATAGCCACTAACAAAATAATCACTAATGTCCGTATCTGTATCACATACTTCAAATATCTCGAAAACCGTTGATATTTGTGAAACGAAACGTATTACTTTTTTGTATAGGAAATATTGGGAATTAAGAAAATGAAGACGAAATCGATATTAATCCAGTGGCGTGAAAATTGGGGAGGCGCGAATAGAGGTACCCACCTGCCGTACGCCCCTGTTTAGAGTTACAAACACATGATCTACCTTTAAATATGAAACTGAATGCTGTTAAGTGACATACCAAATTTCATTAAGAAAAGGTAAGCCGTTATGGAGTTATTCTGGAAAATATATTTTTTGTGTCACTTTCAACACCCTGTAACTCGGTTAATACTCATTTTAGGGTATATAGACCGTCAGCTAATGACAGATTTAGGTGCACCATTTTGGTATACAAGCCTCCAATAGGGTTGAAAAGTATATCGATTTGGAGTAAAATCAAGATATTTTCACGAGTGGCCCTGTACCTCAGAAACGAAGCAACTCCGGACAGATGTTCATAGAAATTTTTTTTCTTAAAACGGCCTAACAAATCACCCTCTGTAGTTCAGTAGTTAGGAATACGAGGGAAACAAATAAACACTGTTCTGAAAAATCGAATTCTCGGTATGTTATCCCCAGGAGCCACTTGTAAAAATATCTTCATTTTACTCAAAATCGATGTACTTTTCAACCCTATTCGAGGCTTGTATGCGAAAATGGGGCACCTAAATCTGTTATTATCTGACGGTCTAATATGTTTATCGGAACTCTCAGCCTTAAAATGAAGTGAGGATTCTACCCTCGGAGTTTGTCTCCTTTATTTTGGGACACCCTGTATATAATAATATGGACTTGAAACCAAATATTCCGGAAGTAAAGGCAAATCTTCCAGAATTTTTCAAGAGGAAATCAACATTATCACCATGTCAGATAACCAAGCATCCAATAATGCTCTGAATTCCCATGTGATCAACTCCAAGATGGTGTGGAAGTAAATTGAAAAGAAACTAAATGAACTGGGTAACACAATAATTAAGAAAACAGGTAGTCCTGTTAATTACGAAACGATGCAGACAATGGAAGTCCGTAATAAAAGTAATCAATTAACACCATTGTCTAAAACTATCAAACAAATGTCCTTCTTTATGTTTCATTGAACATTTTTCCATCCATTCCACCCACAGCCTGGAATCCAATATGCATATTGGCCCCCATGTCGAATAATTCAGCTTCATTTCAAGATATATTATGTATATACCTTGAAGTGGAAAGTGTGGCGAAACACTTTCCATCTATGCCTGTGAAAATAAAGGAAGGAAAAACATAACCGACTTTATCGGATAAATTGATTGTTGAGCATTGAATTCAACCGCAATAAGCTAGCCTTTTTATATTTTTATCTGGGTAACCCGTGGTTATTTACGGTAGGATACGTTTTCGTGTTCCATGTAGCTATTCATTCCGAACGTGATGGGAATAATGTTATGTGCTCACCCCGAAAGAAGCGTATAGTTCCAATAACCTAAAATTCAGACGAAGCACTTGAGTCATTTCGGAACATGAGTGTTGGACTATTCCTTACACGACAATATTCGTGTATGAAATATATGAGGGCAATGGAATTTTCCCAAATATTATATATATATGAGAAGGAATCAGTGTATCAGCCCATTTCCTGAAGAAATGTTCTTTCTTTACGACTAGTGTATTCTACATTGATCACATATTGATTATTAGTTGAAGAATGAAGATGATTCCAAGACACCGTGGATCCTAACTCGTTATTCAACGGCTCTCAGCCAATCACAGATCCAGAATTTCAGAATCCACGGTAACAGAGGTTTAGACCAATGACGAAACAGCAAATGTACCAAACAAATTTCTCACTTATGCCTCAGAGAAAAGCATATTTTGGGGACAGTTCACCGAACCAAAGGAAGTCAAAACGATTCAGCTGAAGAAGCTGCTGAATTACGCCAAGGAAGCTAGCTGAACTTAGACGCGTGAATGCACAAAGGGTCCAAGCGAAGTATTTTGAGTGCACTGGCTTCAAAACCCTCCCACCAGGAAGTGAGTAAGTAAATCTTCAAAGTGCCAGAAATCAATCAATAATATAGGTATTGCCTGGTTAGCACAATTTTTTTAGCAACGGTATACCTAGACTAGGTATGTACATTTGAAACTTCCACAACTCCTTAATAATGTATTCTTGTGGATACCTACCAAATATCAGGCAATAATAATAAAACTCTGTCACTGACATGGAACACGTTCGGCAAAAACCTCACATCAAAGCTGCGGAGACTGAGGTCCACCTTTAGCTGATGAATGGAAGCTTCTTCAAAAACATTGAAGACCTTTGGCTTATCCAAAAATTTGACACTCGCATTCCTCAGGTCAAATGAGCTGAAGTCGGCGACCCGGAAACTGAGGCATTCATAATGGCCTGCCAGGATGTTGTCTTCAACACCCTGATTTACCTGATGGGTACAGAGGTCCCGGACACCAGATGCAGAGCGTGTTGTGGGTCGCCTGAGACCTTCATGCATTTGCTGTCTGCTGCGAGTGTTGTAAATATAATTGTTGTAGCGAAATGGTCAAGGTCTTAAGAGCGTTTGCTCTCATCCAGGCGGTTCGATCCGCACTGCCATCACGGAGCTAAAGTGGTTCGGAATCCACTTTTTAAGCTGTAGGTCCCGGGTCGCATATAAGCAGAACGTATCACGTTTCAGTCAGCGGCAGATATTCTCGCTCTCTGATTGGTTGTGGCCAAACATAGGTGCATTTTGCCCATCCAGACTGAAACGTGGCGCATTTTGCTCTGGCGTGAATTAGTTTTTCGCTTGCTATTTACACACAAACCTAACCTGAGCCTATTCCTAACCTAGCTTGCCTGTTCACCACAGGAAATTTTTTCGAATAGATTTCCGGGCGACAAAGTGCACCACGTCTGGATGGCAAAGTGCACCTGTGTTTGGTCACAACCAATCGGAGAGCTAGAATATCTTCCATTGACTGAAACGTGGTACGTTTTGCTTATATGCTCTCGGGTCTCCCTTGCTCGCACAAGCTCTGCTTTCGAGGGGTTTTCTCCGAAAACCTGGGAGAGTCGTAATAACAAATTTCAACAAATTATAAAAATTATCGTATGTGAGTATACCTGATTTGTTAGTTGGGTATATGGTTTATTCAATAAAGATTATTTTGAGAATCCATTACTGATTTTTTTCTAGGCGTACTTATAATTGTTCGTGGCCACTCCCCATGCTATCAACCCATATCCATATATACGACTCTGCCAGTATTCTTACAAAGTTTTGGAATTCATAAAGGGCGAAGCGGAGTTTCATCGCTACATTGTCAATTTGCGTGTCCCATTTCTGATGATTCTTGGTCTTGGTCTCGAAAAATAAATGTAGTCTTGGTCTTGGTATTGGTTTTGATGTTTCAATACCAACACGAGATTGGCTCAGTCTTGGTCTTGGTCTTGATAGTCTTGGTCTTGTTCTTGATAGTCTTGGACTTGATAGTCTTGGTCTTGATAGTCTTGGTCTTGATAGTCTTGGTTTTGGTTTTGACAGTCTTGGTCTTGATAGTCTTGGTCTTGGTGTTGATAGTCTTGGTCTTGGTCTTGATAGTCTTGGATCAAAATGCGTCTAGAAATTTGAATTATTCAATATTCAATTGTCACAAAAACAGTAGAAGATAGGTATAAAATAATAATAAAATATTTAACCTAAAATTCGAATAGGTATGCATCAATATACAGGATAGTTTATTTAAAATAAAAAATCGTTGTCAAGTTTAGCTAGAAGTGAAAACAACGCAGTATCAAAAATATTTCCAAAAATTTCAAATTTAAACCAAATAAGTTTTATATTATTTTTTTTTCTCTTCAATAATAGGAGATATAAACCATTGCGACCTTACGACATACACCTCTGAACTGTATAACTGCAATACTGAATTTGAAAAATGTATTTTCGATTTTGAGTGAACAAAAATTGAAACCTACCATATGAAAAATTAATAATTGAAATAAAATTCCATTATATTTTCTTTTTCTATCAGATTTCTCTTAATATTGAGTAGATTCAAGTTCATTATTTTTCTTTCGAGACCAAGACCTCGCCCAAAAGTCAAGTCTTGGTCTTGAGGAGATCTATTAAGTCTTGGTCTCGGTCTCATTTTTTCCTTTCAAGAGAGTCTCACGTTATTCTCGAAATTTTCACGTTTCGGGTTTCTTTAATAGTTATTTATGCAACAAGTGCAAAAAGTAGGTGTTTATTGCACTCGACGTGAAATTGTCCAACGAGGCTATCAGGCCGAGTTGGACAAATAACTCTTTTTGCACGAGTTTCATACAATATTTTTTCTACGTTCATGCAAAAACCAGAAAATGTTTCATTTAGGTGGCACTAAACTGTACAGAAGACATTGTTTGTTTAAATCTATCTGCTAAAAGTAATTCAAAAACATTTTGTGTAATTCAGATGATATTCGAAGGAAATAATTTTATTTTTAATAAATTGCATTTTCTAGTAATTTCATACTCCATTATATAATGAATATGATGGAACATGCAACTATTTGAAACGTGATACAATCTCACAGAAAATGGGCTAAATTTGGCGTCGATTTGAGAGTTTATGTCTGTCATGATGACAGAACGCTATAGTAGAATGACAGATGAGTGCAACAAAGTCTTTATTGCACTCAGTGCAGACAGTTTTTCCACCAAATATAGTTCAATAAAGTTTTGTTTTTTGCATGAACGTAGAAAAACAAAATTCCACGTTTGCTTCCCTGGAAATCATATTTTCCATAAATACATTCTCTTTTTATTGTGGTTCTTTCAAAAAGTGATTCACAGCAGTTCCTTCCATACTATTTTAATCTATTCAAATAAGGGCCGCATGTTTCGAGGCGAAATGAACCTTGCCAAAAATATCATAATAGCTCAGAGAACACGTAGTGCTGCAGTAAAAACCGCAACCAAAACAGAAAGCTTTATTTTATCGAGCGATACAAGTTGGTAATAATAAGCTGGATAGTCACGCAGTCGTTAGCTATTGGCACGCTACCCTAATCCTGCTTTCCAAGATACTTTTCGACCCTTATATTATGTAATCTGGCAATTCTAATGACACACTACGAGGAAACCAACGACAAATGGAAATGTAATAGAAAGCTGCAATCTTTTATTTTTCTTGTAGCACGCAACAAACCAACGGAATGAGGAATGATAACATAGAAGGGGGTGATTGTAAAGTTAATTATGAAGGAAATACAGTGTGTCTCACTTCTCATTAACACACATGTATCACCCGTAATTCTTAACTATCATTAACTATCACCATGCTTGTTGGGCAGTGGACATAGTACCTCCCCTAACATTTGAGTTGGTTTTCATAATTGTGTAAAAAGGATTTTTTCCTCTCCATAACTTGTATAAATAAGGCTGAAGATGGATTCTTGCTGAATCCGAAACATGTACCCCCTCCGAATTTGATAGTTGTCTGATTAAAGTTGTGCAGATGATTTTGTGCAAAAATTATTGGAGTAGAAACTCAGGATCGTTGAATATACCGGCGAAGAGTCGAAATCTTGCCTGAGATTTATCTGAGTGGCTTACACTGCTCGCCAGAGGCGATGGAATCACCAGTTTTGCCAAAAATGGTATTAGAGGACAATATAGGTACAAAATTCCAACGGATTCAGAATCAGTGCATCAAGTTTACTACCAATACAGATTTTCGCTGAAAACTGTTCTGAAAAACCCAATTTGTCTCACTTTTCATGGAAACATTTCCGTATATACCGTAACTATTGGAGAGGAACTCTGTAAATTTCGGGATCGGTACAAATACCGGTGATGAGTCTAAATCTTGCCTGAAGTTGATCTGAGTGACATACACTGCTCGCCAGGAGCGTTGGACCCACCCAGTTTTGCGGAAAATGATATTAGCGAACAATATAGTCTCGAAATTCCAAAAAGTACAGATTTTTGCTTAAAAAATTTTCAGTTCTAAATACCCAATTTTACCCCGTATTTTCCGTAGTTAACTGTAAAAATTTCAGGACTATTAGATGTGCCGGCAATGGGTCTAGATCCTGTCTGAGATTGATTTGAATCTGATATCCTGATTCCGAATCCTTTGTAATATTGAGCCTATTGTGTTCCCCAATATAATTTTTCGCAAAACTGGTCCATCGCTTCTGACAAGCAGTGTATGTCACTCAGTTCAACAATTCAAACTTATCGCCGGTATATCTACCAACCACTGAATTGGTGGTACGGTATATGTAGGAGATTACCATATGTCTGGAATTCAAGGCAGGTCCAAGAGGATTGTCCGCCAGTGTGAATATCCCAAAATTGCGCCCCCATTAGAGTCATCTATTAAAATAAAAAAAATGAATCTGTTGTGATGTGATAAAATCAAACTTTTTAATATTTTCAACTATTTCATGTTCTGTGAATGTATAGAATAAAAACATAACATATTCAGGTCAGACAGGTACGTAAAAAGAATAAGTAAGCAAACAACGAGAAATATTATCACTATTCATGAAAATGGCACTTCACAGGCTTTATGAGTAGCAAAATCGGTAATAAAATCATTCACATCCAAAGTGTTCAATATATTCGTTTCTATTGGTATAGCTGTAGAACTCCGTCTTGAATAATGGTTATTTAACGAACAAGTGTATTAATAAGGGCGATTAACAATCGAGATAATTTAACGCGTGAGCGGAGCGAGCGCGTTAATGTTTGAGATTGTTAATCGCCTTTTTAATTCACGAGTTTATTACAAAACTTTTCGGTCGACAGTAGTTTTCAAAAATAGAGATAACTTATTTTCAATGTTTATTTATTTAACGATACGATAAAAAACAATCACTATTTCCTATTTATAATAACTCTACTCAAAGATAGTTTAATTTTTCCTAATGGTAGTTTTATTTCATTCATTATTATTTATTTATTGAAATAAAAAAAAAATTTACTCTTGGTGGGTTTTGAACTCACGACCTCAGTGTTACCTGCCAGGTGAACTTTACCATTACGCCACGTGACTATATATGGTTTTGAGTGACAACTGGTGTAATGAAGATTTTCTGAAATTTTATTTGAAAATTGACAAATAAATAATAACAGATAGTACTAACCAATATAAAATGTATAAGAGCAATGTATGTTGGGTTGCATATAATCAAATCGTTGATTAATAGAAAATCATTTATTAACAGGGGTCATTAATCAACGATTTTGAGTGCGTTAATAGTTATTTAACGAACAAGTGTATTAATAAGGGCGATTAACAATCGAGATATTTTAATGCGTGAGCGGAGCGAGCGCGTTAATGTTTGAGATTGTTAATCGCCATTTTAATTCACGAGTTTGTTACAAAACTTTTCCGTCGACAGAAGTTTTCAAAAATAGAGATATCTTATTTTCAATGTTTATTTATTTAACGTTACGATAAAAAACAATCACTATTTCCTATTTATATTAACTCTACTCAAAGATAGTTTAATTTTTCTCAGTGGTAGTTTTATTTTATTTTTTATTATTTATTTTCAAATTGAAATAAAAAAAAAAAATTACCCTCGGTGGGTTTTGAACTCTCGACCTCAGTGTTGCAAGCTAGGTGCACTTTACCATTACGCCACGGGACCATACATAAATTGGAGTGACAACTGGTGTAATGAACATTTTGTAAAATTTTATTTGAAAATTGACAAATAAATAATGACAGATAGTACTAACCAATATAAAATGTATAAGATCAATGGATGTTGGGTTGCATATAATCAAATCGTTAATTAATAGAAAATCATTCATTAACAGGGGTCATTAATCAATGATTTTGAGTGCGTTAAAATGCATCATAAATGAACGGTCGACGGAAATAGTATATTGAAGAATGAGTAGATAAAAAGGTCTCTCAAACACGCGCGATTTTTCGTGAAAATTCGCATTTTCATTCAGATAGTTGTTTTTTTTTTTAATTTTCTCTAGTTTTCATTGAAAATTCATTAAATAAATTAGATAGGGACAAAAATCTCACTCGCAGAAATCATTTATTTCATTGGAGCAAGGTTCGCTTCTCTGGCATTCAATCCCCAATACATTTTGGTCGACGAAAATCTATTTCACTTTGCCAAGCTCATCAGGAAGATTGATAGGATTGGAAAGCAGGATCTTCAGAAGTAATTACACAAATCAAGGATGGAAATTAATGGAAATATTTCTTCTGCGGTAACACTTTGAAAGTTATTTTTTGACATAGACCTGTCATGGGCATTGCATTTTGATTTTTGTTCGAAATTATGAATAGGATATTCATGAAATCTGTTGTGGAATCATCTGCGGCTGAAAGAAAAACTTCAGTCGCTATTTTCTATCGTTCAAGATAACCTCACAATAATCCCATTTTTTAATTTTCATGGAGGATGTTTCCCTTTTCAACACGAATACCTCCCAAGAGGTTATCTTGAACGATGAAAATAATATCCTATTCATAATTTCGAACAGAAATCAATATGATATACGTCGGTAGTTATCTCAGTAATTCCCAACAAAAGCTCAATTGGGATGAAGTCGTTCGGAAAAGTTACTTTTCCGCACGATTTTTACTTTTTCGTACGATTTCTACTTTTCCGCACGATTTTTGTATTTTTGAAAATGATGATATTTAGGACTAACTAAGTGATCTATGTAACTATTCTGTCTTATTAGTCATTTTGTAGCATTATTATAAAAATTTGTTTATTAAAAACCTTATTTTTTCATAAATAAGATGGACAAAAACACTCGTAGGAAAAATATTTTACTTAACTCTCACAGAAAATGTCTTTTCCGTCCTTAACGGCTTGCCCGAACTCCGCTCCGTTTCGTTCGTGCAAATGCCTTCGCGTGCGGAAAAGTACTACTTTCCGCACTTGTTAGGTAAATAACTATTTTCATTATCTATCAATGTTCTTTCGTCACTGTCGTCGATTCTTCATGGCTAGAAATTCCAATCTTGTCAGTCCAGTTATGTTTGTAATATATGAGCACCTTTAAGACGCTTTCACTGGAACTCAATCATATGTTCTCCTTTTTGTTTTTCCTTGTTTTGAGTATCGGTGTTTCGAAAATCCTAGTTTAGAATTGACTTTGCCTCAAACAATTCCCAGACTCCAGCCTCAATCGATTTCAAACCAGAGCGACGAAAGTTCCTCTCCATATAAAGTACAAAAACTCCGAAACCGACTAGTTACTTCAAGTGAAATTCCATTGCGAAGTTTTTCCTAGTCGTATACATACAGTGGTTCGCTTTCCGTTTCATTCCTCTCCCCTCTAATAAATAAGGGCTGCAGGTGGGTTAATCTCGTCGTCAGGTCATATCTTTCCTTCGGGATCACCCCTCCTGAAGTTTTATAAGGTCTGCGAGTTTTCTCCTAGGTTACGTCGGATTCTGTCGATATCGTCTTGCTTGAAAGCGGTCAGCTTTCACTCGGACTGAAATACGTCTGTTTTAATGTCTTTTCGGGATCCTGCGGAAATTGACACCTCCACGAGAGTTTCTTCCACTATTGAAAACAAGTTGGAATGAACGGATTGCGTTCGAATTGGTTTTCAGGAGAACCGAACTGAAAAAAAAGTAGTTTTACGACATTACTACATGGTTTCATCCATTGATTCCAAACCCGTACATGAGAAATCCTAAATGTTTTATATTTTCAGGAAATATTGTTGTTACTGTTGGATGTTAGTTGGGATAAGGATCAGTATGAGTTGAAGAAAAAAACTAGTATTCCTGAACTCAATAACGTAAATATACCAGTACCTGACACCCTAAGGGTCAGATAAATTCGGTTTCCCCTATATAAAAATGAAACGTAAAACTTTCAGGCAACTTGTCTCAGGAATGACTTGTTAATATAAATAATTTAATTTGTAGTAAACAGAACACTCTGAAATTTAAGAAATTTGGAATTTAAATTGTTTTTTAATTTTGTCTTATTATCATCCAGCAGCTGACACCCAAGTTTTGTGCTTAGGCCTAAACCTGACTTTATGTGCACCAGTGCCTGATTTTTTATATAATTCAAGAGAATACAAAATAAATTGATATAAAATGAAAAAAAAGCTTTTATTTGAAATGAATAAATACAATGCCATGGCACGAACAAAATAATTTGATCTTGTATTAATCAATTTTGCAAAGTACTTCAGCCACTGCATAGATAAAATATCCTCTTTTTTTGGCCACTTGTAATTTAAACCACTCTTTCATCAGTTTTACCAAAATTAATGATCTGTTTTACCTGTCCTGGATAGTATTTGCCATCGTATATAACAATAACAAAATCTTCTTCTTTTGAATTGTCTTTACTAGAAATGTGGTCCTCACTATCTAAAGACTGTTGATCCCAGTTCTCACCTGCTTCTTCTAATTGAAGAGTTATTCCAACAGTAAATAGTACGAATCATCTGTGATATTTTTCTTAGAATTTGCTTTGGTTTTCTTTGCGTTTTTTTTGTCGTTCTCTGTTCAATTTAATTTCTTCTCTCTTCCGTTTTCTTTCAGCTTTCTCTTGCTCTTTTCTTCTACGTTCTTCTTTTTTCTTTTTAAAACTACCGATGGCAAGGGTTCTTTTACTAACTGCTTCTTAACGCTTAGGGCAAAACAAATGAACCCCTGAAAGGACTTGGCATATCAACAAATTAACAAATTACCAGTAGCTGGTCCACTTTTCCGCACTCATTTAAGTTTTAAAAGAGCACTCATTTTAGTGCGGAAAAAACATTTTAGTGCGGAAAATTAGATTTGTTTAGTTTTTGCGGATTATACTGACATTTAAATATTGCATCGCAGAAGGTTAAAATAGAAAGCTTACCAAGTATGGTTGTAAAGTTTAATATATATTTAATAATAAATTTTCTTTATGTTAACTTTTGGGTGTTTTTTCCGCTGGTAAAAAAAATAGTGTACCTAACACGAGCGTAAAGTGTCTTTTCCGCACGCGATTTCTGACTTTGTTCGATTGAACAATCAACTGTATCTCCGCCAATTTTCAACCGATTTTCAATTTCGAAGAATAGTATCATCGCCAATTGCGAGCTCTTTCGGATAATAAAAAAAAAATGTACAGTGTGTCATTTGAAACCAAAAGTTTGGGGTAACTTCCGGTTAAACCGAATCGAAGATTTTCTGTGTTTTTCTGAAATTCCGAGTGTCAGCACTCAGTATAACAACGTTATATCTACTAACTCTACAATCGGACCGACAGGACTAGAAATTTCTATATAACGATTCAATAATTCCATTCTAGCAATGAAAATGAACTCGTTGGCTGCAGGCGAGAAAAGCTCGCGCTCATGCGGAGAAGGGAGGATGAAATATGGTAATGGAGTCCTAGATATATCATTTTAAATGATTCCTCGTGGCCAAATTCTTTTGTGAACTTATTATTTTATCGCTGCGGAATTTTTCGGTGTATTTTTATCAGGCGGCATATCTGATACGAAACTGACGTCTCAGAGTAATAAAAGACCAAAGAGATAGATGCCTTCTCCATCCTTGTCTTGAAGTCAACATAACTTTGTTTGTTTACAAGCAAGTGCCTCAAACATGTTAAGTCCGTATTCATTCGGGTAGTTTCGTGTATACCCGCTCATTTCATTCGGATAAAGTTGTCATTCTTCGTTTGTATTAGGGTCCTTCTTACTTTAAATATAAACAAACTGTCAATAACATTTTACTTCAAAGCAGGTATTTGTGTAGGCATAGGCAGGGCATTTCTATGCCTTTCATTACTCTGAGGACAACGTATTCCTAACGCGGAATACAAAATGTTATGCAGTTGACGTGTAATTTCGGTTGATGAGGGGTTGAAAATGTCGTTTCATTGCTGTAGTTATTTATATCAGCTTTTTTAATAAAGAAAATGTCGTATAATCCAAGCGCTGTAGCCAAACTGTTACTAAAACCTGAGAATAAATCCAATTTAAATGATTTCTGGTACACAGGCAGTTTTTGAGGACTACTTTGAGAAAAAAAATGTTGTGCACTCGAGAACCTGTGGAAAGTGAGGAAAATTCCCGGGAGAACTCGGAAAATCGGTATTCCATCAGTAACTTGGAAGAGGTTGAAAATTTTAATAGAATGTATGGGAACAAACTTGTAGAACGTAAAAATCTCCATAAAAAGGACGCTACATGTTTTTTCTAAAATTGCTTTCTATGAGAGATAATGAGCTATAATTATTGATATATTAAAATTTCCGCGCAAACAACTCGGGATATCATAAGATTTACCCCGACGCTCGACTAAAATCTCTGTATCTCCCTTGTTTTTGGTCAAAATTTCATAAACTGAACGGTATTTTGAAGGAAAATCTTTCAACAACAATATGGAAATTTCCGGGAAAGATAGAAAATGATGAATAAAAACCTTGTTTCTAAATACGTATTCTGAAAATACAGGGTCTTGGCAATACGCCTAGTACGCCTTTTCGGATATCTCCTTTTTGATATTTTTACGTCGATTGGGAAGACATCGATCATGAAGAAAGAACGAAATAAAAAACAACGGGTTCAAAAAAACTTGATTCAGTTAGGCCCAAGATAATTTGGAATGAATGTTATATCTGATTTTTTCAAAAGTGACCTACTGATTCTTTGAGCAATCTCAGCCCGAAAATAAAATTCTCTGACAAAAAACATGGAGCATTGGAGATGTCCGCCCCCTCGAACATGTCGAAAAAACAACCGTGGGAAAATTTATTAATAAACAGCTGATTTCTTCTGGATCCATTCATTGAGAGCTATAAAACAATCTTTTCATATTGTCTGACACAGATCACGGGGCGTTTTTCCAGTCTGACGCGTCAAAGTGGTCGATTTCATGACCACAAAAAAAATTATAGATAAACGTCAGACATAGAAATATTATACGTAGAAAGGCAGTACTTGAAATGTGGCATAAGTGTCTGACACGTATATTGGAGCATAAGTAACTGGAAAGATGTAATCTTTCAGTTATCACATTCAGTAATACATTTTCCAGTTTGTAATAATTATTAATAAATACGAAACTGCAGAGGGTGAACAAAGTTTCTATGAAAATATGTCCGGAGTTGCTTTTTTTCTGAGATACAGGCAGTTGAAGTTTTTTTAAAAAAAGGTAAGTATTTATAAAATATCATAAATATCCTCGAACCGATTCGGTTGAAGTTTGGTACAGATATTTGAACTGATAAGACGCTTATTTAGCCTTAACTATATTAACATTATTAGGGCCAGTGGCGTCTCAGTGGGCACAACTGCCAACAATATTGCGAAAAAAAGTATTGACTATTTTTCATGGGTTTTTATTTTTAATTTTTTTTTTTTTTAGATTAGGCTACTATAAATAAATCTTTTTGATCTCTTGTGTTTTCTTCATATCCAGCTTGGTTTTAGAGAAAATATAAATGAAAGCCATTCTATTGCATATCATGAAAACCCGCTTTGGAGGCCAGCTGACAGTGATAGTAGGGTTTTTTCTACATATCAAATAACTGTACCAAACTTCAACCAAATCGGTTTGAGATAGGTACGGTCATGTGAACTAATGTGTAGGAAAAAACCCTACTATCACTGTTAGCTGGTCTCCATAAAGCAGGAGTTCATGATATGCAATAGAGTGGCTTTCTCTTTTTTTGTCGAAAATCAAGCTAGATATGAAGAAAACCCATGGGACCAAAAAATTGTATTGTTAGTATGATTCAGCTGTCGTTCCATATGTGGTGCCACCTAGCGGTTTCCTATCCAAGTTTGATCATAATTCATTTCAATATTGTTTATTGAATATTCGATAGTCGATATGAGAGGAATATTGAAATCGCAACATTGGAGCTAGATGCTGGAAACAATATGTAGGCAATATCACTCTATCGATATTGGTGAAAATTATTCAACCAATATTGACAATATTTTATGAAACAATGTACATTCGGAACAGGTTGAGCCAATATTCCACCAATAATATTAATGTTTCAATATTATTTTCACATTTACAATATATCCATATTGGCCCAATATGAAACCAGGATTCAGCCAATATAAGGTGCTACCTGGAAAGCCCTGAGCCTTTTCGTTGACCGCTTCGAAGCACTAAGCATTGAATTAGGAAAGTGCTCGGGAGCACAGTGCTTAGGAGCACAAAAGTACTCCGAGTGCTTTCACGAGTACCAAGCACTGTGCTTTGGGACAGCTCTGCATATGCCATGTGAGCAGCTTTCTAAAAAATTGAAAACACTGAATTCAAAAAAACGCTTAGCCGATCAATCTGCGCTGAACCTGATAAAAAGACTCGATGAAACAATAACTCTGGGTGGAGGTAAACGTAATGCCAGAAGAGCCGTTGATTGAATTACATAGAATTATTATCATATCGAAGCGAATAAAAGCAATCCAGTCGTAATTGCCAATGGGCACCCCGTTAACGGCCCTCGACGGTCAGCATTGGGGATCATTCGAACATAAAACAACGTATTCCAGATTCCAGTGATTAACCCCTCTTGAAATATGAATACGAGGATATTATTGGGGATCAATCTGAAGCTGGAATCTGACTAAGCGGGTCGTTATGAGTATTTAAAAGTTATACTGCGCAAATAATCAATCGTTTTTTCTTGTGTCCGAATCTGTTGACTGAAATAACTTCTACCAATTATTCTCTCTGGTACGTACGTTTCGAGGTTGATTTTGAAAGCCTGAGGATTGGTAGTCTCTGGGACATTTATTTTTGTATTCCACGACGTTTGTAGGTTGCGTGATACCTGACTGAACTTTACAAAGACCTAGCTAGAATATTGTCGTGAAAATACTGTTATGGGAAAATATAAGAACAATGTTTATTTTAATTGAATACAAGAAAATGGTTGAATGAAAATTTTATTAAGGATTGACTGAATAAATGATTGAATGAATGCTAAAACTAAATGAATTTCTCCCTGGAGGTTACATTTTTATAATTATTACAATGGATTAAATCCTTACAACATAAATGAAGGAAACTAGTATCAAAAGACTCTCCCAATATTCTTGATACTTATATGTAACTTTCGTAGAATATTATTCGAGCCCAAGGAAAGCGAAACAATTGAAACCGACGAAAAATCGCCATTTGGGGAATCACTGCCACCCACCTATCGGAAAATGAGTTCAAGCTGGAAATTGAACTCAACGGGATTCCCAGAGGGTCTTCGATGTAACACACACACAGTAGAAATATCCCCTGAAGGAACAGAAACGCATTTCCACTTTGTTTGATTGCATTTTCCCTACAAGTTCTTTTTGGGATGGAATTTGTTTCTTTTTTCAGACTAGTTTCACGGAACTTCAAAAGATTCGTATTTATCGATTGTAGCAATGCCACATATGGACATTTTTTGATTGAAATAAATGTTCTGCAGATTTTGGTATATCCGTGCTGAATCAAAAAAAAACAACAAACAGGTGATTTTTTTCCATCGCTGCGAACCAGAATGACCCATCCTCGTCAGTGGACTGCACAATTCGACAATTCAAAAAATATAACCTAAATTATTATTTAGGTATCAGAAACCCAAAGCTCAACTAACTACTTATTCTATTTCAATCCTATTCATACTATTCATGTTTAGATAATAACAATTCTCTATTTTAATTTTTTTGCCGATTTTGGAATTCATTTTCTGTACTACTTACTCCTGCCTACATCAAATTGCCTACATCAAATTGTCTACTCCAATTGTTAACTGGAATTTTTGGATTCCAACTGCCCTAAATTGATTTTATACCTATTTGTTTCAATAACCCTATACGAGAACTTTATTGTTGTATGTTTCATTGGTGAGTAACAATGACATCACTTCTGCCCGTGTTGTGGGTAGCAATTTTCCACTTTGGAACAGTTTCTGGAACAGAAGTCATGAAAGACATCGATAATGAAGAGGCAATCTTTGGATGCGAAAAGACTCAAAAGCTCAAAAAATTATTGAAAAACGGAACAAAATACATTTGATGAACTATGGTAATGCCATAGAAATGTTCCAAAATTTTAAAAAACGATACGATGTTGATGATGCTAGCGTTATGTGTACTTCACTCGAGAAATTCTCCACATTCAATTATGATTCAAGTATATACATCACCACGAATATGTCAACTTGAAAACATTGTTTGCTTAGTAAATTCAGGAGCAGCAAATAATAAAATTGATTCGATGATTGATAATTGATTGCACAGATTATGTCAATTCCAGCCAGTCATTTTCAACCTCATTTCAAGACTGAGACTCAACACCGGATGACGAGAAGACCATTGCAAAACTTCAGACTAGGTTTTTCAGGGAAGAAAAGCGGAATGCATTTGGTGCACAAAATTATTCAGGACCTGTTGCTTTCCAAGCTTAACAAGTCCGCTGTAATTCATGTAATGGACCTCACAGCTGAGTACTGTCCTTACAAAAGAAGAGATCGGCAAAAAAAATTGAAATCTTTATGAATATGAAAAATATCCAGAACAGAGCTAATCGGTTCTAGATAGTGGTAGTTTGTCCCAAATGACAAGAAATATTCTATCTGAGGAGTCAAAAACCAGAAGCAGTAAAAAAAGGTAGAAGGTAGAAGACTTGAATGATGTTCTGTATTTAGTCAGTGTCATCATCCAAAATAGTGGGAAAATAAAATGGTAAACTCACTGTTAGAGAATATGGAGAGCTAGTATTTCAACTGGAAAACTCGGCAAATCTGTCTTGTAGATTGTGATCAAGAATGAACATTCGAATTGGGTATCAACCCCAGCTCATCTGAGCAGGGAGAATACGCAGGCTTATTATAGCAACTACCTGTCAGGAAACTACTCCCTTGGCTGATACCACAACGAATATTAAACTATATCTAACAGATATTTGTGCATATATGCCTGATTTCAGAAACAGTTGCAAGTGCTTCCTTTGATCAAGTAGCAAAAGAGCAGAACCATCTACTTTCGAGGTGAAATCAATATAAATAAGTAAGTAAGTAAGTAAGTAAGTATATAAATAGAAAAATTACTTTCAATTGTATGGAAGATATAGTGCTAACATCTTGAGTGTCATAACCTTTTTATCGATAACTTGAGGACCACACCTCTCTTCCTTATGAAGATGATTTTCAAGAACGACAGGCAATATCGTCATTCTTGAAGAACTTCGAGAGGGCGAAAACAAGAAATGTATGTCGAGGGTGCTGAAATTTGATGCCTTCCAAGTTTTGACACACTGGGCGGTAGTGCAGTATATTCAAGATTGGGACAAAACTACAAAACTATGGTATGAACAATGAAGTGATGTTTCGATTTCTTTTGAAAACTATAGTCATTTTGTTGAATGGTAGCAATGATCCACTCATAAATATTCAGTTATCAACAACCATATAATTTGCTGTCAGGAACACAGAAGAATATTCAATGATGAAGTGATTGATAAGAAATTGGATTCACTGAATAAAACCCGCACCGCGTACATATATCTCCTAATTAGGATCTAAAATCCTCCCCTGAATGAAATTCCGCCCACATTCTATGTGAAATCGAACAACTCACTTGCAGCCTGCGCCAACATCTGTTATTATACTGTTATATCAAATAGCAACGTCGATATGTATCATCATTATTATTGAATATCGATTCCTACTGTTGACATTCGAGCTGGTTATTAGCAAAACACTGGTTTGAACCGATTCAGAATGTTAGACTATCACACTGGAACGATTCATAAAACAATTTTCATATCGATCGTAGTGTTGCTGAAAACGGAACGTTTGGGAACAGCTTGAATATTATCATTTGGGAAACGACTTCCTATTAGTATGGCGAGCCCTGACACAGTTGAGTTTTCGAGAGAAAAAAAATAATGCAGAATGGAATTGATACCATTATTTGAAGAAGTACCATATTTCGCCTATAAACATGTTTCAAATAGAAAAATTATAAACAGGTAAAAGTTATAAGGCTTACAACGTTGCGTAGTTTCAGTTTCTGTTGAACTGAAATCCAATGAAAGGGACGCTTCGCATTGAACAGAGTAATTTATCATTATTATTTTCTACTTACATCCTAGTCAGGCCATGTCTCTGACGCCACGATGAATCCAAAGGGTTCGCTGATAAAATTTGGACAGATAGTCACTCCCCGAGTCCGTGGGGTGAGTGTTCACTGCGTCTAAGGATTGTGTTTAAAATTGTTTAAAATTGTTTTTTCCGTTAACCTGCTGTCGTTCCCTTACGAACGGCAGCCCTCAAAAGTCGAAACTTGTGCGAGCCAAGGATTAACGAGGTCTTACCTTTTAAAGTGCGATTCCTAGCACTTTCTCGGGCCATCAGATAAAAATCTGTCCTCATTCTGCGTTCGATTGGCTGAGATTTCTACCAGCATACTGCAAGTCGGTATAATTTCCAGTCTCTCATTCGACCGAAGAACCCGTCATTTCAACAGATGGTCGTTTCGCCAGTAGCCGAAAATTTTTCGAAGGAATTTGTCTGACTCTGATGGTCGAAGAGGACTACAACAGGCTTATTGGCTTGTATTTTCCTGAGTAGTTTCGGTAGATTCGGCAATTCACATTATCCACAGACTCAACATCCCCCTTGAGCATAAGGCAACATAGGTGTTTTGTCGATATCGTACGAATGTCGTAGAAGGTGGTATTACACTCGTAGCGTCGCGTTATGCCTGCGGATATAGGCTGAGACCGCATAAGCTTGAAAAGCAGTAAGTGAAGGCAGTATGGTCTTAGGAACCCCAGGATACTATCCAGCAGGTCATTGTGAATCCCTCGATCTCTGACTTCAGCCCACTAGACCTGAGGAATGATTAGGTGGAATTATCGTAAAATTCAAGGTCTTCAATGTTCTTGGAGACTCCATGCCTTGGCTTATCCTTATGGAGCTGCAGGAGAACCTCAGTTTCCGCAACTTTGATGAGAGCCCTTTGCTGAACGGATTCCAACCAAGAGTCAGAGTATGGATCACCTCGTTCAGTGTCAAACACGATACCGTAGAATTGGGTTGCTTGGGGCATTGGTGTGAATTGGAACAAATTACACATCATTAGACATTTTGTTCTACCATCTATCGGTTGGAAGTGAAACCAAAATTGTTATACTAGAAGAATTCGGTAAATGTCACGGTAATTATCCATGGAGGTAACGATATTTGTTTCCGTTGAATGTTGGTGTGATTCAACTCTAAATATAGGTAATTAAATAAGAAGTTTTTATGAGAGTTACACTTATCATGACAAACGATGGAGTATTTGATACTGGCACGTCTAGAATTTTTTTTGGGGTTCTCCAACATGTCGTAAAACCCAAATTTTGCCGCCATAAATTTTTCTGTTGAAAATTTCAGAATGAGCAAGTCAAAATACGTTCGAAGACAGAAATTTGAAAATTCGAAAAATAAAAAATAAAAAATCTCAGAAAATTGGATTTTCTAACATAAACACCCTTTTCCGGCTAAATCTTATAACTGAGCACATGAAAATCATACATTTTCGGAACAAGCATGGAATTTTACATATAAAGTGCAAATTTCAAGTCGATGTGACGAGTTAGTATTTTTTATGATTTTTAGGGGTCCCCTTTTTTCGGGTAATTTTAAATTTTTTTGAATAACGTGAAATTCACATTACATACTAATTTGGCCATTCTGAATCGATTGGCGTTCGCAAAATTTGTCTATATCTAACCGTTCTCGAGTTGGTCAGCTCTAAATCAGTTTTTATATAGTTTTTTTGACGCCAAAAATATTTCTGATAGGTTTTCGACATTTTCGTTCAAAGATTCGGTATCAGCACGTCAAAATACGTTCGAGGACAAATATTTGAAATTAGAAAAATGAAAAATAAAAAATCTCAGAAAATTGGATATTTTACCTTAAACACCCTTTTCCGGCTAAATCTTATATCTGAGCATATGAAAATCATACATTTTTGGAATGAGCAGGAAATTTTACGTATACAGTGCAAATTTCAAGTAGATATGACGACTTAGTATTTTTCATGATTTTTAGGGGTAAACCCCTTCAACTTTTTTCGGGTAATTTTAAATTATTGTGATTGACTCGAAATTCATAAAACATACTAATTCGACCATTCTGAATCGATTGGCGTTCGCAGAATTTGTCTATCTCTAACCGTTCTCGAGTAGGTCAGCTCTAAATCAGTTTTGAGATGGTTTTTTTGCCGCCAAAAATTTATGTTGAGTTTTCGACATATTTGTTGAAAATTTCAGAATCAGCACGTCAAAATACGTTCGAGGAAAGAAATATAAAAATTCGAAAAATAAAAAATCAAAAATATCAGAAAAATCTTTCTACCATAAACACCCTTTTCCGGCAATATCTTATATCTGAACACATGAAAATCATACATTTTCGAAACAAGCATGGAATTTTACATATAAAGTGCAAATTTCAAGTCGATGTGACGACTTAGTATTTTTCATGATTTTTAGGGGTCCCCTTGCAACTTTTTTTCGGGTAACTTTTTATTTTTTTCGGTTGACTCGAAATTCACAATACATACTAATTCGACCATTCTGAATCGATTGGCGTTCGCAAAATTTGTCTATCTCTAACCTTTCTCGAGTTGGTCTGCTCTAAATCAGTTTTTAGATGGTTTTTTTCCCGCCAAAAATATTTATGAGTTTTCGACATTCTCGTTCAAATATTTGGAATCAGCACGTCGAAATACGTTCGGGGACAGAAATTTAAAATTTCAAAAATGAAAAATATAAAATCTCAGAAAACTGGATTTTCTACCTTATACCTACACTCGTTTTCAGCTCAATCTTATATCTGAGCACATGAAAATCATACATTTTTCGAAACAAGCATGGAATTTGGGTGTTTGGGTAGTAGCAAATATCGCGACTTCTCAGAATAAACACTTGAAAGGGCTATAGAAAATGGAGGAGGCATGGTTTTTAGCAAAATCGCTCTGAGAAACTTTGTTTTCGATCATTATTACATATTTTATTTTTTCTTTGAAGTTTTTTGTTTTGTTGCATTCTACGAATGTCTTTGTTCAGTTTATTTTGATGAGATATCAAAATCGCAGTTGCATTATTGTGCATTATCATTAAATTAGCCTAATCCACACATATTATTCAATTTTGTTCTCATTTTTGATATATTTGATCGATAATTCAGAAAAATATCTTCAATGCGTCCCATGACACCTTGAACGACAAACATACAAATTGATAACGTGTCCCAAGTGTTCAAAATCAACGAGTGAATCGGGACAGCATTTTTTTGGATACAGTTGTATCCTAACTTGTATTCCTAAGTATTTGGCATGATAGTGGCTTTTCCAATGACAATTTTTTCAAAAGTTTTTCAATTAATCGAATCAATCGGTAATAATAGCTATTAATGTAACGAGATTATTGTGCAATTTATAATAACCGAGGATGTCGCCAAGTCTCGAGGCGTTTTGTCACGTTATTGTTATTTTAGCGTGCTATTTGGTATCTAATCACCTCCCCTACAATTGGTTGCGATAAACAAACGATACAAATTAATCTGAGCAATCTGACTTAAATATCGAACGCGGTTTACTTTGAGATGTTCTCTTGATTATTTTTCGATAATTTGATTCGTCTTCCATAATCTAAATATGGCGCTCAGATGATATAAAAACTATCAAGAGTGGGGGAGAGCTGAATTGTCTCTACCACTACTGCGCCTTTGTTCATATAAAAAACACATGCGCCGAAGTCAGTGAGACAGAACAAAAAATCCAAAATGAATTTTCACTTACCCACATCACATCTCTCTCCACTCTTTCCTAACGGGCAGAGACACGAAGGCCTCTCTTCGGAGTTTTCTAAAAAACAACCCCCGCCAGGGCCGCAATCCAGGGGGCACGGTTTCACGGTCGATATGGGCTTCGTCACTTTGAAAACCGAATTATCCGAGGTCAGCTTCTGTTCCAGTCTTGGACCTTGAGTGGTGTAGTTCAATCTACCCGGTGAGGACGTTGATGATTTCGAGAAATATTGAGGTATTTCGTTCGAGTCTGTCGTGTTGGAGATGGAGAACTCCAAGACGTCGATAACGGCATCTTTCTGATAGATGATGTCTTCTACTCCAGTTAGTTGTAAGTCTTCTATGGACGGTGGTGAGGCTGTTGAGTTGATTTCTGAAAATAAATTGTTTGAGTGATATTCAAGTAGGTGGAAAAATGACAAAAAAAGTCTGACTCAACCACAAAAACGTAGCACTAGGATTTGGACTCTAGTCCAAATCCTCCACCATTTCAGTTCTAGCTCTAGCTAAAACTGAAATGGTGGAGCTAATGAGCCTTCTTGTGTAGGCTTTTCTCAGACTAATAACATATTCTCTCGCTTGAACCTAACGATATGTTTTTTCTATTTATCATGATGGCATTAAGACCATATTGATCCAAACAAAACTTTTGAATAAAGCCTGAAATGATCTGTCCCATTCCACTCCTAGTGTATACTGGATTTCTTGTAGCTTTGATGCCATACATTCTGGTACGACAAAACAAAGTTTCGATACACGAATAATGGAGCACACACAAAAATCAAATAATCCTGTTCAACGATGTCATACATGCTATCACATACATGCCACTCAAAATTGTAGGTATTCTGATTTTTGCGAATTTGCCTCCAAGAATATCTGATACAGTTAAAGACTCTACACAAGGTGGAATCACTATGGGAATTATTCGATGATCAAGTTCAAGTTGTACCTGGTGAAGAAGCTCAGGTCTATGAAAACCTTTCATCTCACTTACCTATAGAAACTTCACCTATTCATACCAGACGTATATTCAATCCCAATTTTACTGCTAATTCAAAACACACCAAAGGGTTGATCATCATGGCAATCACCAACGTCTTGAATATTGAATATTACCCTTCCGATTGTACACAGAAAAAAATGTATATTTCCATCACACAAGGCTCATTGCAATTTTAATGCACCGAACTGAATTGTTCAGGAATTGTAAGTGAAAAAACTGAAAAATATCGAACCCTGGCTTCCCAATCTCTAGTCGGGAGCGCTAAAATCTACACCACCGGTCCCTGATTCGAAAATCGGCGGCTCACACTCTTAGTTCAGTCTTTCATGTTAGTAAATGAAAATGGTTCTTATTATGATAATGGAAATCAATCACGCATGCATACCGAGAGGGGCTCAATTAGTCTATCAGGCGGTATCGATCCATATGGGATCATCAAACGGTGTTAACGCGCCCGACTATAGATTGGGAAGCCCGGGTTCGATCCCCAGCTGGTACATATTTTTTTTTTCAGTTTTTCAACTTTTCATTTTCATGTCTAAATTGCCGCTAAACTTTCCCTTCATTTACAGACACCAAACCTAATCAACTTTATATTTATTTTCGGCTGAGAAGTGAATAATATTGAAGAAAATAACCTTACCACTGAAAAACTAGTTTACTTCAACGTTGATAAATACTTTTTATATGAAAGGTTATAACTGATAATTTGTTCCTTAGAATACCATAGGTGAAAAGTATAAAAATAAACTGCAAAGGCATCAGGTCTAAAGAATTCTACTTGTTACTTTTGAACGGATCGACGTATAAACATGAAAAAAAAAACGTTTCGATGGTTTTAACAATACTACTTTTTGAAATAAAAGAAATGGTGATTGCCAGACAGGGGGCGGGGGGACACATTAATTGAAAATATTTAAATGGCATGGGGGTCAATTGGCACATCATCGAAATATAAATTCCGTTCTCTTTACAACCATCTAATTTGTTTTGAATTTCGTTAATATTTTTTTTGCAGTTCAAATTCGAAATATCAAATATAAATGCAGATCTAAATACTACTCATACCTCGATAAGTTTGAACGGTTTGATGTGGAACAATGAAATCAAAAATGTTTTGAAGGTTTTTATCGATACTACTTTTTGAGAGAAGAAACATTGCAATTACTCGACAGATGGAGCTTGGGGCATATTAACTCAAAAATTTCAAAAGGCATCAAAATCGACATTGGGAAAAAAATTATAAACAAAATTCAAAAATATTTAGATGGTTGTAAAGAGAATTGAATTCTCTTTTCTACGATGCACCACATGACCCCCTATGCCATTTAAAAATTTTGAGGTGTTGGGCCTCCCCGCGCCCCCTATTGAGCAATCACCATATTTTTTATCTCAAAAAGTGCTATTGGGGAAATTCTGGAAACGGTTTTTTATTCATGTTTCTACGTCGAACCGTTAACAGGGGGGGGGGACTATTAAAAGCCGCACTGTGTAATATTTTCTCGGTTCATGAAAAGTTTTCTTACCATAACAACTATAACCATCTTCACGGAGAATGAAGCCTTCTTTGCAATCGCATTCGTACATTCCATCGTGAAGTTCATAGCAGAGTTGCTCGCAAGGGCTTTTCTCACCACAGCGCCCTGAAAAGAAAAACACAATAGTTGATTTCTTGGAGTGTATTCCATTCTATAAGTGCTTGGTAAAGAGAAAACATAATATTCATTTTCATTAGGTCATGAGGGTCTGGGCGGTGCGTAGGTGGTAAGTGACGTCACCGGCCTCGACTCAGGTCCGGATTTAGGGGGGGGCTATGGGACCATCAGCCCCTGGCAGTGAATTTTAAGAGGCGGTAAAGCAAGCAGCAATATACTCGTCGCCGACGAGGCGACAAGTATATTATAATGCTTCTTGCTTTTTATATGCCGCCTCTTAACTCGTCGCCTTTCGAAGCAAACGTGCAATTAGCGTCGGCCGGCACTGCATCAAAAGGACTGGGTTGGAATACTGTTTTTGTGAAAGACATAATAGTCACTAATCGAGCGTCAGCCTTGGACGCTACAATACAAAAGCGGTACATACTTTTATTTGATGAAGATAAAAAAGCCGCATTCTACTCAGTAGGGGTAATTTCGTCTAACTCAATAACAAGTAACAAAATCAGAGTCCAGTATTCAATAGGTTGTCGTTGGAAATGGTAAATATTGAAACTGAAATTCAAAAAAAAATTGTAAAAAAGAAGGTGGTGCATTCTGGAAACAGAAGAAGATGAATAAACAAAGGAAGTTGGATATTTGTTGTTAGGTTCAAGTGAAGTGAATATATTCTTTCAATAGATAAAGCATCAACAGTTCTAGTTGAGTTTGAGTGCCATAAATTCTAAATGAAAATAAAAATTTCAAGGCTCACGTCAAATTTTTTTCAATGTCATAAATTCAAAAAACATACTAGCCATTTTTTAAAAATAGAATTTGACGATGCCACTGGATTCATGATATTCTCAAGTGGTTTATGTAGAAATAACATGGGAATGTGTCCATCAATAAAATAGTTATATGGGAATAAAATTTGAAAATTATGTCAATAAATAAACCCACCACTTCAATTTCAGAAAATTTATCAAAATTCTGACTAATTCTGTTCATAAATAAAAAAATATAATAAAAATGAAATAAAAAACTAAAGAACACTCTTTACTTTCCATGGACTAAAAAGGGAAAAATAATTGAAAATTTGATTTCTCAAATGTAAAAAAAGCGTACGGTGCTTGATAAAGTTCTCTTGAGCTATTGAAAGGTCTGTATTGTTAAATTAAACTAAAAATATGAGAATATAGATCGAAAGCACCCAAGCTTTTTTACATTTGAGAAATTAAATTGTCAATTATTTTTTACTTTTCAGTCCATGGGAAGTAAAGCGTATTCTTTAGTTTTTTTAACCTATTATTTTTTTTATAACATCTATAACTTTTAAATTTTCTGAACGCATCTTCCTTTTGAAAAAGAACGATCATTGGCAACACCGAAAATCGAAATAACTGTTATCACGGAACAAAAGTCATGTCGAGATTTGAGTTTTATTTGCATTAGTTTCAGTCAACACGTAACTCCTCAACGTAGTGTTGATAAGTTCTGGGTTCTGAAACAGTAAAAAAGAGTGAAGTTTTACTGAAATTTTCATAATTCAGAAGGTAATTCAAGTTTTTATCATCACTGACATATTTGTCTTGAAGAAAATTCAAGCATTTCCCAAGAATTTGTCGGCGATCACTAACACAAACGAGATGTATACGCCTCAAAAATGTCCACAAAATCGCTTCAGAAATCTCAGAAAACCCCAAGAATGTCAACAAACTCTATTTGAAGTCGAAATAAGCGGCGTGTGAGGAACGGCAAACAGAACTAAATATTTACGCATGTAACAAAAGAAAATAGCAAGAATATGGAAATACCGACGTCCTGACGCATTCCGATGTCGTTCGATTCGACAAAGAGTGCCTTGAACAGTCCGGGCACGTTCGACGCGAAAACTCTACCGAATTTTACATCTTTGATAATGGATGCAAGGGGTATAATCAAATAATTCATTTGGCTTTTGTTACGCGCTCTCTGATTTACTCTGGTGGAAATTTCTACGGGAGTTCAGGGCTACGCTCAACAATTCAGAGGTGAGGAATTTTTTTGTAAATGCGAAGCTGGTTTCAATGACGTCTCCCAAATACCTACCGTCTAATAATAATAAAATACCTTAAAGCTAATACTAGTCCGGTTCAGCGAGCGTAAAGTGGCACTTTACCGCCCGCGGGCGCATTATGGCCCTAGGTCCGTAAAGTAGACAAAATTCTCAAATTGTCTAGATTTACACATCATTTCATGGAATCAGAATTATTTCAGTTCTGTTGAGAAAAACTCTTCCTAACTATTGATTGAAAGTTTGATTTTGTGGAGGAAATCCGATTCTTGACATGATTTTTTGGGTTTGTAACCTTCCACAATCTGAAAATGAAAAAAAAAAGTTAAATCAAAGAAATCTGATAAGTTACTGCGTCCACAAGACTGCTGTCTTGAATAAATACTTTTTTTTTAAATTGTTGACGTTTCTTTGAATTAACATTTTTTCATTTTCAGATTGTGGAAAAATCGTGTCAAGAACTCTTCCTAACATTTCTTCATAATCGACATTTTTTTAACATGTCATTGAATCATAAACCTGAATATTGAAAATGCAGTTAGTTTAGTTACTGATGTTGAAGATGGAATATTCTCTTGAACATAATTATTTCATATTAAAAGCTTCGTTACAGCATCTGCATCGATACGAGTACAAGTATTCATTCAAGACGTGGATAGTTGGTTCAAATAACTATCTGGTATCATTCCGGCACAATCGTTGGTAATTTTTTCAGTGATGATCAATTTATTCCCGAACTTCTTCGAAATTACTACATCAACATGTTTTTTATGACATTGATGATTTTTTTTGCAATTAATTTCTAGTGAACTTTGCTGTATCAATATTCTCAATTCTTATAAATTTCATTTTATTTTGTACTCTTTTTCACTCGATTTACTCACTCATACAGGATATTTCATTCGATAGTTGTAATTGGACAACGTTTTCCCTTAGCCATCGGCAATAGGTATCAATTGTAGTAATATCAAAAACTCATTAGGTGTAATTACATAATAATTTAAGACTATGTTTCTAGCTGGGAAATAATAGTTATTTATGTTGAAAATAAGTAACGAGAGAAAGATTAGGCCGAGTGGTATAAATTCTCAAGTGACTTTGGAAACATAACACATGAGTGGCATACAATTATCCAACAAGTGGAAGGAATCGTTTCTTTATGACATAATAATTAATAAGTTTTGTGATCAAATCAAAGCTACTTGCACTTGCGTCTCAGTACCCTATATATGTCAGAGTGACTTGACAGTGACTTTTTTGAATTTTGGTCAAAGTAGGTTGTTTGTATTGTAAATAAATACGTTGTCGAAGATACCTTCAATAGAATTTGTGTTTTTTAAATTGAAGGACCCAGCGCTCTACACCGGTCACTGCCTGAGAAGGTCTTCGGCGACTCTTTTGGCCACTGCAAGGGCTAACGTGACTACTTTGAGGTGTCACGTAGGATGAAAGTCATCGACGGTAGCAGAACGATACTTTGAAGAATCGGTGTATAACAAAATACAAATTACAGAAAAAAATAGAAGGTTCTAATGTGTAGGCGTAATAGTAATAAATAAATAGCATACTACATCAAATATGAACGTGTGTTATTTGATAGTTTACTTGTCTAAAATGACATCAATAATGACAGTCATAATTGTCATGTGTTAGATGAATATATCTATCTTTCTACTTGAAATAGATTTCTCAATTTAGCTCTCTGCTACTATATTTTCACATTCTTCATACTATGTTACTCTTAATTATTGTTTACATAACGTATGGAAAGTATAGACCATTGTAATTCAAGTCAGTATCTGTGATTCGCGCTATAGAACCGGTAGTGCATAAAATGTTGTATATATCACGTGCGTAACATGCGTTTATGACCTTTGGCGTCTGATGGCCCTCAGCTGACGCCATCGGGCCATCATCCATGCCGCTGGCCGTAAACGACTACTTTACGTCCTTGATACATAAATAACTATAATCATATATTGCTAATTGGCGATAATGTCTAAATACCAATGATATAAATCTAGCAAAACCAGTCCGGCATGGCCACGCTAGTTCGTAAACAAGCCATAAATCACCGGAACGCATTACGTTATCCATTTGGGGCGACCAGAGATATTCGCGACATTTCTAGAAATTCTAGAACTACCGAGATTTCACCACTTTGGATATAAATAAAATGATAGCAGCGAACCGGATAGTTAGATAATAGTTATTTACCTAACAAGTGCGGAGAGTAGTACTTTTCCGCACGCGACGGCAGTTGCACGAACGACGCGGAGCGGAGTTCGGGCAAGCCGTTAAGGGCGGAAAAGACATTTTCCGTAAGAGTTAGGTACAATATTTTTCCTACGAGTGTTTTTGTCCATCTTTTATGAAAAAACAAGGTTTTATAATAATGCTGCAAAATGGCTAATAAGACAGAATAGTTACATAGATCATTTAGTTAGTCCTAAATATATTCATTTTCAAGAATACAAAAATCGTACGGAAAAGTAAAAATCGTACGGAAAAGTAACTTTTCTGCACGATTTTGAATCGTACGGAAAAGTACAACTTTCAATAGGAAAAATCGTGCGGAAAAGTTACTTTTCCGCTCATAGGAAAACAGTATTTACGTCAGTTTTCAAATGAATTAGCATATACTTGAAGAAATCTCAAAAAAAAAATTACATACATGGAGTTACGTGCATTTTCATAACAATATATTATAGACTACTGAAAAAACCGTGACAACCGAATTTTCACAACCATCAATTCTCCAGAGAATACTATATTCCAATTAGAAATTTAGACTCCGTATCCAGATTTCAGAATAAATATCACACCATTGATCTTCATTAATTCTGGGATGCTAAAGGCTGAAATAATTCATTATTTTGATATAATTTACTCGAACTACGGCAGTATTCATTCTCAAACCATATAAATAACCTACCTTTCAGTGGAAAAAGCCTGGAAACTCAATCTCCAAACCCAGGTGTGTTGAGATAAAGAATCATCCCTATTTATATCAACATCGCCATATAGCTAGCACCAGAGTCGGCTTCAGGATAAGGGTGTTTATACATTATAGAATCAGTACTACCTGAAAGCTTTGTTGTACCTTTCACTTATCAGTCCCATTCTTACAAAACTGAATATTAAGAGCCAAATCAATACGAAAACTATGAAGATTTTCCTATAGGCTCTACATGTTTTGATCCACCAATCAATCAGCAATTGCACCCCATTTTGGAATTTTTTGGTAATTAAATTCTTCTACATATTTATTCACAGCAAACAACCTTTATAGCTATACTAGCTATGAACGGAATAAATATCCGTAAGGTTCAACTGGCAACTTCGCCATACTTTAAATTGTACTGCAATTTTATTTTGCTTGTGCATTCACCATTATTTGTCAATATTTTTTGTCAAACAATTAGTTTTTCTACTCACATAATTAAAATGGCTCACGGATAAGCCTACGGATAAGTGTCGTAATAAACAACTGAATGATTACTATCAGATTCACCTTCGTTGAAAGCAATTTTTTAAAACATTACCATGACAACTCCATGGGCCGAGATAAATTATTCCACACAGTGCTTCACTAAAGATATATAGTGCATCCCACAAGACTTCTCTTCCAGCTTCGTCCGTTACCGTTGCTCAACTTCACTCATATGCTGAGTTTCATCCGATCTCTAAAATAGTTTTACCAAATTTTATATACGATAATTGAACTCGTTTAAAATTATCCATAAGAAACGTCATTTTTGGCAGTTTGATCGGATGAATAAAAACGTAACTGTTTGCGAGTCGATACACTTTTATTTTTCCTCATTATGACGGAACAAGTACATCTGTGTACTTATCTTCAACTCTCTCCTCTCCTCTCCTCTCCTCTCCTCTCCTCTCCTCTCCTCTCCTCTCCTCTCCTCTCCTCTCCTCTCCTCTCCTCTCCTCTCCTCTCCTCTCCTCTCCTCTCCTCTCCTCTCCTCTCCTCTCCTCTCCTCTCCTCTCCTCTCCTCTCCTCTCCTCTCCTCTCCTCTCCTCTCCTCTCCTCTCCTCTCCTCTCCTCTCCTCTCCTCTCCTCTCCTCTCCTCTCCTCTCCTCTCCTCTCCTCTCCTCTCCTCTCCTCTCCTCTCCTCTCCTCTCCTCTCCTCTCCTCTCCTCTCCTCTCCTCTCCTCTCCTCTCCTCTCCTCTCCTCTCCTCTCCTCTCCTCTCCTCTCCTCTCCTCTCCTCTCCTCTCCTCTCCTCTCCTCTCCTCTCCTCTCCTCTCCTCTCCTCTCCTCTCCTCTCCTCTCCTCTCCTCTCCTCTCCTCTCCTCTCCTCTCCTCTCCTCTCCTCTCCTCTCCTCTCCTCTCCTCTCCTCTCCTCTCCTCTCCTCTCCTCTCCTCTCCTCTCCTCTCCTCTCCTCTCCTCTCCTCTCCTCTCCTCTCCTCTCCTCTCCTCTCCTCTCCTCTCCTCTCCTCTCCTCTCCTCTCCTCTCCTCTCCTCTCCTCTCCCCTTTCAAAATCCGATAAAACAAAAACCTCTTAACCCTCGATAAAACACGAAATGGATCTGTGTATTCAGAAATTATTATTAAGAAGTTATCCTTGAAAAACAAATAAATGAATTAAATTTCAAAATCTCCACATTGCTTCTTAATATATAAATATTGTAATATTAAATTGAGCCGTTTAATTATTTTTCCTTTGAGGATATTCCAGTCAGACCCTGTGTACTGAGATCACTTACCCAAATAACTACTTTCTACGTCCGAGGAGAAAGTGATTACTGGGTCCGAGAATCATGTGCCCTGAGCAGACGAAGTGAATCGGGAATCATGTGCCCTGAGCAGAAGAAAAAGAAGACTTGAGAGCAGTGAGTCCATCATTCCACCAAGGACCCTTATGATGAAAACTACGATTTTAACAAAATGATTTGGCCTGCGGAGTTCAGAGGGTAGATCAGAAAAGCTTTGCCTTGCGATAAATTCTCCAATGGTTAGGTACAGCAGACCCTTTTATTTATCGAGTTAGAAATCTAGGAATATCACACACAGATTTTCCGCAAAAGACGCAAACAAGCCTTGGAACGGAAAATTCGGAAAAAGACTGGAAAACTAAATCCATTATGATCAATATCATGGTATGTACTAGTTTCTACCTATATTACAACTTATGTATGCATTATCAAAATTCCATAGGCCGCTGAAATCCTAAAAGCCGATCCTGTCACAGACTAGCTCTACATTCGAGGCCATATTGTGGTTTGTGGAACAGAGGCTTTATTCAGGTCATTAATTATATCGTGAGGCTTTTGTTAGCAAGCTACATCAACTTGGTCGGGAATTATTTCAACAATCACATCGAGGAAGCTTTGCATGCAATTGAATGAAGTGTCGTAGTCCGGTGGCCCTGGGGAGTTTTATGGAAATATTCGTGGTGCTGAAGGCACAGCTCGAAATATTATAGGCCTCGGGTCCGATACCAGAAAAAAAATTGTATTTACCTCTCCGCTGATACTTCGTATATGTGTTCTTCATGTCGAGTTAAACAACATGCAATTTGCGGCAATTCTCGGTAGTTTTTTTTAGGACTCCCGCAAACACTGTCAGACAACTAGAATGTCTCAAACAATTTGGTCGATCGGCCATGTTATGACGTCATTAAATTTATTACCTTGAATCTAATTTTTTCAGGATCGGTTAATGAAAATATGGAAAATTCAATGTTAATATTGTCAGACAAATTGTTATGTAGGACATTCTAGTTGTCCGACAGTCCAAAAAGTTTGCAGGGGCCCTAAAAAAAA
This sequence comes from Chrysolina haemoptera, assembly GCA_958298965.1. NCBI lineage: Eukaryota > Metazoa > Arthropoda > Insecta > Coleoptera > Chrysomelidae > Chrysolina > Chrysolina haemoptera. The sequence goes on along the minus strand of OY282590.1, from coordinate 4,093,690 downwards.
CGTCCGCTACAGAGAATTGCCGCAAATTGCATGTTGTTCAATTGGACATGAAAAAAATATGTACGAAGTCTCAACGGTTAGGTAACCAATTTGTTTCATCAAATATATGCATGAAGTATAGTTATTACATCTTGAGTCTGATCAATAGTCTTGACCAGGGATTCATCAAGCCAAGTAGCTCGAATTTTTTCTTAAATACTCGACTTGACTTCAAAGCTCAAGCTTTTGAAAATTTGATATTTGACTTGACTCGATTTACGGTGTGAACTACTTGACTTGATATCAAGTAAAATCAAACTACTTGATGTTACTTGACAGCGATCTGTGAAATGCACACCGAGGCGTTAAAATAGGTTACAGCAAGCAGGCCCCCGATTGCTTGATGATGACGTGCTGTTAAACAGTAGATGAGCGTTGATCAAGGATAAACAGTGGCAGCTAGAGAATGATTGTTTATGTCTGATTTAAGTGATTTGTCCGTAATGGAATCGCAACCTTTTCAAAGCAGCGGCTCAGAATATATCGTAGATGAAAAAGTGTCAGAAATTGATGACATCGAAACAGAAGTAGAAAGTGCAGGGTCGGCGCTATCAGAGGCCAAACGAGTTGAAGTTAATGAAAGTGTATCTAATAAAACGAAAAAAATTACGGATTATTTCGTAGTCGAGCAACATCCTGAGAGTAATAAAAATACTGACAAACAAGGCAAGTTTACCCTATGTAGCAAGTGTACCCTATGTATGGCGGTATTTGCAAGCTGAACACACTAGAGTCTACAAAAAAAGTTTGGTGGATCCAGAGCCCACTATATTCCGGGGCAAATAACTCTACAGACTCCAATTGGCATAGCACAATTTCAGTTTTGAGTTGGCTTGTGAAGGTAGCACAATAATTAGATTTTAGCTATAACTACTTAGTAGTTTGTGACACAATTGAATAAAATACACGATTGGTCAAAAGAGTGTACACATCTTCCCATTGAAACTTTTGTTTTGGATTGAAGTTAACACCATAAATAGCGAAGTGCTTTTTGGAAGTTCGATATAGCGCCGTATATCTATCAGAGTGTTGAGCTTAGGATGAACTAGCTGTAATGTTCAAGGCTGGATAATACTGCGACAGACATTGGATTATATCTAACAAATATTTGAGCGTTGTTCCTCAAAAAATTAGTCACCCCGGTTAAGTCACCACTTCGATTTTCGTATCTTTCCTATGGCGCTAATATTATTGAAAGGAAACTATATAAAATCGATTTATTTTTCCAACCCTTGGGAAGGTAGACACCACCTCATCATTTCAGTTTTAAATCAGTTCGAATTGAATTTACGCAGATTTGATCCAATTGCAGAGTCCCACTACTCTGAAAAACTCCATCTGTCATCGCTAGACTGCTCGTTTCACTTGGTCTCCGCACCTTTCTCGAGAAAGTTCCAGAATGGTTGCGGAACACAATTAAAACTTACTCAAATCAGAAAAGCGAACTCGAGCTAACTTCCTTCTCACCGTGAGTTCTACTTACCGGCTGCCGAATATATTATTCAATAGTTTTGAAGTGCTGATGAATTGAGGATCCCGCGAGCATCCCAACTAAGGCGAAATGAAATTAATAGTCCAGTCATTTCAGTCGGATTTTCCAAGTGAAGCCGAATAACCCAGTCAAAAAGTGTTAAAAACGGACTGCCGTTCCAGAAAAATTAGAGGTCGCATAGTGGGGTGTATGGCCAATCTAGCCGGACAAAATTATTGCTTTGGATTTTTTTATATATAATGCCTTCAAAGGTGACTTCAAGCGATAGAAAGTAGTTCCCGATGAATAATTCGAAGGGTTTTATAGAGGAAAAAGTTAAATTATACGTCCGAAACTGAACTTTTTATTTTTCTCTGATACTAAACTTGATGCAATCTATTTATATGGTCGTGGTCGTGGTCGTGGTCGTGGTCGTGGTCGTGGTCGTGGTCGTGGTCGTGGTCGTGGTCGTGGTCGTGGTCGTGGTCGTGGTCGTGGTCGTGGTCGTGGTCGTGGTCGTGGTCGTGGTCGTGGTCGTGGTCGTGGTCGTGGTCGTGGTCGTGGTCGTGGTCGTGGTCGTGGTCGTGGTCGTGGTCGTGGTCGTGGTCGTGGTCGTGGTCGTGGTCGTGGTCGTGGTCGTGGTCGTGGTCGTGGTCGTGGTCGTGGTCGTGGTCGTGGTCGTGGTCGTGGTCGTGGTCGTGGTCGTGGTCGTGGTCGTGGTCGTGGTCGTGGTCGTGGTCGTGGTCGTGGTCGTGGTCGTGGTCGTGGTCGTGGTCGTGGTCGTGGTCGTGGTCGTGGTCGTGGTCGTGGTCGTGGTCGTGGTCGTGGTCGTGGTCGTGGTCGTGGTCGTGGTCGTGGTCGTGGTCGTGGTCGTGGTCGTGGTCGTGGTCGTGGTCGTGGTGGTGGTCGTGGTCGTGGTCTTGGTCCCTCCATCTAAAGTTGTGGTAACTCAAATTACTCGACAAAAATTACCTCAAAGCATCTCGTTCATCCATCAAAAAGTCAGTAGGAAACGAAGAAAGACTTCGATTTTAACGTCGATCCCATAAAAAATGAACTTGAGGAAGCCATCGAACAAAAGATTCTCAAAGAGCAACAAAAAAATTCAGTGAAACGAAAATCGTGTGTCCCAAAAATAAAATTGTCAAAAATAAAATAAAACAAACACCTCAGCAAAGTAAAATTATCTGGGAACCAGAAAAAAAGCTATCCATTCATCAGAATCCTCTGAAGATGACGCTGATGCACTTTGCTTGTATTGCAAAGATACATTTAATAACTCGATTTCAAGAGAGGGTTGGATTTCTTGCAGAGTTTGTCGAAAATGGGCCACGATGCATGTGCCGATATCGACGATGAAACTGGTTTTGAATATGATATTTGCAGATGAGATGAAATATTTATGTGATTTATTCGAAATGTTATTTCTTCCTTACTTACTATTTTGTCAAACATTTTTTTCAATAAATTTTTGAAAGAGTGGGAAATGTCTTCGATTATTATATTGTAATAGATAAAATCATCGTAACATATTTTTATGTACCCTGTTCCACCCCATGTTATGTACCATGCATGGGGCGGAACGGGGCAAAATTAAAATATTGAAATCATACCTTAATTTTTAAAACTGTCCTACCCAGTACAAAACTAGTAAGTTCAGCAATACATAGGCTTCAAAAGAAAAAAGAAAAAATTTCAGAAAAAATCATTTTTGTAACGCCAATTTTAGATAGCCTGTTCTACCCCACGATCCCCTATGTGGAAAATTTCTACACCGACTGTAGGTACTATTAGACAAAACTCTTCTTTTGTTTTTTTTTCTTCGCCAGCTACACCCCAACCTCTTGGGCTTTTTGTGTTTTCCGTGTTAGTTTTACAGCAGCCACTCCATAGCTCTAGTCTCCTGTTCCGGTCTATATAGGTTCTTCACCGGTTGATTGCTGTATTCTTCGGGAGTTATTCTAGGTTTCCCGAATATTGCCTTTTGCGGTTTGATGCCTCGCATTCTAACAGTACCTGTTTGGCTGTTTCTGTCCCTTTACCACATTTTCTGCAGGAAAGTTCTCCGTTGTACAGCCCCATTTTGTGCAGGTGTTTTCTCATTGGGCTGTGACCAGTGAGAAGGCTTGTTATTGTTCTAACTTCATTCCTGCTCAGCTTGAGTAGATCTTCAGTTTTGTGCTTTGACGGTCCTTCAATGAATGTGCATGAGAGGAACTTCATTCCACCTCTCCTTTTGTTTTCGCTTGACCCAGTCCCGAATGCATCCTCGAATGTTAATACCGAGTGCTGGATATGGGCCAGTTGATGAGCCCACTCTGGCTAGCTCATCAGCTTTTTCATTGCCCTCGATTCCACAGTGTCCTGGAACCCACATCAAAGTTAATTTGTTGTGTTCTGTGAAAACACTGAGTTCTTGTCGGCATTCCCATACCAGTTTTGATGTCACTTTCGGATTCAGGAGGGCCTTCAGTGACGCCTGGCTGTCTGTGCATATTTCTATTGGTTAGTGGAGTAACTCTTTGGTATATCCAAACATTCTGGTGAATTCCACTAGGGTATGCTTGAAAAGATTCAGAGCCAGGCATTTCCATCACATACCAACACTGTCCTCCATAAAACGGATTGAAACGGTCTAAAAATGCCAAACCAGATTCGGTCGTTCCCGCAACAAAAACCGACCGGAGCGAAACGAGCGAAGTCTAATGGTCAATAAGCCAGTGGCACGGCCTGCTCTTTTTCACGCCCGGAAAAAGAAAAACAATGGCCGCGTCGCAGTGTTGCCGACAAGTCGCTCGGGACTAATTAATGGGCGGAATTTAAATAACAAAACACATTAATTAAGAGCCGAAAAACAAAGCTGTGAGCGCCGGGCGGTGTTTTAGTGTGCGAGAATTTTGTTAATTGCGTTCAGATTCAGTTGGGACGCTAGACGAGGCCGTGTTCCATTAGCACTTCGGGAAAACTATTTAATCCGCGCATGCATATATGGAAATTCTGCATATGGACACTGAATATCAGATAAAGTATGAATGCATTTTCCAGACTCATTCGGAAAAATTGTATGAAACCGCAGTCCTCGTGGATTCTATCCCATACAGCACCTCGACATCCAGTAGATGTTCGATGGATATCCATTCAGGATATTTTGGATATCCTATGGACGTCCAGTTCTAAGGATATCTTATGTACTTTTGATGGATATATCTCATGGGCGTCCAAAATATATTCTTCATGGACGTCCTTATCGAACAATTGACAGAAGTGATAAGTAAATCTTTGTTTTTTGTAAATTTCATAGAGTACGCGTTCCTTGGCATATTTTATCTTTCTATAACGAAAAAAATTATTGAAAAAATATTGAATATGTGCTCGAATATTTTTTGATTTTTAGGATAGAACTTTTTCACATGTACAGTTCAAATGCCTTTTTCTGAAATCACAGCGAATAAGGATCAGTCCTTTCAATCAGTTAGTTTGTCCGAAAACAATCTTACCTCAATTCAAATGAAAAATCTAAACAAAACAACTTAAAACTCAAATACTACTTATGGACGTGATGTCCATAAGATATCCCTCATGGATATCCATAAGATATTCGTGGTGGATATCCCAAAGGGATATCCTATGGAGATCCATCGCATATCCAAGAAAACAATCCCTACTTGGATGTATTTTGCATATCGTATGGATATCCTATGGTGGTAAAAGTGTTGAAAATGTCACTGAAAGTTGTTCGAAACGCATTAAAGTGCGTTTGTGGCAGAATCGAGGAGCGGTAGTGGGGGAATTGCATTGTTCAAATCGCCGCCGGTTAAACTCTCCTCTCCTCAATAGTTCCCCCGTTCCCCCACTACTGCTACTCGACTTGCCATGAACACACTTTCAAGCGTTTGAAGCAACTTTCAGTGGCATTTTCAACACATTTCCCAGAAAATCCAAAATATAAAAATAGTAGTGTTTGATCATTACTTCACAGAATTTGAATATGATGATTTCCCTTAAATCTACGAATTTTGCAAGATAAGCGCTTGAATTGATTACAACGCGATTGTAGAAAAACTAAAGATCGGCCAGAAAACATCTTGCACAGAGTTCAACCACTTGTATCTATCAGTTTCCGAAATTTTGTCCAGTATCAGATTTATATAAATTGTGAATTTTTGAAAAATGGACTCTTTTTTTAAGTTTTCCCTAGTTCACTAGTTTTAGAAAAAAATGCAAAAAACCAAAATAATTGTAATTTTTCCACTATTTCTTGTTTAAAATATTCCACAAAGCTATTTTGCTGTGGCGAAAACCGGGGTTTTCATTAACGAACTATCTTATAAAAATTAGCTAGGCCATTGGCGTCTTTTATTTTATGGGTGAAAAAACTTCCATAGCTTGGTCTAGATTGAATAAGAGGTTACAATTTATTTTCTCTGACACGTATTCTATCGATTGCTGAGATTGAAATACCATCTGCATGCCATGTCGGTCCATTTCGATTACGAGTCCCAGTTGAAATGGTCGGCGAGAAATTCCAGACATTCGACTGTTCCAATCGCCACATATTCCTAGCCAACTTGATCGAATGGGGAATGTGATAGAGAAAAACAGGTTTGAAAGTTGTAGACATGATACAGCTTGTGAATCAATAGCATCCAGGACTACCATTGTCTTAGATTCAGAAACAGAAAAAAAGTAAGGTGCGTTAGGACAAGTGCGACCACTTTTTTTAGTAGTACAACTTTGAAAGGCGAGAAAATATTTCTTTCAATATCCGAGTTTGCCTCAACTTTTTGTGTTTTCTTTAGGATGTTTCTAATGGACTGTGTGAATGATCAGTTTGAACCAGTAAAATAATTTTTGTGTTTTTTTTTTATTTTGAATACCCAAAATCCCACTAGGCCTCTCGTTTGGGGCAAATGAGATTTCAGCTGTAGTGAATACATCTAAACGCATATCAACTTTTTTAAATTTCATTCCCTTATAACTTTTTTATTCATTGACGTATTTCAACGTAATTTACATATGAACCATTTGAAAATGTCGCGAATCCAGTGTTGAAGTCAGATTTTTTCTGAAAAAATCGCTAGTAATTTTTCTAGATTTTTGACCTTGAAAAATAAAATTAGTTGGCCCTAGAAATGGAGATTTATTCATGAAATTTGGTGTCCTAGTAGACTTCTTGGATGTCTACCTAACGAAACAAAAAATCATACCAATCGGTTGAAAAATGCAAGTTTTATAAGGGTGCTTTCATCTTAAATGGGTCACACTGTATGTATATATATATATATATATATATATATATATATGCAGGATATGACTAAGCGATTATTTTCAACATTTAGTGGAGAGAATGCCGATCTTATGGGTAAGTTGAAAATAAGGCAGGAGTATAAGAAAGTTTTTTTTTGCAGGTATAAGTGGGACCTGTCCCACTACTTTAAAATTGTTGCATATAGTCCAAGGAGGGTATGGGTTGCTGCTTCAGTTTAAAAATTCCATATTTACTAAATTATTCATGAATTTTGGATCACCTGCAAACATCTCCGTGAAGTGCGACAAAAAATATTTTAGGTACTCAAATACTCGCATATTATATTCGCATGAGGAGATAAAAGTCTTCAGAAACGATATGAACTTTTCATTTTCCTTATTCGATCATTTTTAGCAGAGTTATGACCAATCAAATATTCGCCAGAACTTTCAGCGACGGGTAAGGGTGAACCTGAAATTTGATGTCGGCGTTCAATCACGTTTTCTGAGAAAACGAACGCAATTCATAAAAAATCACTAGGGATCATTTTTGTGGAGAATTGAATTGTCTTTCATCCTGTTTTTTCGATAAATCATATACTCTCCAACATTAAAGCAAAAATCTATTTAATTATTTTTAAACGAAAAAAAATATATGTTCCAGCCTTGGAATTTTGGTAAACAATTTTTTTCGTGTTTATCATGGTTCCCAATAGTACTGGATTATTTTGTTACATTTTGGAGAGTGATTAACTGAAAATATCGTCCAAATTGCGGAAATAAATTAAATGATTCCAACACATCCATAAAACGTTGATTCCGCGCTATCCGCATTGGGGAATTTTGTAAAACGTTTGCGGTGTTGTTCCACTCGCCAGCGAAAACATCCACTCGGTTTCGAATTCGAATATACAATTCCAATTGAATGTTTGCGATGAAGCAGTTTCAATTCAACAATAGTTCAATTGGTTTATTCATATGAAAAATGCATATGGAGATAACTCGAACCCAGCAAAGCGAAACAGTTTAATTTCACTGCGCTGCAACATCCAATTTAGTGGATGTCGGTCCGGGACACTTAATGTCACTTTGGGGGTAATTACGTGAAGCTTTCCATCAAATTAGTTGTTACAGCTCGACAGGGCAACGTTTATGTAGTGTATCCATACTGTCCGGTGAATTGATTCACTGCCGTATGATGTACGTGATTTCATGTAATTCAGTTATGGAGATTCTCATCAAACTCAATTTCCATACCGACATTTCTGTAGTGGCATGTCGAAGGTTTTTCCAGATTTCTACTTTGGTACTTGACAATGATGGATACAATTTCATAATGTATAGGAGTTGTCAGTAGATATATACACGATATATACATATTTTTACACGATATACACAGTGTACGAACACATATACAATATTTAATTTAATGTTTCCCCGATTTCATCAAATTCCCTAGTGAGTGAAAAAGCATATGTACTCTTCTATGAGCAGGAGTGCACTAAATCACTCATTTGAGATTATATTGACTTTTTTCATATTATTATTATTTTTAATATGTTTTATTTTATATATATTATTATTATTTGTATATTCGACTACATAGAAATTCTAAGAAATTAATGGATGGAATCCCAATTAGTTAAGAAAAAAAAACCCAAACATCATAGAAATTTTTTTCAATCAGGTAATTCTTCAGACCTTTTTAAAATACAATGAGTGATTCTGAATTTCTTATTGAAGATGGAAAAGAATTCAAGGCTCTGGGTATACTATCAGGTATCAGGTATCAGTATCCCAGCACACTTTTGTGAAAATCAGTATGCAATAAGTCGGTATGTCGTGTTTGCATACTATGAGTTTAGAATGGACAACTTATCTTTGTTTTTAAAAATATAAATACAGAGCTCATATACAGGGTGTCCCAGAATAAAGGGGACAAACTCACTTCATTTTAAGGTTGGAAGTTCCAATAAACATATACCCTTAAATGAGTATTAACCGAGTTACATGGTGTTGAAAGTGACACAAAAAAATACATTTTCCAGATTAACTCCATAACGGCTAAACTTTTCGTAATGAAATTTGGTATGTCACTTAACAGCATTCAGTTTAATATTTCAAGGCAAATCATGTGTTTGTAACTCTAAACAGGGGCGTACGGCAAGTAGGTACCCCTATTCGCACCTCCCCAACTTTCACGCCACTGGATTAATATCGATTTCGTTTTCTTTTTCTTAATCCCCATTATTTCCTATACAAAAAAGGAATACGTTTTGTTTCACTAATATCAACGGTTTTCGAGATATTTGAAGTTGCATAAGTGGGTGCGTATGTGATACGGATACTCATTAGTGATTATTTTGATAAATTTTTGTGAACAAAATCCCTCGTAAATGCCAACAATTTTCGAAATATTTGAATTTATACTCATTACAAGGTATGAAATATGTTGGTTATAATGTTATTAATAGTTACCTTCACATTCCTTTCAAAAATAGTAAATATTTTGATACGTATATGGTCATCGAAAGTGAGGACGAAAATTACACAATATCAGTGGAAGTCCAGTTTTTTCTGAGTACAGATAACGAGTTGAAAAATTACATTGAGGACCAAAATTATATTTGAGACATCAACATCAATCAACCCGTACCGTCAAAAACGAGAAAAAGTAATGTTATTGAAAATACAGACAATGAAAAATGAGAAAATTCTTGAAGAATGTTAAAGTTATAATTATGTAAGAAATAATAGAAATAAATCCATAATAATAATAATAATAATAATAATTTATTAGCCCAAGTTATGCAAGTTACATTTAAGTTTGTCGGATAATACAAATAACATAAAATATGAACGAAACCAAGTACAGGTATATACAAGAAACGTCAACAATTATATTTTGAAAATAAAACTAGGTATACTTATATACTTATGTTAAATTCAGTCATGTAAAATACATAAAATTCTAAAAATATATATAAAATTTGAAATTATTCAATATTAAAACACAACAGAAGATACAAAGATGAATATGTCTACTTATATATCAATTAATTGTTTCGTCAAAAATAATTTCCTAATATTCTTCTAGAGAATAAAATGCATTTTTTAATAAGATACTGATGATTGCTGCCTTTAACTGTTTGATAGGGGCATTCTTCAGTGAATTCGGTAATTTGTTAAAAATTTTAATGGATGTATGATTAATTGGCTGTTGGGTTTTTTTCAGGCGGTGGTAGGGAATGCTCAACGAATTTTTATTTCTAGTGTCATGAGAATGGTAGGATGAATTTGAAAATAGAGACTTTCCGTTTTCTTTCACAAACATCAGACATTGTAGAATGAATACTGAAGGTAAAGTTAGGATACTGAATTTTGCAAATAACGGTTTACAGTGTTCTCGATAACTAGCCTGTGCTATTATTCGTACGACTTTTTTTGTAGTTTAAATATTCTTCCACTTTCTACGGAGTTTCCCCAAAGAAGAAGACCATAAAAAAAAAATAGAATAGAAGTTATTATAGTAATATGTCATTGCGGTATCTAGAGTGGTGAATTCCGTTAGTTTCCTAATTTGATACACTACTTTATTTAATTTTTTAGATGAGTAGTTGACATGTTCTTTCCAGTTCAGTTTTGTGTCAATATGTACCTAACGCTAATCTCTTCACCACCATTCGAGAAAGTAAGCTCACCTATTTTTTCTGTGTTCAGTTTTAAGTTATTTGTCGAGAACCATCCAGAAGCCTTCGTTATTGCTTCAATATTTTTGAGTTTTAGGGCTTTTATATCAGGGCTTATATTTGAAATGGTAGAGTCATCAGCATATAATGTCACTGCGTCATTATTTAAATATTTTGGTAAATCATTTATGAAAATAATAAAAAATATGGGTCCCAATATTGATCCCTGGGGAACTCCGATATCTATTGACATTATGTTGCAGTCGACCGTGCAATTAGGAAGCGAATAATTCCAAGGCAGCACCCTTGATCCCATAAAAATCTAATTTGGCCAGTAAGTAGTCATGTGTGACGCAATCAAATGCCTCAGATAAATCCAGCATTGTGGCACAGGAACGGTTATTTTTATCTATCGCATCCATGATTTTTTCCACGATGGATATTATTACCTTCATTGTTGATTTATTAGTGCGGTAACCAAACTGCTCCTTTGCGAAAAGCTCTGTATTTTCTAAATATGAAACTATCCTATATTTCAGTAAACATTCCAATATTTTCGAAAAAACGGTAACCAAACTGCTCCTTTGCGAAAAGCTCTGTATTTTCTAAATATGAAACTATCCTATATTTCAGTAAACATTCCAATATTTTCGAAAAAACAGAAAGCACATAAAATTGAAAAATGAGTTATTCATTTAAAGTGTGACCTTATTTAAAATTCATATAAAATTATATAGATGTGGCTGATTTGGCTGATCGTGAACAGTAAAAACGAAGAAATCACAAAACCGTCGTCAACTCTGCGACAAATTTTTTTAATGTACCGCTACCGGACGGAACAGTTGAAACATGTGTATTGTGTGTTTGCAAGCACGCGGAACGCTGCAAACACGATGATCATGATTTTTGTTATATTCGAGTTGCTCGCTCCGTTCGTTGCGCTTGTTCTGTTCGTTCGTGATGCTCGTGAGAAATGTGGACTCACCTTAGTACTACGACGCAAGATATTATGTACGGCCGTAAAGATCCATAGAAATAGAATACAAGGAACACTCAGCACATGACCACACAAAAATTCCCAAACAGTGCAGAGCAAGTTGTCGGTTAATTGAAACTAACGAAACATGCTCATAATGGTCTTTGAAAATGGCCAGGAAATTATTATTATTACTTCGTAAATTAATCGAGCAACTCAGTACATGAATCGGTAACTGCTAATTCTCCAATATCGTAATGCAATTGTTACTTGCCGTTCTCCAACAAGCGATTAATTCCAGACGAAGAATTCATGCTGCAATGTTGAAGGCAATAAAATGAAATTACCAATATTCTAGGCTGCTAGTTGAAGAAATAAATGAAAATTGTAACTGAATCAGCAAAATCGATGGACATACGATCGCAGAAAGCAAAGAAACGAACTAGTTCGGCTCAATTTAATCAAGAGATAAAAAGTCGATGCCTTGAAAACAAAACAAACTTTAGAAGGACGGAGCTGAGTTCTTGTTGCAAGAGGGCCTCCACTAATCCAAGCGAAGCAAAAACATTTCATAAATTATTCTCAAAGGGAAATATCTGGCACTTAGTGAAAAAGGCATGATGGGAATCCAACGACGACGTATGTGACGTAGAGAAATTTGAAGGAGGATTATTTTTGCTCGAGGGGCTGTATTAATGCCTGAAATATTCAGAAGAAGCGCAAAAAAATTTAATGGGTTTCAGATGAATACGTCACTAAAATATTTCATCGGAGGTCTCGTATCTCAATCAATCAATTTGGTAGAATAATAATGATAATGATACTTGCCCAGACACAAGAAAGCTGCAGAAGGGGCCAGAAGCCTTGTAAATCAGACTGTGTAACATACTAGGAGACAGACTGGCCCTCAGTTATATATCAACACCATGGAGGCACGTTAGGGTCACTTTCATACCGAAATCTGGATAAGTATGACCGGACGCGGCGAAGTCAGTTAGTCTTGAGTCATTTGTTCTCAAAGACTTCGGAGGAGCTTATGGACAGGCATGTTGGGGATGGCCTTCTGATGGAGAAATCACTGCACCGCAAAAAATATGCCTACAGAACTGGCTCCTCAACGGAATCAACTCGCTATCAACAAGTAACGAGGGTGGAATAACAAATTGGTACTATAAGCGGCATTTCTTGTCTTAGAAGATGCTTTCGACAACACCTCTATAAAGTCAATCCCCAGAGCTCTTTGAGGCTGGCAAAATCATAAACGCCTTGAAACAAAACGTCTTTGAGAAATGAGGGCTGACCACACACCGATAAATCAAAAACGCCTGAAACCAGTACGGTTTCATGCAAAACGTTTTGTCCACAACGAGGATTTCCAAACTCTTTCATTCAAAACATTTTGCAGTGAGACAACAAAATTTTAAATACATGAATCACACAGAACAGATTCATTCAAAAACAGTTTGTTTCGAGCAGTTTCAAAGAGCCTGAATGTGTTTTCCTGTTTTGCCGTACCAGTGTGTGTCACTTCATATAATTCTTGAAGGAAAAACAACTTCTACCTAAATAGTTTTAACGCAACACGTTATTGATTTCTGGGTGTATCGCCAGTCTGACACAGATACATCGAGGAAACATGGATGGGTGGCCTGGATAGACACTGAGGAACTGGTCGATCCACATTGCTGTATTGGCCAGGGCGACCTGTGGAATCTAATCGCTTACTAGCTACATCTGTAAATGACGCAGGACATCGAGCCCTTTGCTATGCTGGCCTCGTAGTAGTCACAGCACCAGAAAAATATAACAGATCGGTTAGAGATCGCATGCTGGAGTCTCATAACCTGTTACAAGACGGGCGGACCCTACCCTAGAAAGGCAGCCATAGCAGCATTTTTTTCTGGTTCCCACGAAAAGGAAAATCCTGTATCGTTCAGAAATCATCGTGAAAGCCGAGCGAAAGTAGGTAGAAACTGGTGTTCTTCTTGAACTTCTGAAAGGCTTTATGCCTCAGGGAATACCTCCTGAGGCATACAAACAACATAGACAAATACAACTATTCCCGATGATGCATTTCACATAAACATTTACAGGTTGGAAAAGAAATAGAGATAGGATAGAGGGCGAGGTGTAGCTTTCTATATTCATGAAAGATTGATGCTTCATGTCCAGCTGATTGTCCCCTCGTACTGATTTCATTCAAATCAGTCCCTTCAGAAAACATGTCAAAAGACTCGCCTCTACGATTAGGTTCGAGCTTTTCATGTTATCACTAACTTTCAATCTATATTTGGTCCTTGGTAAATGATTTCTGATGTGTTTAAAATTGCTGCTCAATTGTGGGGGTTATGGGGAAAGTCAGATATGGATAAAATAAAGACATTTCATTATCATTATTATTATGATTCTTTTACTAACAAATACGACACTTGTACGATTTACACAAGATACAGGTGTTTTGCCTCATTCTCCGGGAGATATTGAACTCGTTGGCTAATTATTGAGATTTGATTTAGGAACTCCACATGCTTCACCCAAACAATTCCATCAAAATGGAGGGTCGGATCAAAGGAATCCTTGTTATAATGATAAACGAACTACACTGGAAATTATACTGGATTGCCATAACGCGACAGAAATCTAAGCCAAACAAATGCAGGAGGTCGTCATCCTTGGTTCACTTCGTCTGCTCAGGGAATGTTTCTCGGATCCCATAGTTACGGACGAGGGGATAGTTATTGCGTGAATATGCGCCCTAGATGTGTCAAAGACAGGGTTCGACTGGGAAAAAATAGTAATACTTCCTCAGAAAACAAGGATAACTTTTTCCATTTTCCATAACAATAAGGTATTGATAAACTGTCAACACCATCTATGACGATCACAGTGAACTACAGTTTTGTATTTTCAAGATAGTTTTGCCTAGAAAATGTTTCTAGGCTCTTACGTTTACTTTGTGACCTCAGACTGGAAGGTATAGGTACCTTCTTTTGAATCAAGACAAAAAGTTTTTCTTGAAAGCAAAACCTTGCGGAAAATCTATTTTGGAACCTTCCCATTTCGATTTTTCGTTTCGTTCAATAATTCCTAGAATTTTTTTCGATATAACGGGTAATCTCTTTGCTATTTGATCTCTGGTTGCAAAGCCACATCGTCAATAGATTAAATAGTTTGACAATCGTCAACCCAACACTCTCCATCTTTTTGTCTTTTGGTGAATCAAGTCATTTATTTCCACAATTGAATTGTATGCGGGCGAATCCTTCAATGTGTCTTTCGCCCTCGCCGTTCTTTCAACAAAGCTTAACAGGCCCATCAACCCTCAGAAACATTACCCTCTAACAAGACCAGTGATGTTCAAAGCAAAACAAAAAGTCTAATCCTCCTTTTCCATAATTAAATGAGTTACCCTTCCGAATAAGGAGCCCTTTCCCAAACGAATTGGGGTGAAAAACGTTTACAGTAATGTGGTGGGATGTCTTGATTAATGTTCAATTTGTTCTGAGAAAACTAGTTTCTCAGAAAATGTGTTGTCCCGAAAAAACAGCTGAATAATGGAGGCTTTGTTTTTCTTTTCTTCGTCGTTTTCCCATTATCGTTATTTACTGCCCTTTGTGTTATTATTCATATCAAATATTGTCGAAGTTACAGACAGTTTGATATAATGTCAGGTTGGAGCATGCTTGCTATAAGGTCTCTTGGGGGTGCTGGCATTTTATACACTTGTGATAAACAGATTGGAAATTGGGTCAAATATTGACACAAAGAATATGGTATATGAGGATGTATTGATATCTAGATAGCCTATAGCGATTCTATGAATGAAAATAATATTACTTTACCACAGCAACTATCCATAACTTATTAGAAGGCTCAGTGTCATGTAAAAAAGTTAAACCAGTTTTGCGCAATCCAATTGAAAAAAAAGTATGTTGACCGAAATCATGAAAATAGAAAAATTGGAATGTCAAGCCATCATCAAGTACCTCCTTTGAAGGGGTTAAGAGGTTAAGAGATTCAGGAAGATATGCTTAGTACCCTTGGCGATTGTTGTGACAGTAAAAAATTAGATTGAAAACTTCAAAATAGGTGATTTTCCATTGATGAAGAGCTATCAGAAAAATATCTGCAAAATGGGTAGTTCGATCTATACGCAGGTTGAAAAAAATGCAGACTTCTTGAACCATATTGTTACTATAGATGAAACCAGAAACAAAGCAGCTATGGATGAAATGAAAACACTCTGGTTCTCCTTAAAGTTTGGTGTTCAAAAAAATCTGCTTCAGTTTTTCAGCCCTCAGTTTCAACGTCTGAGTAGGACGACGATAGCTGGTTATTGGAAAAACCAATTTTAACAACAAAACAAACAATTTCAACAGTTACTCGAACACCCCCTTCATTCTCAGATCTGGCTTCGTCCGGCTATGCCTCTTCTTAACTAAAAAAGAATCAATGAGTCCTATATTTTTATTCCAACGAAGAGGTTAGAGAAGCTGTAGAGGCTTGGTTCACATAGGAAGATGAACATTATTTTAAGGTCTAGAGGCGTTGCGGGTTCGTAGTACTGAATGTATTGAATTAATAGGAGTGTATGTTGGATAATAACATATTTTGACTTTCAGTGCTACCCCGTCTGATACGTCACCACATCTCAGCCAACTGAGATGGTCTTGGCATGTTGTTCCCAGTATTTCAGACATATATACTCAACACGTCAGAAAAAACATCGTCTGATGAATGTCCTAAGAGGTTCCGCCCCTTTTAATCATTTGCCAAAATCGTGGGAAAAAAAATTATTTTCAGCTCATTTCCTTTTCTAACCAAGGATGATGGAACACCAGCAACGAATGTTCATGAAAAAGTCAATATCTTTGCCAACATTTTTCCTGTAAATTTTATGCTTTATTCATAAGGAAAACAACTCGAAAACGTCATTTCCATTGACAGTCATAAGCCTGTCATTTTCTTTCGCTAACGAACCATGAAACGGACATTGCTGGGAATATAGCAAGAGTAAAACGAGTTGCCAAAAAGGGAAAAATTACACTACTCAGCAACTACAGACCTATTGCACTATTATGTTATCTCGACGATCATGGGGAAAGTCATCAACATCGAGCTCATGAAATATCTAGAACGCTCAGGAGTCATCAATGATCGACAACCTGGTTTCTGGCATCAACTGGTGACCAATCTGTCCACATGGTGGTCGATGGAGTATCATCCGCCACTCTACCAATAAATGCTGGTGTACCGCAGGGATCCAATTTAGTACCGAAACTTTTTATTCTTCACATCAATGATTTGTGTGAAGCTACCTCAGAACCATTGCACAGCTTTGCGGGTGATATTACCCTACATAACAATTTTTTTTCCGAAGCTGCGATATCAACCAGTGAACTGAAAAAAAAGGAGAAGAATCGTGAAAGAAATGAATATGGACTCAGCAAAAATTCCAGAATGGGGATCTACCAACTCGGTAGAATTCAATGCGAATGAAACCGAAACGTGTCTTTCCTCTAGAAAAGCCGAACTCACATTGGCCGGATATGTCAGGGGTATCCATACCAATGAAATCTTTTATTTCGATGCTCACTATTACCATCAGCATCATAGAGAAAGGTTCATTGCCAAAACTGCTTCTTAAAAACTTGTTTTTCTGTTTTGTGCCAAGATGTATTTCACTTCTCAGCAATTGATCATGATTCATAAGGCACCAATCTGCCTGTCCTGAAATACTGTTTCCATATATTTAATGCAGCACTTAAACACACATTGAAACTTTTAGATTTTGTCCAAAATAGAGTCATTCGTCTCGTCAGTGATACTCCGCTCATAAGCTTGCTCACTTCTCTGGAATACCACAGAAAAGTTGGCCATCTGTCTCTGTTTCACAGATATTTTCATGGACGATGCTCTTCCGGAATATTATCGATCGTTTCACCGTTGGCGGTCCCGTCGAGAATGACCCATCGAGCTTAGTCCTCTCATCCATATGCCTTCACTTTGGAGACATTCTGAACATCTCTTTCTCATGGCTTGTTCTTTCAACAAACGATAAACCTTTGGAACTCGCTGCCTTGGGAGGTGTTACCTGAGGCATACAGCCATCAGTAATTCAAAAAGAACACCTATTCCTGCCTATTTTTCCTTGGCTCTCACGATGTTGTCTGCACATTACAGGATTTTCTTTTTCGTTGGAACCATGACATAAAAAAATATAGTCCTTATAAATGCACTACATATGAGAGCGCACTTATCTCAGAAACGATTTATTTGTGAACAAAATAACCGAAAGTTATAGAAAATTCAATCCAGATCAGAATCAGAACTTAAGGGTTCAGAATTACAAAAACAGACCCCAGAACCATGATTCCATGAATCAGACACAAAAAATCTTTAGAGGCTGAGGTGTACCTGGCGAAAGAACCAGCATCCTTGAAGAAAAAGAACATGAATCATCATCGAAAATTGTTTCCGAAGTTTAACACTAATTTTTTCTGAGTTACTCTCGAAGTTGCTGAAGAACCTGAGCCGACTCTCTCTACAGTATCCAATATGCATTCCACCTTCCTTAATGTTTCCTACAACTTCCCCATCCACTTCTGCTCGCAATCGTCCTTTCCCGTACACCCGGAGCATCCCTCTCAGGACACGCCGCCACCCCATAACTCTCCCTATTACTTCCTGCCACTAGCTGACGCAATAACAGCGAAAAGGATGCCGTGGCCGCTTTTAGCTGTTGCCGACGCTCTAATCCTCGTTAATCTCTATGCATACATTCCGGAAAGCTTCGCATGCTCTAGAGGATGCATCGGCAAATTTCGCCCTTATGCCGGCTCGCCTTAGAACGGGTTTCGCCAGCGGAGCGTCTTCTCTGTGAAGGCGTCGAAAGGGTCTTGCGAATGTCTCGTTCTCAAGGCACGTATTAGCAGGGACGTTATGAGTAGTGGACAAGGATCAATGATCGCTGCTTCAGATTAGCTCCATGTCGTTACAGCACTGCCTACATGATGATATCGATCGGTTTGTCGGTTTTCCATGCTCATTTGAACGGAATTATGGGAACAAAAACAGTAAAAGAGAAAGGATGAATGCTTAGACACATTCTAGGATGACTGACCTGTTTCTCAGATAGGTCAAGACCTGACAATGAAACGGGCTATAACAGTACAGTAGAAGTCCCATAGTGAGCTTAAGGTACTCTCTAACTGAAAATGGAGTATTCTTCAAAAAGGACACTCGTATTGGGATGATATCGGTCTAATAATATTGAAATATTGACTAAATACTGAAACGTAATATTGGCGAGGCAAAAAATGTGAACTTCTCGAGATATTAGTCCAATATTACTTGGGTATTTAGAATACTGTGTCATGTTAAATTGATGGCGTAGAATACATGAAAAATTTTGAAAAAATTCAAGAACTTTCGGAAGTATTTTTTTTGCTAGGATGCCGGATTCTAGCGCACCTTTGACAGTCGTCGGTTGAAAATGTTATCTAGAGGTTGCGGCTGCCGTTTTCGCGCCAAAATTCAATCTTTTTTCTATACGCCGACCGAATCTGAAATCGATTGCTAGTCAAACATAGATTTGGTAGGCTTTTTTACGAACGTATTGAGTTGGACCGATTTTTTCTTCATAGCAGTAACTGTTGTAAAAATTAGTATGATTAACGTTAAAAGTGATTTTAATTTACTCGTTAACGCTCGTTTCGCAATATTCCCCACTCACAAAATAAAATGCCACTTTCAACACTTTTCATGATGGCTTCAACTGAATCGAATGCTTTGACGCTTTGACGAAAAGCTGAGACGCTGAAAACGACAAAATTGCAACAATCGAACCCTAGGCGCGGCGCGGCGCGTTCGAGATTATGATCGCAGATATGAGCAGATTTCAGTCACGTGATCACAGATTAATGAGATCAGTCGCTAATAAACGAACGAAACGGGCGTGATCAGTGTAGGCTTGACTTTGAGAAAATGTTCTAAACCAATAACCACGTTCAAACTGGAGGTGTATTTTTTATAGAGAATATTTAAGTTTGAAATTTGAACTTTCGCTATTTTAAGGTTAAAATTTGAACGTTGGCTATTTCAAGGTTAAAATTTAAATGAAGTAGTTTTACGTCTATAGTTGAAATAAATTCGAATTGAGTTTTGGCATAGCAGACGGAAAGATGAAAATCAGAACTGAATTTAAAAAATGTAGATCAACCGGCCATATGTGCTAACCTCTACACCATCGATCCTGTTTCGAAAACTGACGATTCGCATTCCATTGATACGGACTACAACCTACAACCTATAACCTGTTTCAATTTCAACTTGCATACTATGATTTTAATTTTCCACTTTTCCAACAACTTCCCACGCGTGACTGATACGCATTCCACCAACAGACAAGAGTGTGACCAGTTTTTCTCTCAAATACAGTGTTTAAATATTGTTCTCAAAAAGTTTCAGCATGCATACTATAACTTTTTTTCAACTCTTTTTGACAAATCGCGTAGCCTCTCACGACTCCCCCACCGCTACTCAAGGGGCTGACGGTTGTTTACATGCACGGATAATAGAGATATGGTCGTCGCATCCGCGATGTTTATGACGTCAATAAATTATAATTTTTGTATACATACGTCTCATATTTTGATCCTGGTATCTTGAGCAAAAAAGAATCAACTCTTTTTTGCTACACGTTTTGTTATTGTTCGAGCTGTATTGGTTTGATTGTTAAAATATTGAAAATTACTCCTTTATTATTTAAAAAGGCCTAATTTAACAACCCTTGGTTCTGGTCTGAAGAGAATAAGAGTTAGAAGGGAGTATGATCAACTAATGACCACTGTATTGAATAAAAGCCTTTCAGTTTCATTTCTTATCTGATTTCAACACCGCATTAGTAGTGGTTCAGTAAAGTATTTGATAGTTTTTTAAATATCCCGCGCAAATATAATTCAATGACGTCACAAGCGACAACCGTGTCTCTATAATTCGTAGTTTACATGAGGATCATGACACCACCTACCAACGATGAAAATCCAGTGTACATACTATGATATATTCCAAAGTGACAGTGCCTCCCGGACTATATCTAATCTGTAGAGCAAACTGTCGCTTTGTTCTTTACGAAAGATGCTTTTTTGTTTGCTTTTCATTTGTTCAAAGCCACCTTCGTTAAACATCATCTACTCTAAATAGTTTATTTGTTTTAATTCCTAATTATCATTGTTGGTAATCAGTGTTGAAAATAATGGATAAATTGAGGAGACAGAAGATATCAGTAACTCGTATTTCAGACTTTCTGCCAGTCGAGGAATGACATTTCCGTAACTCCTCTAATTCAGGATTTACTCCCAATGCAATTCAATATTGGACTTATAGAAACGATTACTCGAAAATAAATCAGCTCGGAGTAATATCCGATCGTCCTAATTATCAGGAAATGAACATTTTCGAGACGTTCTGAACTATGAGAATCACTGGGGAATATCAGAAATATCGGCTTCTGATATAAATGAAAGTCGCCTCTCCAAGCCAGGTCATGTAATGAAATTTAGTTTCCCATCTACTTGATTAGCGCCGGTTTAAGAACTAACGGCGCCTTGGGCAAGATTAGTATGGCACTCCCCTCTCTGCTCTCCAATTTGAGGATATAAATAAAAAAGGAACAAAGACACAGGAAAAAAAACTAGATAATCAACCATCTATTTATAGGATCGTCAGAAAAATGTGTGAGTTCATTCAAGAGCAGTTTTTTCGAAAAGAAAAAATAAATTATCAGTTCTAATATTTTGAAAATTAATTTGCGATTTGTGAAGTGGAGCAATAGAAAGAAGTTCGATTCTTCGTAGTTCATTTTTTCTAAATTACCGGACCATTTCTATGCAAACAGCCTAAGTAATGTATTCTGATCTCATGCTTAATGGAAGCCAATTTGTCCTGAACTCTGAAACGACATCCAACTGTATCGATTTCCTCCCGTTTATCGAGTTCAGCATACAAAACGAAAGAATACCATTCGGAGAACAAACAATTAACAAGACGAATGATGACATTTCCATATTATTGACGAAAGAAAAATATTCTTTGAACGGAAAGCCATTACCGAGGCTCGAGTTGTGACTCACAAAGAAAACAATTCGCTGACAGTCTTTCCTGGAAAATAATGGCCGCGCTATTAACAAGTGTCCGGAATATTTATCGTATCAATATTGGGCACGGATTTACAGCGTTTATGGAACGTAACATTACTTCCAAAAATCGTCTGCAATAGTGTCATAGATAGATTGGGATTCGTGAGGATAATACCCAACGAAGGAATTAGGTTCAATTCACCTGATTTGAACGTGAAGAACGTGAAGAATGCGGTAATCTGGGTAAGGATTCATGCTAAGGGGTCATGCTTCAAGTCGTCAGTGATATGTTGCAGAAATGGTGCTGTGCCAGAATAAAACCCAACACTTGTGTTGGTAGGCCTCGCGTTACGGGTTCAGTTTGGAACTATGGATCAATTGGCAGAATCGGGAATCGGTAGTGGGGGAATTTCATTGTTCAAATCACCGCTGCGTTCCGAGCATTTTCAACACATTTCCCACCTCTCAGATGGAAATCCAAAATGTACAAATTGTAGTGTTTGATCTTTACTTCCAGATACCGTTCACAGAATTTTAATATGATGATTTCCCTTAAATCTACGCATTTTGCAAGTGAGTCCTTGAATTGTTTATAACGCGATTGTGCAAAAACTACATATCGGACAGAAAACATCTTGCGCAGAGTTGAACCACATGTTATCATCTATGTTTCCGAAATATTGTTTGTCTAGTTTCAGATTTATAAAAATTGTGAACTATCTTATAAAAATTATCATAGGCCATTTGCGTCTTTTATTTTGTGTGTAAAAAAATGTCTATAGCTTGGTTTATATGGTACTACAATTCAGTCAACACAAAGCACTGAAGCAGCTCGATGGTTGTCGATGGTTGTCGATGGTTGAAAAATCAGGCGCTTGATACCAAGGGTGGAATTCCGTGTATCATAGCATTCGATCGTTGACAGAAAAAGTGAGATGTCATTATGCTTGAATTGAGAGAGAATTGAGAGGTTGAATTGAATGAGAGAGACAGAGATAAATTTGTCAACAATAGAAGTCTATGGTATACAGAATCTCACCCCAGATATGTTGAAGCGAGAAACATCTACAAGGAGACAATCAAATCCTTGAAAGAGGCTTACAACGACAATATAGATCAAAGTTCGTTGAGTGTCCTAACGGGTCCCGCTCTCTTTGTTCATTTGCCAAAGTTCTCGGAAGAAATTCCACTTCCAGCTCATTTCATCCCCCAACCAAAGAATATGAAATGACTGCTCAGGAAAAAGCCAATATCTTTGCCAACATGTTTGCTGCAAATTATACGATGGATTCATTGTGAAACCAACATCAGAACATATTTCCATCAACAGTGATATGCTTGAGATTATCTCCCGCTGAAGAATCATCAGACGCATTTTGCTAGGTCTTAACACCAACACAGCTAGTGGATCTAATGAAATTCCGCCGATGGTCCTGAACCAACACCAGTGCTTTGCAAGATATCCAACATTCCTCCAACTGGGAAATTGAAAGAGTACAACCAGTCCCCAAAAAGGGGAAAAAGACCCTACCCAGTAACTACAGACCCATCGAAATAGAGCTTAACAAATATCTAAAACGCTCAGGAATCATCAATTATCGACAGTATGGTTTCTGGCATTAGAGATCACCTGGTGACCCGCTTGCTTATGTCTCACATATTTAATAGCAGTCTTTCGAAACATATGATGAAACTCTAGCCGTTGTATCAGATATTTCCAAGGCGTTTGATTCAGGGTCTCCTTGCCGAACTTCCATCTTATGGCTTGCCTCCTCACTTGTTTTGCTTGCTATCTAGCTTTCTCCCATGTGATGGTCGATGGAGTATCATCTGACATCCTACCAATAAACGCTGTTGTTCCGTAGGAATCCACTCTAGCACTGTTTCTTCTCCACATCGATGATTCTTTGAGAGCTACCTCATACCCAGTGCACGGCTTTGGGGATGATAGTATGTAACTTCATACGGCTTCCTTTTCCAATGCTCCAATATCGATAAGTGAAAACAGAAATGAACAACAAATTTGTGAACGAATACGGACCTAGCGACAATTCTAGAATGGGCATGTTACAACGTGATAGAATCTAATCGGAAAAAAACCCAATTGATGCATTAATACCTCAACTAACAATTTTATTGCACCGCAATTAACCGATAATCAAGTTCTTTCATTGATAGCTACTCTCTTCACTCTTTATAGTTATGTATTGCATGTGCCCCATGTTTTTTGTTTCCATTCTTACAAGTATTTTAATAGCTATCAAAAGTTGTCAGATATGAATTTTCAGGATAATTTAGAAAAAGTTACAAATCTTAATGTGGTTTTGTCCATCACAAGCATTAGAGAAATTCTTTTATTCTTTTTAGTCCGTTATAAAAACATGGTACGTTAATTTTTTTTATTCATTATTATTTTCTATTTTTTAGGGTTATGTTCGTTTCATCAGGAAACGAAAATCGTTCTACTATGATGGTAATATCGTCTGTCTTTGATATGTGTGTCAAATTTCAGATTATGGATGTTTAGAAGTGGGTGAAAATAGAATTTCAAAATTCACATCATCATCATCATTATTATTTTTATTAGTGAAATAGTGTTTTTTAGTGAAAACAGCTATATGGATGAACTCTAAAAGCAAAACCTTATCTGAGTACAAAAATTGACCCAAATCGTTGAAATCGTTTTCGAGATCCAAAAATTCACATTATTATTATTAATGAAATTATGTTTCTCTAAAGAAGACGCCTATAGATATAGATGAACTCAAAACGCAAAAATTCATCTTTATACAAAATTGATCCAAATCGTTAAAGCCGTTTTCGAGATCCAAAAATTCACATCATTATTATTACTATTATAAGTATTTTTTATATATAGATGGACTAAAGAAGCAAATCATTATCTAAATTCAAAATTTGATCCAAATCTTTAGAGCCGTTTGCGGGATCTAAAAATTCAGATCATTATTATTATTATTATCATTGGTAAAACCGCGTTTTTCTCAACATTTTCATGTAATGTCATATAGTTCTTTCTGAGCTATGATCCAAATTTCAAGTATGTAGCTCATCCGAAAGTTAGTTTAAAATAAATTACAAAATTCCGCCCGGACAGACATACAGGAAAGCGAGCGTGATATCACACCGCTTCTTGTTTGATCCAAATTCGTCATATACATAGAACAGCCTTAATATTTGTGTAATCTGTAGAAGCAATAATAAATATGATAAATAGCAGTGGCCCCAATATTGATCCCTGTAGAATCCTATGGTTCACATAGCAGGTTTTCGTTACTGTGCTATTTAGTCTATGGAGTATTTTTTGGTGAGACATTATAGGGTCCCATACATTACGATCTTAGTTGTCAATTTTAATGGGACAACTAACATTGTGCAGGCAAGATTGTTTATCACGATTCCGACCATAATTTTACTTTTACAATTGTATACTGACAGTTTAAAGTAGTGCATTCCGTAGCTATCGTCTCGAGTATAGGCGCCTTAAGTCGATTCACAATCTTAGGTGCACAATTTTAGTTGTCCAATTAAAATTGACAACAAATATTGTGATGTATGGGGCCCTTAAGTCGATTGACAATCTTAGGTGCACAATGTTAGTTGTCAATTTCAATCGTACAACTATAATTGTAAAGGCGAGATTGAAGTGTATGGTCTAAAATTGACAGTTTTACCAAGCGATTCAGAATGATATGGGGCTCTTAAGTCGATTGACAATCTTAGGTGCACAATTTAAGTTGTCCGATTAAAATTGACCACTGAGATTGTAATATATGGGGCCCTTAAGTCGATTCACAATCTTAGGTGCAGAATTTTAGTTGTCTGATTAAAATTGACAACTCTTATTATGATGTCTAGGGCCCTTAAGTCGATTCAAAATCTTAGGTGCACAATGTTAGTTGTCAATTTCAATCGTACAACTATAATTGTAAAGGCGAGATTGAAGTGTATGGTCTAAAATTGACAGTTTTACCAAGCGATTCAGAATGATATGGGGCTCTTAAGTCGATTGACAATCTTAGGTGCACAATTTAAGTTGTCCGATTAAAATTGACCACTGAGATTGTAATATATGGGGCCCTTAAGTCGATTCACAATCTTAGGTGCAGAATTTTAGTTGTCTGATTAAAATTGACAACTCTTATTATGATGTCTAGGGCCCTTAAGTCGATTCAAAATCTTAGGTGCACAATGTTAGTTGTCAATTTCAATCGTACAACTAGAATTGTGCAGACAAGATTGAAGTGTATGTTCTAAAATTGACAGTTTTACCAGGCGATTTCAAATGTATGGTACCCTTAAGTCGATTGACAATCTTAGGTGCACAATTTAAGTTGTCCGATTAAAATTGACTGTTGTGATGTGTGGGGCACTTAAGTCAATTCACAATCTTAGGTGCACAATGTTAGTTATCAATTTTAATCGTACAACTAGAATTGTGCAGACCAGATTGAAGTGCATGGTCTAAAATTGACAGTTTTACCAGGCGATTTTAAATGTATGGGACTCTTAAGTCGATTGACAATCTTAGGTGCACAATTTAAGTTGTCCGATTGAAATTGACAATTAAGATTGTAATGTATGGGGCTCTTAAGTCAATTGACAATCTTCGGTGCACAATTCAAGTTGTCCGATTAAAACCGACAACTAAGATTGTTATGTCTGGGGCCCTCGAGATTGGTGGTATTAATTTTTTGATACCTCTAGTTTGCTTCCGAAAAATATAAATTACAAACAATCAAAATCTTCAGTTAGACTCAAACAAAAATTCTGAATACCTTGAAAGGCGGCCTCGAACTGCAACTTATCAACATCAACATCGTGTCCCCCACACAACAACACCAGCCACAAGAGGCCCGCGAGAGCCCCCCAGCTCCTATTAACGTCCATGTCCGAAGCACTTCAGAGGGCCTGCATCAAAGCCCGACCTGGGCCGCGCATACCAACCCTCGAAACACTTTACTAACACATTACCCTCACTGTCACACAGCAATTACGATTATTATTTATGAAGTAATCAACTGTTGAATGCGGCTAGCAGCACCCTGTGGAATAACGCGGTATACGAGGTGTTTACTTTTCAGTCATTCGGTCATAAGGCACTCTCAGTTGTCCCTTTGCCCACTCGCGTCCCGTCGCGTTGTGTTTCAGCCCTTCTGTCGGCTATGGAGGGTGAAATACTATACCGCGGAGGTTCCGTTCAATACTGGTGGCGGAAAAGCGATCGAATTGTTGCCAGCGACCCCATCGGCTTTTTATCGCGTCGAGCGGGGTGGTTTCAGGAATACTCGGCGCGCCATCTTTGGTGGCAGGAGTGGGATCGGGGGTGGCGAGTGGGATTGCAGGGAACTGCTCTTTGAGATAGGTTTGGGAATAGGGGATAAGTGTGTATTTGTGTCATGTAGATCAAGGGATTGTGAAAATGCTATGAGATTAATCAGAATACGTTCAATAGAGAGATATTTAATTTTGGTGCGAGCACAACGCAACAATATGGAAAAAGGCTAAATTTTAATGTATTTTTTTTCGCTGAAAACTGCTCCATTTTGATGTAAAGTTTGTCAGTATCCTAAAAAAAGAGGAGAATATGACGACTAATGAATAGGTCTTGGGAATCGTGTATGGAGTATGAAGATAATAAAGACAGAACAAAAACGCATATGATCAACTCTAAAACTTTTTGAGAAGTTAGCCCTCAGGTGTCGGCGTTGCGCTGCGCAACTTCAGATCAGTATGGCATGTACACCGAAACAGTATGTCATGGTCATCATGATGATGAGATATTTTTTCCACATTTGGTGGAAAAATCAGCTTTGAGCTCGTATTTCCAGAGGGCTAAAAAAATTACACACAATGATAATACTGAGCACTGAAATGAGAGAATTCACTGGTATGGATACTCCTGACATGATTAGGCTGGCTGGCCACTGTTCAGCTTTCTAGTGGAAAGGCAAGCTTTTGGTTCTTCTTCATATCGAAGATGTTCAATCGCCATCATACAATTTTTGCCATTTCTGGTTTAACGTTCTGATATCGGAGTTTTGGAAGAGAATTGGTATGGAGAGTACTATCGTCTACAAAGCTGTGCACTGGCAATGAAGTAGCTCCAACACATAACTGACATGAAGAATAAACCTTATCCCATGCTGAAATTGGTCCCTGTGGAACACCAGTCTTCAAGGGTGGGTGTTGAATGAAACTCATCAGCGATCACGTAGAGATCTTTCTGAGAGAAAGCTTGATATCAAGAAATGAATGCTCCGGGGGGGAGCAGGCCATAAGATGGAAAATTGGCGATGAATTCTTGGTGTTAAACGTAGATCCGTGAAAACACAAACAAAATGAGCTGAAATTGAAATTTCTTCCGACAGCTTTGGTAAGGAGAGCAAATTTAGCGTGACCTATTGGGAAACATAAGGAGTTTTGATCGTATATATTGGCGTTGTAAGCCTCTTTCGATGATTCGATTGTCTTTTTTTACATTTTTCTAGCTTCATCATAATCTGATCTGGTCTCAGAGCCAGAGTCAGGTAGCCGAGTGGTGAAAGCACCGATCTTTCATTCACTCTGGCTGCCGATCGTGCGTTCAAAGCCCAGCGACTGCAGAATGTTTTTTCTGACGGCCCAAGAAAGTGCTAGGGATCACACGTAAAAAGACCTCGTAAATCTTTGGCTCGCATAAGTTTCGACTTTCGATGGCTGCGAAAATAACCATCGATGAAGGCGAGAGCTCTGGAGCAGTTTCTGCAATACCAGGTTTCAAAAGATGATGTTTCACCTGGCGTCTTTGGTATATGTTTGTTGCATTCTCAGCATTATGGGAGTGTGTACGAATCCAACTCAACTGCACCTCTTCTGACACAAAGAAATAAATTATCGCTGCGCTGTTAGTCAGATGATTGTGACTTTTACTGGTTCTCATTGTTCGATAGTGTATCACGTCAGTACCCCTTGCCGGGAATCCGAATGGGGAGGTATTTTGCTTCCAGAGTAATTTACTCGAGGAGAATTCATTATCATTACCAGTTATCGACCAACCATGAAATGAGATCATCTGCCGTCTGGTTATCCTTTTAGTCTCCTCTTCTGACAGGCAGAATATACCACACTGCTATTCTTAGTCCGGCCTCATTAGTTACCTGGAAAATTTAATGAGGGTGGTTTTATAACAGAAACAGCCGAAAATAAATAAAAACCAGTTTATATACACAAGAACAAAAAATAAATTTGTCGATAAAACTTAATAATATCTATAAAAATGTTATTAACGAACACATTAAACAATCTGAAGCGATACCAAGTCAATCCTGAGTTAGCATCTATTATTTTGGTGTAAAGGGTATAAAGTACATATATTCAAAAACCAGAATACTTGTCAGCGATGAAAACAAAATTTGGTATCGATTCTAAAAAATTATTCAATACTCTTAGCTTGGTATTTGTACACAAATATTACTACATACATTGTACAACAATACAGTCCAGAAAGCAATAAATTAGTTTAAGTACATTAAGGTAACCTTGGTCAGCATTTGAATTAAAAAAAAAACATCGAATTTTTTCACTAAAAATAAAAATCCTTCTCCGAACCGTTAATTTTTAACGGATTCTAAAATAAGCTATTGCTATTTTCGTATATTCAATGGCCCTTTATCATCCTCGTTTACATGTTTTACAATTCTAGCACCAAGTTCAATCTAAAAAGATTTCAATCGTCATTTTTGCATCTATCGGCCAAAAATCAGTTCGTGTTTTTCAAAGAAGTAGAGGATCGTTTCTATTGGCGCCAGACTTGGATGACGATCAAAGCGACTGTGAGAAGCAGAATTACCAACACATAGAATCCAAGTATGAGTTTCCTGCAGGTGGAGAACTGAAAGAGAAATAAAGTTCATTCCATATGTACTGATATCAAAATATATCGAAGTAAACAGTAGTTTCGCTGATTTTTCGAATTTTGCACCTGTCACAATCAGATTTGTTAAATTATCAATACATCATACTCGATACATCCTAAAGTAGAAGATTGAAAACATTTATTGTGTAACCATAGTATAGTTGTGCAGGAAAATATTTTTTAGAAGGTGTTTCTCTAATGATGATAATAATGGTTTGAATAAATATACTGATGAACAGGTTCTTTTTTACACTTTCGGACTTTGGACAGAGCAACATATGACAGAAAAATAGAGGGTGTACTTCAATAAGGTAGTAATACAACCGAGCGGAAGATCCACAGCACATTGAAAGAATACGAACCATACAGATTTTGATGAATCAAAACAGGTGTTGAGGTTCTTGAAAGGAAATTTCACATTCATCGTCAACGAGGAAAGACATCGAACACAGGTATTCCTCATCACTACCGAATTCTATGTTGAAATACCAGTTTGATACTAAAACGAGAACAAAGGTTGAGAAAGAAAAATTCGAAATCAGCATACATACAAGGTACTTTCTACCATTGGGATTACACTGCTCCTATTACAAATGAAGATGAGTCTGTCGTTAGAATAAAGGTTTCATCAAAATTTTGATGAATCAAAAGGGGTGTTGAAGTTCTTGAAAGGTAATTTTACATTCATCGTCAACGAGGAGTGACATCGAACGCAGGTATTCCTCATCACGCCTGACAGGAACACTACCGAATTCTATGTTGAAATAACAGTTTGATACATAAGAGAGAACACAGGTTGAAAATAAATTATGCAAATCAGCATACATACAAAATACTTTGTACACTTAGGATGATACTGCTCCTATCACAAATGAAGATGCGTCTGTCGTTAAAATAAAGGGTTTGTCAAAATTTTGATGAATCGAAATAGAGGTTGAAGTGAGAGTATTCTTCAGTCCTTGAAAAGAAATGTTACAGTCATCGTAAACGAGAAGAGACAGATCTAACAGCATACATGCAGGATAATTCCTACACTTTCATAAATTTAAATTTTTTTTAATATTTAATTTATTCAGATTGTGAAAGGTTAATAATTGAGGAATCATATATTATCTTCCGCAAAAATCACCTCCACCAATTGATTTTGGTTCAATTCGTTAATTCTAAAATAAATTTGAAAATAGGATGCTTAATTTTCACTCTTCAGATTGAAGATAAATTCTACTACAGTTCTGTTTCTATGCAATCTGACTATATTTAATTTTCACTCTAGTGATTAAAAACGATATTTTCACTGTTTTAGCAATAATAACATTAGCCATGACTGTCAGCGTAGCGACAAGGTTCAACTTGAATTGTTATAATCATTGTTTGTAATGTTTCCATCATTTGATAAAATGTGATAGCATTTTCAACGGTTTGATCTTGGAGAAAGTTTAGTATTTTTCTCGGTTGGAATGAAAATTTGCAAATTTCCACTCGCATCAAATTTTCATTCTAACTTTGTTTCAGAATATAGTAGTCTTTGAAGATACTTACTGGAGCATCCATTCCTTGATCTGCATACGCTGAGTTCCGGCCAGAACCTGTCAGATCCTTCATAGGGAACGAAGATACTCTACTCTCAGAAGATTTCTCAGAAACGCAATTCAGCACCTGCAAAAGTTATAAGATTTAGAAATTATTTCAATTATCAGGAATGTATATTATAACAAAATAAAATAAATGTAGCCAAAATACATTGGGGAGTCTAAATTTGAACCACCAAACTTGCGTATTTCGATTACCAAGTTATCTTCATCAGTAAGAATACTGAAACGTTTTAGAATTTTTCCCTTGGGTGATACCACATGCGTCCATTGTCCAATCTTCAACTAAACTTGTGGTAGGTGTTATAAGAATTACCTTCACACATAATCTACGGTACCATAATCCACGGAATGAGGAATACTCACTGAAAGTAACAGGTGCGATATCACGTGCACTACTACATAAGCCACCAAAATGTAGTCCATATATTCTGGCAGTTCTGCCTTGGTCAGTTTGACGGCGAAAAATAAGGTAACAACTGTAAAAAAAGCACAATATCAGATTATAAAATACTATATAATATCTAAGCTAAACTGATTATATGTATTCCCTTCGAAGTAGTGAATATAAAATTTTGTTTGGATAAAAGGTCGTTTGAGAAACAGCTCAATCCTCCGCATCTGCTTCAACAACGGAAATAGAGAGGACAAGTTCAAGTGAGATTTGGCTTCGTCTCAGTACAAACTCCCCAGAAGCGGGTAGCCCCGCTGATGTTTACGGGTTGTCCGTCCATCAATGTAGCCAGAAGTAGTATCTTAGATATGGCCATATGCCTCCTGCATTATTGTTACATGGATATTGGCATTCTACGTAAAGATGGTTATGGAATTGTATTTCCGAGGCTCATCATCATATGCCCTAATGCCAGTGAAATATCTAGTCCAAGAGCTCTTGAGATGCTTGTATAATATTTTCGTTGTAAATGTCAATATGGAGTTGATCGCAGCAAGCTCTGGCAATGTGACGCTCCGGAATCCTATGTAATCCCATTCGGGGACATTATTCTTCCTAAGAGAATACCATCAGAATAAAGATGATGATGATGATGGGGACAACCGAGTTGCTATCAAGATCCTCGAACTGAGCCGGAACTTTCTCAGGAAGGTGGTAGGACTACTAATAGGTCACTGCCAACTGAAAAAACACCGTCATGGATTGGGATACACACTATGCAGGTTCTGTGGTGAGGAGAAATAAACAGTCTAACACATAGTGATTGTAGTGCAGAAGAAATCATCCCACAAGAAAACCTCTCCACGAATTCATCAGAGATAGACCTGACAGCGGGGAGCAGAAAGGTTATACACAGAAATTCCTGCCCGTCGGCTGGAAGTCAGCCCCACCGAGAAATGATTATAATGATACACACCCTGTATTCACACTAGAAATACAAAAAAATATTACACACTTGCAATGATATGGGCTGTATTCCCGATCAGCCAGTGGGCCCAGTTGAAGATGCTCCTCTTAGAAGTTCCAGGATGCGGCCTAAAGTACGCTCCGATGGGTTGGAAGAAACACAGAATCGTCGTGATGGTACCCAGGATGGCATGGGGGTTATTTTCAGCAGACCAAGCCTTCAATTCTACGAAAATCAGAACGAACGCAACCATAGTGAACGACCAGGTAGCGACCATGAAGACGCGGTGCCACTGAAATCGAAATAAAAATATATATATTTTTTTATATCTACGATTTTTTTTTTCTGCGACTGTTATGGATAGTTAGTAGTTCAATAATCATCGAAGCACTGGTAAAAAAGCAATTCATTCTGGGATATACCACACTCACCGCAAACCATAAATCTTTTCCCATCATGGTGGTACCGACCCAGGTCTGTCGGTAGTACCGCGCCAATAGAATACCGAGGGAGGCTGTTCCTATCCATGCCGCCACCATGAACGTACCGTGCAGCCTTATTAACAGTTTTGATGCTGCTGCAACCTCTGAGGTGTCCGAAAGAGCTTGCGGCTTGCCACTAGCCAAGAACACCAGGTTGTGGAATCCTACAGACTCATCTGGAATAAAAACAGAAAGTAAAAAGAGTTTCAATCTAAAACATACAAAGAACAGAATATACTCGTCAATTATAATCTATATGAATGAAATAATATATGAAGTAGCATAAGATTACATAAAATATAATAGAAGTAACATAATTTTTGAAGGCTCCACTGAATTGAAGAAGAAATTAACAATTGAGCCTACGATGCTATTATAGTTTTCCCACGAGAGAAAAGCACATTTGGTTCTGGCTGTAATGCTTCTCAGCAATGTAATAGATCTCATTTATCACAGACTGGAGCTTCGTAACGTTTTGACATTTATCTCATTGTGTCTAAGCTAAGTTTTTTTGTCATCTCATCGTAGGGCATATCCCAGGTTTGGTGATTTCCAGAGATGAGTTGAAGCTAGTGTTGGGTAGTTCCCTCTCTGGTCACTCTGTTTGTTGTCCTCATCGCTCTCCACTAATATATGAAGGAGTATGAGGCTTAAGATTACCTCTATAGCAGCCGTTGAGCACGTTGTCATTTCACCTGCTATGCATACGCAGGCCAGTCTTCGAAGTTTCGATAATTTGCTCTTGTACTAGCTTTCTTTGTTCTGCTGCCTCAGACCACTGCCCCGTAAGTGATGGTCGGTCCCACTATAGACGTGTACGTCCACTGCACCCCAGTTCTTTCTGCACAACGTTAGGGCTTTCGTGGTTGGTTACTTTTTTTTCATGCTTTTTCCAGATGAGTTCATTATCTGGTATTGGTCCCAGATATTTGACTTTCCAGTCTCTTTTTCTGGCTCTGAGTTGATGTTTTTTTTTCCTTGTAAAGGTAACTAGGGTGGGATTAACGCTAAATCCCATCGAATGACCATTCACCATTATTTAGTGTAGTCTAGACCTCTCTGAACTGTATCATACTGATAATACTCTTTTACTCGAGTCTCAGTCTCAGTCACGCCACTGATATTATGTGCTGGTCGACTGCCTTCTGTCTAGCACATCGCATGGTATGGCACACGCTATGATGCGTTAAATTTTTGCCCGATCTGTATATGTCATCTGCATGGCTTCCACACGATATGACGATCTCGGTCAAATCAAAGAGGAGTCGATCGACTTAGGCTCCAAATCAGTGGGGGAAGCCACTCCCCCTTGTGATAAACTTCTGCTTGTGCAGATGGAGATAGTGTTTGGCCCCATTTCAGTTTCTGCTATTGTGGCAGACAGTAATAATTACGATATCGATCTAGTTGTGTTTTCTACTTCTCTGTCTTCTAGTGTTCTTTTGATAGCATCTTGTGGTGCGTTGTCAAAAGTCCCTCCCATCTTAAGTTACGCCTTTATAGAGCCTCCAGAACACTGAGAGAAGTCTAGTTCATCATAGGAAGATCAGTTCCATAATGACACTGAACCAGTTCATAACAGGAAAAGATGAAATGAGATAGGATAACAAGTTATTCTTAATGAGAAGATTAAAGTTGATGAATATCAGAATGCAAGCTAAAATGACGTGGAGTATGTTGTGTGATATAAGATGAGATATATATGCGAACTTTCCAGTCTTACTAAATTCTTTTATTCATCTGTTGATGATTTCACTAAGCTGGTAGTTGAAATAATATGAATAACTTTCATCAGTGAAATGATAGTACACAATCAATCCAATTGAATTGATATTTTCTTCATACCTAGTGAATAAATTGAATCTCACCTGTAACTGAGTCTCCAGATGCAATAAGTAAATTATAAACATCGTTCACCAAGTTGAATACCGTTCCATTGACTCTGGTTTCAACATTTCTTCGTACTTTGCAATAAATAACGCCATCAACAACAGACGCGTTGAGTAGTTCGATTCCCAACCGCGGCTGCAAATAAAATCAAATTGAAGTCAAACATGAAAATTATTTTTTATGATATTTTATAATGAGATGTTGATGTACAAAACACTCTTTGAGTATTGTGGTTCTGATTATAATAGAGGTCATCGTTGAAAATGAATTTAAAGTTAATACGAACAGTTGCAGTTAGGGAACAGGTGCAGAAGAATGTGCGGGAAAAACTCGGGACTACAACTAAAAATGATCATATGGCTATATACCAGGGTCATTAGATCCATGATAGCATATGGTACGGTGGTATGGTGGCCAAAAACTCGGTTGGCTGGGGCCATCCAAAGGCTAAGCGGCATTCACTGGCAAGCCAGCCTGGCAGCCACGGGAGCTATGAGGACAACCTCAACAGCCACTTTGGAAGTCTTGCTGAAGCTACCGCCACTTCATATCTGCATTCAAGGCGAAGCCAGGTCAGCCAACGATAGCTTGACCACGGGGCAAGCGCCTAAATGTAGACTGTACGGTGAGATGTACAACGAGCTGTATAAAGACTTGGAAACCGACCCATAATGGGAAAGCCATCGTATAAGATGCTTCCCAATTATAGCTTCGGGCACACTTCAAAATAGTTATAACCGGCAGAGAGGCATGGAAAAGAGGACCTCCAATTGATGCAAAAATGGCTTGCTATATAGCCAAGCCAAAAGAGCCAAGAGAAGTTGCAGCAATACAAGACTGTTCAGGAGAGTTAAGTACTAAGGCAAGAGTTTAAGGAAAAGACCACCGCCATATACTCCAACAGACAAGCGGCTATAAACGCAATCAGCTCGAGGCAGAATAATTCAAAACTACTTTGGAACCCATTTAGGAATTGGGCAGTCAAAACAGAATGTCCTTATCCTGGATAGCAGGACCCCTAGGTTAAAGGGCAATAAAGAGCCAGTTTCACCAGCCCTTGAAGAAGCACCACGTGCTCCTATTAATCAATTGGTGCAGAACCTTTCTGTGGTAGAATGGCGCTACGAAAAACATTACCAATAATAAATAATATCTGTATTTTAACGAATCTCCCAGGTTTTCAGAGACAACCTCTCAAAAGCAGAGCTTATGCAAGTAAGGGAGATTCGGGAACTCCAGCTTATGAACAAGTAGATTCCGAGCAACTTTTGCTCCGTCACGGCTGTGGGGATCGAGCCAGAGTCGCCAGGGTGAAAGCAAATGGTTTTAACATCTCAACCACTTCGCTCAGTTGTGGAACAAGGCGCCGGGGATGGGACAGGCCAAAGTATTCATTAAATAACCATCACCAAAATTCACGGAGTACCTACTAAGCCAGAACAGGTGAACAACCAGGATGCGGGTGGGTTTCTTACAGAACCTTTGATTGCGTTAAGGGCTGCTGGCATGAAGTTGGAAATTACTCGGTCGTGTCCACCCCCGAAGTTGACGACCAGGTCATCGGCGTAACCTTGAGTCGTGAAACCAGACTCGTGTTGCTTCACTATCAGGTTGTTGACAAACAGTGATCATAGATAGAACTGCCACTTGGGGATAATCTTTTTCTGCTGTGATTCTGACTGTCTTCCCTACAAGGGTGACTACAATGAGTCTGCATTTCAGCACTAATAGTATCCATCTGGTCAGTAAGGCGTTTATATTTTTTTTCCTCTAGTGATCGACGTCAATGCGCGGAGTCAATGCGGACCTAGTGATTATCCAAGAGCTCGATAAGGTAATAGCCCGGAAAGGTCCTAAATGGATATTAGACTTGGATAAGAATACAACGTCGTGGTGTAGTGGTGTAGGAACCGGAATCTGGGTATTCTAATCTGCCTGCCTAAACTGCCTAAACTTCAAGGACTGGTCCATTTATAACTGTTACGTGTCACCAAATATCCCGTTGGAATAATTTGAAAGATACATTGATAGGCTGGCACAGCATGTACGCGACGCCAGGAAAGAGACGGTTATAACCTGTGGAATGTGGGCAGGACAGATGTCAGAGGCCAGTACATCAAAGACTGGATCAATGGATGCGATATGACGGTCAACAATAATGGAAATAAACCAACCTTCGTTAGAGGTGAACAATCGTCGATAATAGCCCTTAGCACAGCCCGGATTGCTACTAAAATATACAACTGGCAGGTATCTCTGAATGAAAGCGGCAGCTTGTACAGAAATATAATGTTCCAAATCGAAACTGGTCATAAACCGCCGTTTCGTTATTCACAACTCGTCAGGACATCTTTATGGAAACTCTTGTAATCAAAAAGAATGCACTCTGAATTATTACCTTACGGCAAAGATAGTGATAATGACATCTACAGTCACTAGGTAAAACTTAATTTGAAACGAACCATGGAATCCAACGTTAGATGATTATCTACTTATTGACAGGCAGCCAACAATTTTGTTGTTCCGACTTGAGAGCTTCCATAAAGCTGTTTTACTTTTTTTGCATTTAGGACTACTTAAAAGTTGACTACCAGGTCATGGGCGTAACCTTGAGTCGTGAAACAAGAGTCGTTTAACTTCACTATCAGGTTGTCGACAACCACTGATTACAGATCACAGAACTGCCTCTGGGGGATAACCTTTTTCTGCTGTCATTCCGACTGTCTTCCTCATAAGAGTCATCACAATGAGTCTGCTTTTCAGGATTGATGGTATCCACCTGATTAGTGAGGCGTTTGTATTTGTTTTCTCTAGTGATCTGGTTATGGAGACATGCAAGGTAAACCACTTTCTATGTCGATGAAGGCACAAAGATATGTTTCTTCTGTCACGTATGTCTTTAGAATACCTTCAATGTTACCTAAGAAAAATATTAAACTTACATTACTCAGCCGCACTGCGCGATAAGGCTTCACCCCGGTATACGACATGTAATGCGCGACTCCGTTCCCTGCCTTGACGCACTCGATCACCGAATCTCCGCCCATCTTGTCATCATCAGACAAACCCACCCCCACCCAAGCTGCGTTGCCGTCCGCTTTCATCTCGAAGTCGTATTTGTCTCCGGTGACTGTCACCGCTGTGACAGCTTTGCAGTTCTTCGACCTGACGCAATTGGCTGGAGCCCCGAAACACAGTTTGTTACTCTCGCAGCCGTCGTAGAAGGGGTCGAACTCCGTGGAGGCTTGTGTGGCGGCCTCTGGTGAGTAGTAGGGGGGCGTGGTCAAGACTGGTCTCCTTTGGGGAATTCCTGAAGAGTAGCTTGCTAAGGATTCTGGTTGAGGACTGGCGGCCTTGGCTAGGTCGTGGTAAGCAACAGAATTTGCTGAAACAGAAAATTATGATAACGTTTGAGGAAAAAAGGGTGAGATATCATTATATTTTGCTCGACCCCTCCCCTAATCTCATGTGAGATTTTTCCAAATGCGCATTTGTGATGTAAATGAGTTAATCTGTGCTCAAATTCTTCTATCGGTTCATAATCAAACTGCGATGAAGATCATTAAATATGATTCAGTCATATTTTTTATAAAAAAAAAATTACGTGATATTTGCCGAGACCATCCTCTCCCCCACGTGAGATTTAGTGAGGTTTCGCTCGACCCCCCCCCCCCCCCTAAACGCCTCAGGTAATTAATGGATGCCCCCAAAGAATCAAGCTACAGCAATTATATTTCATGTCATAGAGACGAATTGTTATTATCCATTGTTAAGTTACTGTCATTGTAAAAATAAAAATTTGTCAAAGTGGAAGTTACCAATTCTGATTTCTGACTACAAAAAATGCAATTCTACAGATATCATTATACTAACACTTCTGAAGAGATATTTTACTTTCGTCCTTCAAGCCTTCATCGAACACGCTATGGAACAGAAAACCATACCAGAAATTTTTGTGTCCACAGAAGAAGTAGATGTTATAAACGGATTCCAGCAAGAAGATTTATGGAGTCAGAAATGGATGCGGTTGAACTGTTACAACTTATTTACAACATTGTTACAATAGTGAACACTAACTGATATGTGGTCACTGATGCTGATTTACCAGTCTCACGAGTGGATAATAAATGATAACTAATTGTATGTCTGGTACAGATGACTGAACACTGATTGTTGGTAACGGATAACCGATTGCTGAACGCTGATACCAGATAACTTTAAACTGTCTACTGAACATTGATGGTTGGACACTGATCCCATAGAGTGATTGACAGCTAGCTATATACCTAACGATTCATTACGCCCTCACTCTTGGGTTCTGACCTGCTTTTAATGACCGAGATCACAAGTGGATAGGCTCTGCCAACGACAAAATAAAATTATTCAATAAAAAAAGGTCTGTGGAGGCTTAACAACTTCTGTTCGAAAAATTAATTTCCGATATGTTAATTCGATAATGATTTATATTTACCATCGACTCTGGATCCAGAAGCTACGAGTACATGAAAAACGTCAGCTCCTAAATCAAAATTGCGTCTGTTCACAGTGGTACGAGCGTTCCTTTCGACCGAGCAGTAAAGAACATCCCCGGATACACTGGCATTCAGCAGCTGGATACCTACGTAGGGCTGGAAAAATAAGAATAGGTATGTTATGGTATGGTTTCAAAGAAAGCGACAAAAACATCAATTCACTTTAGAAATATGGACAGTTTCAAAAAATATATAAATCAGTGAGAAAAATTAAATCACAAAAAACAAAAGACAGATTTAAAATAATCTTCCGGATAATGAAAAAAAATTTACAGGGTGTCATTTGAAAGAAAAAAAGGTTTGGTTCACTTCCACTTTTTTTAGTAAATTCATCAGCTTCCTTTTTTGTAATGAATTTTTTTTTTCGATAACTCCAACGGTTGACGAGTTATAGGCGGATTTTTTTTTACCCGATGGGTGGTTTTTTAGGAAGGAATCCATGTCCCCCAAAACCGATCTGTGAGGTTAGGACCTCAACTAACAGTTCATGAAGGAGAATTTCCATGTCGATCAATCATGTAGGAAACTTCTACACCAACAATGCTTGTACTATACTCACGTTGCTCAATCTCGTCGATGAAAAAGGTTGTGCCGTCGTCCACGCCATGAGAGCGTCCACCCGTCCATCTGGAGTTTTCACGCACTCTATCACCGAGTCGTCCCCCATTTTGGCATCATCGGACAGTCCAACTCCAACCCAAGCCGCATTGCTATCAGCTCTCATCTCGAAAATGTACCTGTCGCCTACAAGCGTTATAGCAGTAGCTGCTCTGCAGTTTTCTGACTGCACGCAGCCCTCCGGTGCCCCGAAGCAGTATTTTGTTTCATCGCAGCCGGCATAGAAGGAATCACCTCCGAAGTTACCGGCTGAACGTCTGGTTACTTGGATGGTGGGGGATTCGAGGCCAACCCAGAAAGTGTCGTAGTTTTGGGCCACTGTGTAGCTGAAAATATGGTTTTTTTGACGAATGAATATTGACGTTGTAACGCAGAAAATATGATTTTTTCTAGCAGGGTCCATCTAGCAATGTGACTTAAGACATTGCAGACAGAAAAGAGCAATTCATCTTTAAACAGGTCCACATGCACCCAATCTCTATGACATCAATAAACGATTAACTCTCAATGAATGAACTGCATGAAGAAATTAATAAAATTACTGGCACTATTGAAGAATATTCATACGTTCCATCATCTCAGACAGAAAATGTAAATCAAGCAAGTCAAACACATGTATCACTTCTTTGGGTAGATCACCATGTTTGATCTACCCACAAAAAACTCATAAACGTATATATCGAGGAGAAGTTCAAAACCAGTGCCCATTGTGGTCAAGGTTTGAACCTATCACAACCAGCTACCCCAATTTGGTTTACAATACCTTCTTCGGTATCAGCCAAACAATGTACTGTAAACCAGGTAGGTTTCTTGAAAAAGAATAACAACACCTATAGAACAACATTGGAGAAAAGCCTAATGATGCTCACAGAAGCACACTTTCCAACCTCGGTAGTTCTAAATATACCTAATATTTTTAAACAAGCAACAGTCACTAATTAAAACTCAATTTGAAACAAACCATAAAATTCAAAGTTAAATGATTATCTACTCGTTGACAGGCAGCCAATAATTTTCTTGTTCTGACTAACCAAAGGCTCAATTAGGTTGCAAGTGCGTTGTGAGCAACGCAATCAGAATCTAAAGTGAAAAGAGTGTTTTCGATTCAATTCCGAGAGTTCCTACATCCGCCGTCAGCTGTTTCGTGGTTTTCCAGTCATCAGTCAGAGAGGCTTTATAGAATCTCTTGAAATCAAGACGGATGCAATCTGAAATCGTACCACACAGCAAAGACAGTACCTAACAAAAAGTAACTTTTGACATCTACACTCACTGGTTGAAACTCAATTTGAAACGAACTACCGTCATCAACACCCTATTGAACAGAGCGTTGAGAATATGTGAATCAGGGCACGTATGAAACCTTTGCTGTACAGTTTCTGAAGCGCTGAAGAAGACGTCGAAACGTCGGCAAGTTCAAATCATTTTTCCTGCTAACCTAACCTTGACATATTTTAGGACGTCAATTTTTGCATAATGTTCACAATTTGTGAAACCATTGGATGATTACAAAAAATGACATTGTTATGAAAGTATCGTTATCTACAAGACGATTTGGGGCTCTTACTGAATAATGATAAAGGTTCATTACGTTTTTAACTATTAGAGTTGATACCGATAAAGATATAATTACCTATTATTAGCAACGGCGGGTGCGATCGTACCGAACCATCAGGTAGGATTTTGGGTAGTATTATACCCACGGTAAATATCAATATTAATATCTTCACGTTGGTATGATAGATTAATCTTGGAGTAAAGCAAACACCACCTCTGAATCTGAATCGAGAATGGAGTTCATAACCAGGTATCAGGTTTTTCCGCCTGTAGACGATGGTCGTGGTCAACGTCACTGATGTTCTTGTTGGGTTCACGGATGTCACAAAAGTGAATCTTCAAATTTTTCGAAGGTGTATCACCTCGAGTACCCTTGGCCCAGAAATGAGAAAGGCGAGGTATTTTTTGCTTCCGGAGTATTTTAAAATAATACTTGAAAATTGGAGGGGAAAGAAAAAGGGTGACCAGAAATTATTGATTGAATACTGAAACATGGAATAATCTATTCACAACGCCTGTAGTCGATATGGTGGTATTTCACCAGGCGATGGCGGAGACATCTACCAACCATGGGGCTATTCTTAGTCCAACCCCATACGTACATAATAGAGAACTCGACCTTTAATGGGGGTCATTAGTGATCGATTTCGATCACTTTGAAGAATATTAAACAGACATGTTGATATGAGGTGACGGAAAAGTATATCATCAACACTGTTTTACATTTACTACCTACACGAACACAACTGGTCCTTGGTACCCTGCAGGAGGTACCCAATTCACATCCACGTGCTCCTTGTCCTTCTTGTCACTGTGCGTGAGTGTATCCCCCTGATTTTCGCAGTCTATGGTATGCCCATCGGTCGCGGGCGACGTTTTGAACATCCCCAAAATCTCGCCGGATGGCGTCCTGGCTTGCAGCATGAACCCCTGGAATCGCACCCCCAGTGAGGATCCAATGGACACTTGCACTCCCCCAGCGCTCTGCCTGGTGGCTACGGAGTAAGGGGAGAGTCCTGCTTGCGACTGAATCGCGCCGCCTTGGTGGAACGGCATCAATGACTTGCACGCTGAGGTTGGAGCTCCATTAGGCAAGGCATGGGTTGAGGTGAGGAAGACGAGGAAAAGTACGAAGATCATGGCTGAAACCTGAAATAAAATGGTATATATTACGAATATGTTGTTTTTCAACTTCGAAAATGTATGTCTGAAATGAGTTCGGGAGAAATAGCAATGAATTCAGGTGTATCTCAAGGTAGTGTGGTAGGGCATCTACTATTCAATGTTTATGCAATGATTATTTCATAGGATGAGAATATCTAGATGATCAATAAGGAAGCAGAATTACCGCTTCCCTGTGGAACAAGCAGATTTGAGGGCATATTCTTAGGACCCACGTGACACGTATACCGATCGGTTTCCGTTGGATTTTTATTCACCACTACCTCTATCGGACTCGTTGTGTTACCAAACATTTCATTAAATTTGTCCACCTCGTTGAGAGCCCAACCCCTGGTTATTAACCAGGATGACAATGTCGTCCGCGTAGGCCTGAGTGTAGTAACCCAGGAATTGTATTTCCACCATGAGGCGCCAAAGCAAAAGGAAGAAGACTCCTTCCTCGTGAGTATGGACTTCATCTAGCTAGTCTTTGGATTATTATTGCATGGATCCATATTATTGTGGTTGGGGCCCCTTTCTTTTGTTGCTTGAAATAAAAGTGACGGGGTGAAGTCGCTTTTACTAGGCCTGGGAATGAAGTTGACCTTAGCTGTCCTCCATACCTACCTTAGGAACAGATTTGTGTGCGAGGCAGCTGCGAAATATCTTTAGAAGATGGGAGATTAGGGTTTATTTGCCAGTTGGAAGTAGGGCTGGAAATATACTCGAGTATCTAGTCTCATACAAATCAAATCTGGCTTCTCCGATTATCTGTTATGATCTTCAGGCAGATACTCTAGCAGGTATGAGAACTCCCCATCAACTTGCTGGGAATTACCAATGAAGCAGATTGTACAATTTTGGATTCAACTTTGACAAACTGAATTGATTATTCTATTTGCTAACTTTTCTAACCATAGCTCCTTGATCACCTCTGAAAATGATTTGATCAAAGAAGCCTCCGTACTAGAAGTTGAAGTGTG
Organism: Chrysolina haemoptera; assembly: GCA_958298965.1. Classification (NCBI taxonomy): domain Eukaryota; kingdom Metazoa; phylum Arthropoda; class Insecta; order Coleoptera; family Chrysomelidae; genus Chrysolina; species Chrysolina haemoptera. The sequence continues at coordinate 4,050,041 of OY282590.1, read as the reverse complement.
TATATCTCGCCTGTAAAAATCTTTCCTCAAATCCATTGAGACCAAGTGTTTTGGCAGTACTGAGATCTATAGGGATGGTTATTTTCAAGCAGTATGGGCTACAAAAGCCTCTTCTTCATTCGAGTATTCTTCAGCAAGGTGGCTAATTTTGTCACTGAAATGGTAGGGAATAGAATTAAAATTGTCACTGCTAGATGAGAATGCAAGATAATATTTTGTTTTGGAAAATGGTTTGTTAAAGTATTCCTTCCAAAAAAAAACAGCGTTTACCTCTTTGGATCGCCATACTAATTTGCTGTAGCAAAAAAGAAGTATTCATGAAGAAGTGTTCATGTGTTCTTCTTGTTATCCTTTTCCCTATTTTCCAGATGAATTCGGTTGTTTGGCGGCCAAAAATACCAAACGATATTTCTTTCATTTTTTATCCTCTTCAGTTTCTTCTACTTTACTCAAATAAAATTATTTCGTATAAGATTCATAGGCCAGTGAATATCTGTCCTTCTTGCCATTTTTATTGTAGCCAATGCATTTGATTTATTTTTCATCTCTCTGAATTCTTTTCAGCGTTTTTCCCTGTAATCGGTTCGTTTTTTGTTTGGAGAAACATATTTACAATGTAGATCAACAAAGATTCCATATAGAGAGGCATTTTAAGAATTCTAAGCTGTTATATTTTAATTTAGTCCGTTTGGGTTTTTCCTTTCAACTCAAATGCTACCTATTAGTGACGAACATGTTCAGAGGTTTTCTAGATTTCTATGGCAATAGGAAAGGAGATACGTAAATATGTTATATGCGATAGAAATCTTGGTAAACCATAATTATATGTACATTTTCGTCAGACAATACACAAGAATGTTTGGCAAGCCATTGAATACTACAGACTAAGCTACAAAGTAAGTATCATAATTGCTCATAAAACACTGTTGTGTAGACTTTTCAGTTTTTGAGATGTTGCGATCAAATGTGAAACATAAGTTATGGAGATATTTTTTCAAGAGTTAAGTTTTTTTATCCCCATAAAAAATATAATATTATACATAAGTGGGATTGTCGACTTCAAACTAGAAATTTTCAACTTCAAACAAACATTAAATTCCGAGTTTGTAGTCGGAATTTCCAAGTTTTCAGAAAATATGGAAAAGGATATTGTGAATAAATGAAACACAAACACGTCCTCCTCGTTACCAAATCAGTATGTTGTTTGGCCGAAAAAAACATTATGATTCATCGCTTATCGCTTCCTCGCTAATATGTCACGAAATTTGTTTTTCACCTTGCGCGCTCTGTCCTGTCTGCATAATGATATGGATTATTTTTGTTGCTGGTTTCAAATATATATTTGAATATTTTTTATTTCACGTTGTTTCGTATTTTTTCCATGCCCTAAATTAAATATGACTTTAAAAACTGCCGTTTTTCAATAATCTATCAATTTCAATAATCAAATATCGGAAAATTTTAAAATGAGTTGGCAAAATTCAATTTTTCGCCCCTCCCCCCACCCTCAAAAAAAAATGTATGGGCAGGAATAGTAGGAGATATTCAAATTGGTCCTTTTATTTTACCGTGAATTTTAAATGGCGACAAATATTTAAACTTCCCACAAAAAGAATTACCTGCATTAGTGGACGACATTCGTCAACAAATGTGGTTTATGCACGATTTCCCCCCCCCCCCCCGATAATCTGGTTTCCAATCGTTGGATTGGCAGAGCTGGTCCAACTGCTTGGCCCCCACGGTCCCCTGATTGCAACCTGCTGGAATTATTTTTATAGAGATATATACAGGATCTAGTTTATGGTGCAGAGCCTCGATTTCAAAGGATGTCCAAGCAACCTACTATCATCTTGAGGTAGAAATAGGCTCGCGAGATCTACAGATAAGTTATCGTGCAGTATTCGTTGTATTAAAATCGCATCTCCTCTAGTGCGTCTGTCACTCAGATAGGGTAGATTGAGCTGAGATAGTCGTTAGTCGTAGAAGAGTTGGTTGAATCTTCTTACTACCATGGTGGCGTTGCGTTGGACCCTCTCAAGGAGTTGGATGTCTTTCACCAAATGAGGGGACCAGATTTGGACAGCATATTCCAGGTGGGGGCGAATGTATGTTTTATAAAGTTTACCGAAGAGTATTTTATCAGGATGGACGAAACATTTGTTAAGTAGATATGTACGAACGACTCTTAGCTTTTTTGACAACGGCTGCCACTTGGTTAGCAGCAGTAAGTTTTTTGTTATGTTATGGATACCTTCCAAATCGTATGAAACACCCTCGTAATTTTAAAACGCGTACGGCACTGTATGAGACGAGGACTGGAGGGGCTGAAAGAGGAAGGGCATTTTCAAAACCTTTCACAAAAAAAACAAGGTTCGTTGGGTTTCTTATTTTGAGGAAACTTACAACTTAGATCAAAAACAAAATAAGTAATAAGTAAAAAACCTTGAATAAAATAAAATGACTCTTATTCCGACCTACAAAATACTTATCGATAGAACCCTCTTATCTCCAACACCCACTACTTGTGATACATCATTTTGAAGGGAATTCAATCACAATGCAATTGAGATTCGATCAAGTTTTGTGAAAATTTTAATGAAAACTAAGTGTTATCGAGGTATTTTTATTTTTCATCGCCTAAAATGTTATCATCATATGAAAGTTTCTAAATGTGAACCATTTAGTTCCATACAGAAGTTTATGCCATTTTCGAATTGCCTTCGTTCATTTCTTAACATTTCTGTAGTCACTGTAAAATTTCTTCTACGTAGATCATTAAGAGAATTGGGCTGTGTGATATAAGATTTCGATTTCAAATATCCTCTTGAAAAAAAATACAATGGTGATAGATCTATTATCTTCACCTTCCAATCAATCTCCCTGTGAAATTGTCATCTGAAAATTGACTGACAGGTCAACAAAATGTTGTTGAAAGTGGACTGATCTTCAAGTGGATTATCATCGTCTTCAAGTAGTTCAGTGATTCTGGGGTTCACAGTTCTATCAAGAAGTTAAAGTTAGATTTGTCCGTTGAGGTTACCAACGATGAAATATGGACATAATATATGATCTCCCAGAATCCCAGCAAAGCATTCAATTTCTGGGGAGTTTGTGAACGAGTTTCACTGTACCAATGAAAATGTACGTCAGATATTCAGAGATTTTGTTGCACCTGTACGTCAATTCTTAGATTTCACAGGGAGAAATATTGGAAGACAAAGACCAATATATGGCCTGCAAGATCTCCTGATCTATCATCATCAAACTTTTTTTATGGACATATTTGAAATCCAAAGTTTACATCACACCACCTAATTCTCTTGATGATCTACGCAAAAGATTTTTAGATGAGTGTTATACATTGACTCCGGAAATGTTAAGAAATGTGCGAAGATGATTCGAAAATCGCTTATACTTGTATATGGAACTGAATAAAAACTTCTACAACACTTGATCGATTCTCAGTTGCATTACACCGATGTATTTGTGATTGAATGCCCTTCAAAATGATGTGTAGTTCTATTGAAAATTTTGAAGTAGGAGGTGCCGGGCATGAGGGGGTTGACAGCACAATGATGATTTGGACAAGTTTCAGCTGGGACACGCTGTATTATTTCACTAATCCAAGGTTCCTCTCGCCCATTGACTCACCCGCATATTAACAAATCCACACAAACAAACACGTTAAAATAATCAACAAAGCCTTCACCAACTAAAACCAAACAGAACTGAAATTGACTGACTTCAACATCACGATATCGGTGTAAAAAAAAGAAGGCGAAACCTTCGCTGAAAGTGACTAATCAGAATAGATCATGTCTTGCGTTCAAGGGAATTCCGAATAGCGAGTAAGTAATAAACAATCAAGTGAGCCGTGACTCGGCAAAATTGACCGTGAGTTGTTCGACGATGGTGGGCACTTGAGAATTCCTGGTACAACCGCCGAAAGTTTGGTATTATTCTTTATTCGGTTTTTCCTTTCAGAGATGTTATTCATTGATAGTCCAATCAGACGGTGCTGTGGCCACGAAAAATAAATAGAAGTTCATTTCTGACTCGTTCTATATGTTTTTTGGGGTGCTGAGTCCGAATTTCAACTTTGCTAGTTCCCTCGGATGTGGCTTCAAAAAATGTAATTTTTGTTTGGACGGTTTTGCCGCTAGAGCTCGCTGAAAAAAGGCCAAAATTTTCTACTCTGTGGAAAACTCAGTTTTCTCGTTAGGTTTTCACTCCAAGACAACAAAAAAACGCCGAATTGTATTACCGGTATGAAAATACAGTGTTTGTCATGTTCAAAGTATGAATATATTCATGAAACTGGTTAAATTTCACCTGTTTCTTATGTATGTATGGTTCAGAAGATTTCAATTTACACCAGATTAGTGTTCAGGAACACTCACCACAATTGTAGATTAATAACTTATATTATTTATACATGGAGAGGTGCTATGCAAAACAGTAGAAGCAGTTTCTTTTAAACCATTCAAATGGACAATTCACACCACGATGGTGTTTTCTAAGACTTTTTTCAGATGTGACATCTGATCATTTCGAATTCAATCAACACCATGTACAGTATTTTATGTTACACCATAGAACGGTGTAAAATATGTCGGTGCTATTTTTCAGTATAATTATCAGGACCTATATGGACACCGAATGGTGTTATCTGGTATTGTCTGGTGTTATTTTTTTATAGTGTAGCAGAAAAAAACAATATATTACTCCAGTCAGTTTCTCTTGAAATCAACAACAGATAATTTCAAAAAAATCATCTATTGTAACTACTGCATGCATTCACCCAACACCCTCTATATCACCCCTCTCACCTTATCCTATCTTCAATTTCGCGCCCAAAACAGATCACTAACTGCGTTCTAACTCGACACTTTTCACCTTCGACTTCATTTCTTTCTATCAAGAAACTCTAGTAAGTCACACGTAACAATTATCAAACTCCGATAACTCACGTTTTATGGCCAGTTCCACCTGTAGTTTCTGAAACGAGAGCCCGATGAATACAAAATCGAGTTGGAAAGTCAGTGACCATGCCAGGGACTGACTTGCCTAGAGGCGCTGACCGACTTTTCTTCTGCTGTAGTGGTTGAGATGTGAGGATTAACAAGCGTCTGGCCGTACCAATTCCACTTTTGATCTAGACCAACCAATATAAATTTTTTGTGGAAATTAATTCTAATAGTAAGCAACTTGCGCCATGACTTCGGGGATACTTTATAAATAACTTAAATCCAGATTGCAACTCAAAATTTTTTTTGTGCAATTGTTTAAACAATGATTATTAAAAAAAGGGTCCTTTTTTTGTTTTTTTGTAAATATCTCAAAGGATACTGGACGAATGGCTTTACTCATAGAAGACCGTTTGTAGAGATTGAAAAAACCTACAAAATGGTTTTTGGAAAATCCCGATACGACTATTTTTCGCCGAGAAAAGCCGGAAAAACTCTTGAAAAAAGGCCTTTTTTCAAAAATTCGTATCTCCCTCAATTTTCAATATTAAGAAATAATTTTTCGGGAAATGGTAGCTAATATCATGTACGTTGAGCTCCCGAAAGGTGGAAATTGTCGCTTCAATAGTTTTTCGACAATCGGGTTTTAAAAAAATTACAGCCATATTTTGCATGATGCGTCATATTACGGGAAATGGTCCGATTTGAATTTTTAAAGCGGCATTTTGAAGTTGAGGTTAAAAACTACAATTTGTCTATCTCACATTTTCCCATAAGTTTGGAGAACATTGTTAAAAATGCTTCTGAACACAGCGCTTCGAGTGAAAATTCGTCGCCGAGTCCTGCTGAGTGTAGACTTTCTTCCAATAACTCAAACTTCCTTTGTAAACGAACTATTTATTGATACCCCGAAGGAACACTCTAACAATACTTAAGCTATGCCGACCGGCAATCGAATGAATCCTCTCTTTATGTCTCCACCCTACGTAATAATATGATGCGTCAGCTCCCTGACTCAGCAGCACAGGCACGTCTCAGGACCGCACGGCCATCCTGCGAATCTTTCATCCTCGAAAGGTGTGCCTGTGAAAAAAAAAACATGATCAAGCATACTTGGTGTCCGTAAAAAAAAGAATGTTGTATCGAAGTTAGTTATCTCACAGAATGAGCGAGAGCCTAGACGGCTACTAGTAATGCCCAAGACGGCTATCAGTTATGTCCTGGATGACTATCCGAAGTATACCTCAGATGGCTGTCTGTTTTGCCTCCGATGGCTATCTCTTACCTATGCCTAAGATGGCTTTCTGTTGTGCCTCAGATGGCTCTCTTATGCCTCAGATGGCTATCTATTATGCACCAGATGGCGTTTTGGTTGAAAATGATGTTTTGTTTCAGTCTACTATTTTCAAGCCTTTTAGCTGCTTGTTTCCGAATTTTTGTGACGTCTACGATTTCTTCGTCGGAGCCATGATGTAGGTCTGCGTCTGATCTGAGTTGAAATCCCAGTAGTAGTTGTGCGGGCGAGTGTCGAGTAATTCGGTGTTTGGTACTGTTTAAACCTTGCTGGACCTGGTTGATGGCGTTATCCCAGTTGTTTTTGTCTATGCTGGCCCCTGTAGTGGCCAGCGCATCACGAATCGTTTTGTTCATTCTCTCTACCTGCCCATTTCCTCTTGGCATTCCTACCGCTGTTGTGAACAGCCTTACACCTTTTTTATCGGCCTAGTTTCTGAATTCTTTGGATGTAAATCCTGTACCTGCGTCCGTAATGATTCGTTTTGGATTGCAGAGGATTGAAAATATCTCTTCTAGTTTTTCTATGACATGATCCGTGGAGGTACTTGGCACAGGTTTTATGTAAGTATATTTGGAGAATCCATCCACAACAACGAAGGTACTTATTGTTGTTTGTAGTTTCAACAAATGGCCCCAGATGATCTAAATGTAATGTGTGATGCGGTCTCGCATACTTGGGAATAATGGAAAGATATTTTAGGATCTACTTTTAAAGCTAGTCGAAATGCATATGAGTTATTAAGGGACCTCGGTAATCATAAACCCAACGAGGGCTGCTCTTTATACGACTTTTATTTTGAACACTTGGCAAAGATTAACAAACTTAAGGTAAACTTTTCGGATTCTGATAAAATTTCGTTAATTTGTGGAGCTATTAATAACAGCAATATAACAGCGGCCGTTGAGGCTTCAAATATGGTCGACCCAAATACACTGGGGGCATATCTCAAAAATAAAATCTGTGTTGTACCAAAAGTGTCACAGAATTTTTCTAACAGTAAACCACAGTTTCAACATTTTAGAAATGAAGCAAGTACAAGTCAATATAAAGCTTCCACAAGTAAAATAACTGCCAGAGAATATAAAGGGAAAATTTGTTTTGCATGTGGTAACACTGGTCACGAACGCTTAATTTGTCGACACAAACACCAAGTTTGTAATTTTTGTCAAATTAAAGGTCACATAGAAAAAAATTGTTTAAAAAAACATAAAAATCAGACTCTCAAGAGAAATAATAAAACAGAAAATATCAACCTTATTGAAAGTAATAAGGTACAAGAATGCAATGACCACTCCAAATTACATTGTATATAACTATCGTACCACATTTTAGCAGTACCTTTCAACTTGTTCAATGCTTGAAATATCGTAACATTGTCGGGCCATTTATATGTTGTTGCATTATACTGGATAATTTCTAGCCAGTCATTAACATCTATCAGTTTAGGATCCAAGTCTGGTATTGCCGTGGATATTCTCAAATTCAAATTTGTTTGACTGTGCCATATATGATTCAAGAATAGGAGGTGTGTGACTTACAACTTCTCGCCTGTGCTCTGTTATTCGGGATTTTTTTGATTTTCTTTTTCCATATTCTCCAGCACTGCACGTGGAACTGCTTTCCGTAGAAGATGGCGAGCGTTGCCTCCTTGATTTTTTTCTGTGACGACCCATTTCAATTTCCGTCGGAGAAGACAACACAGCTACCATTCACCGAACTCAACACTGTTCTTAACCACTTCTGATGTAGACTTTCTTCCAATAACTCAAACTTCCTTTGTAAACGAACTATTTATTGATACCCCGAAGGAACACTCTAACAATACTTAAGCTATGCCGACCGGCAATCGAATGAATCCTCTCTTTATCTCTCCACCCTACGTAATAATATGATGCGTCAGGTCCCTGACTCAGCAGCACAGGCACGTCTCAGGACCGCATGAGGTAGTAGTGGAGGGGGCGCAGAGAAGCGGTGCAGAAGTGAGAGACCGGTAACACGACTCGGCGACGAATTTTCACTCGAAGCGCTGTGTTCAGAAGCATTTTTAACAATGTTCTCCAAACTTATTGGAGAATGTGAGATAGACAAATTGTAGTTTTTAACCTCAACTTCAAAATGCCGCTTTAAAAATTCAAATCGGACCATTTCCCGTAATATGACGCATCATGCAAAATATGGCTGTAATTTTTTTAAAACCCGATTGTAGGAAAACTATTGAAGCGACAATTTCCACCTTTCGGGAGCTCAACGTACATGATATTAGCTACCATTTCCCGAAAAATTATTTCTTAATATTGAAAATTGAGGGCCCTTTTTCAAGAGTTTTTCCGGCTTTTCTCGGCGAAAAATGGTCGTATCGGGATTTTCCAAAAACCATTTTGTAGGTTTTTTCATTCTCTACAAACGGTTTCCTATGAGTAAAGCCATTCGTCCAGTACCTTTTGAGATATTTACAAAAAAACAAAAAAAGGACCCTTTTTTTTTAATCATTGTTTAAACAATTGCACAAAAAAAATTTTAAGTTGCAATTTGGATTTTAGTTATTTATAAAGTATCCCCGAAGTCATGGCGCAAGTCGCTTACTATTAGAATTAATTTGCAAAACAGGCTTTATTTTTGTTATATTGGTTGGACTAATCCCGCAGTTCCGCATGCGCACAACTCGAATTAAAATAATTTAATTGACCATTAATATTTAATGGCGGTGTGTCTTTTGATGACGAAACAACAAGGCAAGCTGTGTTGAAACTGCGTGAGTTTGTTTTTTCGCTCGCAATTGATACACAAATCTAACCTGAGCAAGCTAACGTAGCTTGCGAGTCAGTCAAAAATGCGTGAATTATTCTGCATGCAAACCGAGTTGAAAATGCGTAAATTACTAGGCAACCATCCCTGACCAGACTACCCCTTACCAAGACCTAATAACAATACAAAATTGTTATGATATAACGACTATTTATCCAAAATTCTGAAAGAACAGGCGTGGAGCAGCCATATTTGACGGTTCGCCCCGCTTCTAGCGTAAACAAGTGCGCATGCGGAACTGTGGGATCAAAAGTAGAATGGTACGGCTAGACGCTCTTAAGGATTACAAAGACAAGTGTTTGTATGAAGTACGAGGGCTGATTTTCAAAGCAATTGCTGAAGAAAAATCATAGGAACCATGATGAAAGGGGGGCTACTGGATGCGTGGATGGATAAGCCAATTGAAGCATTTGAAGAAGAACTATTCTATTGAAGGTATTTTCATCATCTTGTTCCTCCTATACAGGCCCTTTTATCAAAGCTACGTCCCATTCAGAAGAGCTGGACAATATTTTTACGAAATACGATGAAAATTACAGACACAGACGTAAAAAAGACTAAAACAGAGAGAGACAAGTTGGGGAGAAATGTTGACAAAAAGAAATGGAAGAAAGAGCTAAGGAATGACAAACGGAAAAGAAAGAAAAAGGACCTAAATAATGGCAAAAGTAAAAGGAGGGAAGAGCTTGTGAGAACTTAATTAAAGAGGAAAATTGGCAAAAGGAAATGGAAAAAGAGAGCCAAAGAAAGACAAAAAGATAAGGAAGAAAGAAACAAATTCAGTAAAAATTTGGAAAACAGGAAAAGGAAAAAATAGTTAGAGATAAACAACTGGAGGAGGATCGTTTGCGCAATGTAATGAAAGGAATGGCTAAGAAAGAAGACAAATAAATTATAATGAAAAAAAACTAAAGACATGCTACTATAGTAAATGGACGAAAAGAACAAAATAATCTTTGAAAATTAACATAAATTTGCAATTCATTTACGTGCGACCTTTCTAATGGTGACTGTGGAGTTGTTTTTGGAATGTAGGTCTCAGATTAAAGAAAATGATATTTCTTGAAAGCCAACGTTTCGTCGATTTATTTTGACAGCTTCATGGCACTCTTAAATAAATGGAAATGTTACAATTTTTAAAAACAGAAGGAGAAAAAATATATATAAACTAATTTCATCCCTTTTTGGACATTTTTATTACTTTTCTAGACAATATTCAGTAGTTGTTTCTAGACAAGTAATAGCTGTTTATGAAATTGCTTGAAGATGCCAAAACAAACTGACGAAAAGTTGACTTTCAAGAAAGCAACTCCGGACATATGTTCATAGGAACTTTTCTTCTCAAAATGACCTAACGAATCACTACCTGTAGTAAGGAACCGTAGTTAGGAAACACCCTGTTTATTACACACCTTTCGGTTCACTTGTCAGGTACTTCTTGTGCTCAAAACGCCTGTCAATATTTTTCACAATGAATGAACAAAATCGTATAAAAATTTCAAGCTCACAGCAACAATTTTTTTTTTTTTTAAATAGGGGTTGATGACGTGCAGGGCTGAGGCGTGCCAGATGATGGTTACGGTACTTAGCATGCTATGACTCATCACTATAAAAATATCTAGCCTTGGAGACATACCGTTACTCGAACGGTTCACTAGCTCTTGGTCTATAATTATCATTACTTTATTATTATAAAAATCTTGTGTTGTCGTTGGTCCTTGATATGTGTCCAAATTTTAGATTATTCCGACGAATTGAGGTGTGTGAAAATCAAATTTTGAACTTCCCATCAATATTATGATTATTACATTGTATAATGAAATTCTTGTATTGTCATCGGTCCTTGATATCTGTGTCAAATTTTAGATAATAAGGAATATTGAAAGTGGGTAAAAATTGAATTGAAAAATTCACTTTATTATTATTATTATCATTTCCATCAAGAATATTTCAGTTAGGCCCTGTCTCCGGAGCTCCGACACATCCGGAAGGCGCGCTGGTGTCATTTACCCAGATAGACATTACCCACGTCCGTGGGGTGAGCGATTACTGGGTCCGAGATTCAACCGGCTAAGATTTCTGCCGCATCACGGCAAGCCGGTATGATTTTCAGACTGGAGAGCAGCGTGTCCATCATTCCACCAAGGAATCCTCTGATCAGAACCACCATTTCAACAGAATGGTTTGGGTAGAGCCTGCGGAGTTCGAAGAGTAAATCTTGATATTTAGTCCGTTTTTCCTCCTGTTTTCGAGCGATGTTCGTTTCGCCAGGAGCCGAAAATCCTAAGATAAAAATCATCCTACTTTGATGGTCGAGGAGAACTACATCAGGCTCATTTGCTTGTATTTGGCATGAGGGTGGGGAATGAGTGGTTCCAATAGATTCTCCACAATGAACTCAATATCCCCCGGAGAACAAGGCACCACCGATGTCTATACCATACGGGTGTTGTAGATGAAAGCCCAACACTCGTAGAGCCGCGTTATGCCTGTGAATATAGGCTGAGACCGCATAAGCTCGAGTCGCAGACAGCAAATGCCTAATGGGTTAAGGAGCTCCACGACACGCTCTGCATTCACATTGTTATTATTATTATTATTAATATTGTTGTAAGCGCTAGGATCAAAATGAAAGCCATTAATTTGGAAAGCCTTTTTGTAGTGAATAAGTAGATATTGAGGGAAAACTGATTTTTTTGGTGAATTTCAACACCCTTCATCTCAGAAATGAAGCAATAGCAGACCTATGTTCTTAAAATCTTTCAAGGATTATTGCCCTTCAGGAACAACAGCATTCAATTAATATCCCTCAAGGAATTTTCATAAATGCATAACAATTTTTGACTGCCATCCTATTACCTATGAGTTAGTTATTTGTGTGTATTTATACTGTCTAAAACGTATATAAATAAATCGGTGGGAACCGCTTTTGACGGCCTAGGCCGGCAAAACTTTTCACGGACCGTTCTCGATCCGGGAAAGTTCGTTGCTTCGCAACAGACTAAGATACTAGAATAGCGTATTTTGAGGTATTTTCGTCCGAGAAATAAGGCATTCTTCAAGGATTCCAGAAAAAGATCATTTTTACCCCTGGAAACCAGTCGTTCAGGCCCTGGACTTGCCAAGATCTGTTAAATGGATTTTTCGGACCTTTGACTTTCAAAAAAACTCTTTAGTCGTGTCAAGAAATCCGCCTACTATATTTCAATCACAATACAAACAAGTAAGGCCCAAAGAGTCAGCGTAATGAATTCAGAGCATTGCCCTTAACATATCGATTTGACCGTAATTCTAAACAAGTGGAATAATAAATCGGCCAGTGGTACTCGAACCAATATTGACAAAAGTTATGAATTTTAGATTTCATGGAAGTGAAAGTTACATTCCACAATATTATAGCTGGCATTCGGATGTTATAATAATGATCATTCCAAAATAGTACAAGAGCCGGTAAACTATTTGATGTGAGAGAAAATGGTTTCGAAATGTACAAACAATGAGATTATAATAATATGATAGTTATAAAAGGTCATCATCCTATCGTTGAGTATGTAATATTATGTATACCATTTTTATAATATAATTATTGTAAAATGAAGCAATTCCGACTGGAAGATGTTAGCATCATTTCTACTGGCCATAGATGGCCAGTAGAAATAGACAATCAATTCACATTAATTCCAAAAGTTTTAAAACTCTGGTCAAGTGAATGGTACATCAAAAAAGCAATAAATTTCAGTTTGCAACCTCTTCCGAAGTACGCAACATTGTCAAAATGGCAATTGAATTCAATTTTGCTGTATACTCGTTGAGAAAATTCCAAAAGTTCTGCAAACTTGGGGCAGTATTGAATATATTATTTTATATCAAGAATCAAGTTTGCAACCAATTCAAGTGTACGGAACATTTTTTTCATCGACCCATAATGTTTTTCTTTGATATACCATAAGAGAAAATTCCAAAAGTTCTGCAAACTTGGCAGATACATCGGAAAAATATTCCGAACAGTTGTGAAGATTTGCATCCTTCTACGTTGACCGAAACATTTATTTTTTTTAATTCGTGGTAATTTTTTGATCGAGGTAGTCTCGAAAAAATTACAGGGGTTTTAAAACTTTGTTGCAATTTTAGAAAATATCTATTCTGGTGCAGTCACAAATTTGCAACCTTTTACACGATCCGGAACTTCATGAAATTTGCAAAAGTCTAATTTGTAAATTAATTATATTTTTCAAAATTGCAAAAAGTTCCGGATCGTGTATAAGGTTGCAAATTTGTTAATGCATCAGATGTTTTTGAATTTGCAAAAAAAAAAACTTTATAGGTCGATAAAAAAATGTTTCGTACACTTGAATTGGTTGCAAACTTGATTCGTGATATGAAATATTATATTTAATACTACTCCAAGTTTGCAGAACTTTTGAAAAGTTCTCAACGAGTATACAGCAAAATTCAAGTTAATTGCCATTTCGACAGTGTTACGTACGTCGGAAGAGGTTGCAAACTGAGATTCATTGCATTCTCGATGTACCGTTCACTTGATCAAAGTTTGAAAACTCTTGAAATTATTGTTAAATTTTCGATTTTACATATCTGTCTCCACTGGCCTATAAACGAGGGAAGGATATATGAGTTTCAACCCTAGTTAAACACTTTTTAATACCTCTTGCATTAAAAAACAATAAAAGAATTTTCCACTTGCGTGCGGAAAAATCCACTTTTCCGCACGCATTTTAGTTTTGAAAGAGTCACTATTCCGCACTAGTGCGGCACTTGTTAGGTTCCGGATCGTGTATAAGGTTGCAAATTTGTTAATGCATCAGATGTTTTTGAATTTGCAAAAAAAAAAACTTTATAGGTCGATAAAAAAATGTTTCGTACACTTGAATTGGTTGCAAACTTGATTCGTGATATGAAATATTATATTTAATACTACTCCAAGTTTGCAGAACTTTTGAAAAGTTCTCAACGAGTATACAGCAAAATTCAAGTTAATTGCCATTTCGACAGTGTTACGTACGTCGGAAGAGGTTGCAAACTGAGATTCATTGCATTCTCGATGTACCGTTCACTTGATCAAAGTTTGAAAACTCTTGAAATTATTGTTAAATTTTCGATTTTACATATCTGTCTCCACTGGCCTATAAACGAGGGAAGGATATATGAGTTTCAACCCTAGTTAAACACTTTTTAATACCTCTTGCATTAAAAAACAATAAAAGAATTTTCCACTTGCGTGCGGAAAAATCCACTTTTCCGCACGCATTTTAGTTTTGAAAGAGTCACTATTCCGCACTAGTGCGGCACTTGTTAGGTAAACTACTATTGCGGAATGAATATTGAGATATCAGCAATTACTTTCATTTTTCAAATATAGATCATAGCTTCAGGCCCGGAGAGAAAGGCAGGGGGGGGCAAATGTCCCGAGGCCCGGGAAGACAGGAGGCCCGTAGTCCTTTTGAAACATAATGATAATTATTCAATTGACTGAATGGTTTGGCAAAGCTCTCAATCGAGTCAAAATTAGCTAGGCAGCTGAATTTTGAAAAAATAATACATGATCTTGCTGCGGTCGGAAAGGCGAATTTGTTTGAAAAAAATATTGTATTATTGAAAATTATAATGTTCCATTTATTTATTTTATAGTTACAAGAGTTTACATGTATGGCATAGCTCACTATAACTTGGTTAAACATTTTTTTTTCTCATCCTGATATGTCACAGTTATAGTTTTTTGTTGATAATAACGGAGTTATCATCATTTATACAGCAACAAAAATTTTGGAGCCGCTATCTTGAATTTATGAATTTTATCGAAACATTCATGATTTCCGTCCTCAAAAACCCCCACATACCAAAATAAACGCTTGTTATAAGAAGTATTCAAAAAATCCTTCCTTATTTTCTACACATTTGATGTTTTGAAAACTTGACCTTGAAACGTATTTTCAGTTATTTCAGTAAAGGTAATTTGGCCAATTTGGGAACATGTAGAATATATAGATCATTTTTGAAGCACAATGAGAAATTGCTGGTGTAGACTTCCACAAGAGAAACTCAAAGAAATACACGGATCTCAAAGTCATATTTTGAGGAAATAAAATACCACCTATATACAGTACACATTAGCCAGGTACTATCACCAGGAGGTACTACCACCAGGAGGTTCTATCACCAGGAAGAAGAATAATGTGTGGTCCGGGATGCATATTAGCAGAACATACCACGTTTCCGTCACGGCAGATATTCTGGCTCTCTGATTGGTTGTGACCAAATACAGGTGCATTTTGCCCATTCAGACTGAAACGTGGTGCATTTTGCTCTAGCATGAATTAGTTTTGCTCGCAATTGACACACAAACTTAAGCTGAGCAAGCTAACCTAGCTTGCGAGTCGAAAATGCGTGAATTAGTTTTTCGCTTGCGATTCACACACAAACCTAACCTGAGCAAGCTAACCTAGCTTGCCTGTTCACCACAGGAAATTTAGACACGTGAGTGCACAAAGGGTCCAAGCGAAGTATTTTGAGTGCAGTGGCTTCAAAACCCTCCCACCAGGAAGTGAGTAAGTTTAAATTGTTGTTAAATTGTATCGTGCAATAATAATAAAACTGTCACTGACATAGAACACGTTCGGCAAAAACCTCACATCAAAGCTGCGGAGACTGTGGTCCACCTTCAGCTTCATCAGGACAAGCTGATGCATGGGGGCTTCTTCAAAAACATTGAAGACCTTTGGCCTATCTAAAAATTTGACCCTCGCATTCCTCAGGTCAAGTGAGCTGAAGTTGGAGACCGAGGGATTCATAATGGCCTGCCAGGATGTTGTCTTCAACACCCTGATCTACCGTATTCGCGTAATGGGTACAGAGGTCCCGGACAACAGATGCAGAGCGTGTTGTGGGGCGCCTGAGACCTTCATGCATTTGCTGTCTGCTACGAGTGTTGTACATATAATTGTTGTAGCGAAATGGTCAAGGTCTTAAGAGCGTTTGCTCTCATCCAGGCGGTTCGATCCGCACTGCCATCACGGAGCTAAAGTGGTTTGGAATCCACTTTTTAAGCTGTAGGTCCCGGGTCGCATATAAGCAGAACGTATCACGTTTCAGTCAGCGGCAAATATTCTGGCTCTCTGATTGGTTGTGACCAAATACAGGTGTATTTTGCCCATCCAGACTGAAACGTGGTGCATTTTGCTCTAGCGTGAATTAGTTTTGCTCGCAATTGACACACAAACCTAAGCTGAGCAAGCTAACCTAGCTTGCGAGTCGAACATGCGTGAATTAGTTTTTCGCTTGCGATTTACACACAAACCTAACCTGAGCAAGCTAACCTAGCTTGCCTGTTCACCACAGGGAATTTTTTCGAATAAATTTCCGGCCGACAAAGTGCACCACGTTCTAGTCTGGATGACAAAGTGCACCTGTGTGTGTCACAACCAATCAGAGAGCTAGAATATCTTCCATTGACTGAAACGTGGTACGTTTTGCTTATATGCGTCCGGGATCCTTCGAAGGCAAATAATAGGAGTCATCATATTTGAAGACAATTTAAATTGACATCGCTCTTCGAATATTCTTCAACAATCTACGATATTAATTTGTGTGATTGATGACTTGTTTATTTTGTGGAAATTCATGATCACTTTGATGAAACGAAAGAACACTCTTTTGTCTTATTTCCACTAGATTTTTATTGTTACGACAGGTTTCGGGTTTTATCCCATTATCAAGTATAAAAAACTAACTAATACAATTGAACTCTAAGCCTAGTTATATAGGGAGTTTGCAGGTAGGCTGGATGGAGAGGTAATTAAGAGAACAAGGGTGAAAAATATAAATTTAGACCCTGGAAGTGATGGAAATTACCTGGGTTGTCAAATTTATAAATTCAAAAGTGGAGACCTACACAAATCGAGCTGCTCGTTGAGGGTTCTAAATTTCGGGTTTTTAATTGATTTATTAATTTCCATGGCTTCCAACAGATTCATTGTCTTCCCTTTATTACATGAGTGTAGAATTTTGAGGTTATCTTCACTTGAATGCGGGGAATGCTCTGCAGTATATACAGGCCAAACCGGTAGAAATTTTGACGTAAGGTTCCGTGAACACTTCGGTTTAGACAAAAAATCAAAAATGTACGAACATCTACAAGAATCCAAACACAAGATAAGTAAAGATAACCTCAAAATTCTACACTCATGTAATAAAGGGAAGACAATGAATCTGTTGGAAGCTATGGAAATTAATAAATCAATTAAAAACCCGAAATTTAGAACCCTCAACGAGCAGCTCGATTTGTGTAGGTCTCCACTTTTGAATTTATAAATTTGACAACCCAGGTAATTTCCATCACTTCCAGGGTCTAAATTTATATTGTTTCACCCTTGTTCTCTTAATTACCTCTCCATCTAGCCTACCTGCAAACTCCCTATATAACTAGGCTTAGAGTTCAATTGTATTAGTTAGTTTTTTATACTTGATAATGGGATAAAACCCGAAACCGGTCGTAACAATAAAAATCTAGTGGAAATAAGACAAAAGAGTGTTCTTTCGTTTCATCAAAGTAATCTACGATATATTGCACCCACAGCCAAGTATAAATTTTCGCCGTGGATAGCATACCAGCTCAGTTTCAGAGATTCAGTATTATTTTTTGTTTATTTTTGCGAAATAATGGCGGGTATTTTCACTTGTAATACCACTAGAGCTTCAATTAATACCGGAAATTTTTAATTGAAGCTAGAGTGGTATTCGGTGAAGAAAATTCCACACCAAAATATTATTAAAAAAATACTAAGGTAATGACGGTTTTTGATGGTTTTGAAATTTAAATAGTCTTTGAGGGTTATTTCAAAAGCAAGGTAGAATAACAATTAAGTATACATGAATAACTAAGTGCTTGAGGCGAAAAAATTCAGTAGTAGTATTCGAACTCACTCTCTAAATGTCATTTTAACGTCAAAAAATTTCCAGTGCAATTTCAAAATTTCCAGTGCAATTTCATACTCCTTACCCCAAGGAGGAGACAAATATTTCATTAGTTGCTATGGTAACGATAAAAAATACTGGGGGGCTATTTTTGACCGTTCGCAATATCAACGAGTACACGTATCGTTACAGTCCAAGTTACGCTTGGCTTATGCTTGGTCGAGAAAAGTGATAGAAATATTTTATCGCATGCGACATAGGATAGTCAACATTTGAGAATAGGATTCCGAGCCTTTAACTTGTCGAAAATGTTAGGTGTGGAATTTTCAGACATTATACTATTTGCTCCATTTTCACAACATACATAGACCACTTCCATTCCTATCAACTTTTGCAGAGTAATTAACATGGATAACAGCTACGCTTTCTCTTGATGCAACCCATGAACAGTTCGATATCGATATAAAATTAATCTTGTTCTTCATTATTCAATGAGTGCACTCTTGCGTGATTTGCCAACAGAAATGAATAAAATATATCTCTGGAATGGTGTCATATTCGATACCGAAACCGTGTTTCAGTTGAGTAACTCCATTTGAATTGTTTATTAATTGACGCCATGTACTGTAAAGAATGAAATACATAGTGCACAATATGTATCTGAAGAATTGTTTAAAAACATTACCCTAGCAACTCCATTTTTTAAATACATCACTAGGGTTACTATTTGGTTTCAGTGGTTTAAAAATAGGCCTTTTCATTTAGATGACAAATGACACTTTGTTTACCTGTCAACCCCAACGGCAGTGACGGCGAATATTTTTTCTTTTTAAAGAAAATAAAATAATCCTTCCGAGTTTTCTCATGGATAGTTAACTTGAATTTACACGGAGAAGAAAATTCACCATCAGAAAAATTCCTGTAGGTACATTATTTTGTATAAGATTGAAAGGTTTTTGGTTGTGTAAAGTAGGTAAAAATTACCTAACTGTATAGTTATTTATTATAGAAGGGAAAAAAGTATTAGATTTTAGATCGAGAGCTAAAATCTAATACTTCTTCCGTGTATAATACACAATGTTTTTCTGTGAAAGGAAAAACGACGATTTAGTAGGTATCTACCTTTACCTATTGGTACATATTTCCGGGGAAAAAATCACTCAATTTTTCCCGTGGGAAAAAAGTTCTCACTTTTTTCCCGGTTTTCGGGGAAAAAAGTAATTTCATGAAAAATTATATTTCATTACCTGTCAACAGACATAAAATGTCAAACTTTTTTCCCGTCACAGAAAAGAAGTATTTTTTTTCATATGTAGATTCAACTACACTAAGAACGAGAATATTTGATACAAAAGAACGCATATGAAGGTTTATACATTTATTTTAGATCTGTCATTTAAATTAAAAATTAATAATTAAGAAGTTGGTTAACTTTCAACATATCCAAGAATTGAGAAATTTTGTTGATGAAACGCGAAATCGCTACTTTTGAGATTTGGTGGAATTTCAGGTCAGATTTTTGTGGTCCTTTGAATGTTTCCATAAATATTTGATATAGGTAGATTGTGAAGATCAAGACGTTCCGAAAATGATGGGTGCTTTTTGATTCTGCTGACAACAGTCCTCACAGTTGGCATATTAAAGAAACCTAGACATCGTCGCTATAAAATCAATGAACATACATCTAAATAGAGATTGTTTATGGTAAAAAATAAAGTTCGTAGCTTCAAAAATGATAAACAAACGTTTTTGAATGAATCAATATTGAAAATTTTTCAGGATACAGATTATATTTGCAAATCCTCTCCCGTTGTGGCATTTTTCATTTTATATTCTTTTATTAAGTTATGGGGTAGTAGCATATTGAGCCATCAATGTGGATCCTTTTTCATTTTTCATTTTTGAATTTCAAATGTTTGTCCTCAAACGTATTTTGACGTGCTGATTCCGAATCTTTGAACGAAAATGCTGAAAACTGATCAGAAATATTTTTGGCGCCAAAAAAACCGTTTGAAAACTGATTCAGAGCTGACCAACTCGAGAACGGTAAGAGATAGACCAATTCTGCGAACGCCAATCGAATTAGAATGGCTGAAATAGTATTTACTGGGAATTTGAACGAAAAAAATCGACAGACAAAAAAGTCGAGTACCTTTATCATGAGAGATCTTGCGAGAGATAATTTCTGAACTTTTTTATTTTTCATTTTTCGATTTTCAAAATTTTGTCCTCGGGCGTATTTTGACGTGCTGATTCCGAATCTTTGAACGAAAATGTCGAAAACTGATCAGAAATATTTTTGGCGCCCAAAAAAAACGTTTGAAAACTGATTCAGAGCTGACCAACTCGAGAACGGTTAGAGATAGACCAATTCTGCGAACGCCAATCGATTCAAAATCACCGAATTAGTAATATCCGAAAATTTGAATGGAAAAAATCGACGGACAAAAAAGTCGAGTATATCATGAGAGATAATTTTTTGAACTTTTTCAGTTTTCATTTTTGAATTTCAAATTTTTGTCCTCAAACGTATTTTGACCTGCTGATTCCGAATCTTTGAACGAGAATGCCGAAAACTGATCAGGAATATTTTTGGCGCCAAAAAATAACGTTTGAAAACTGATTCAGAGCTGACCAACTGGAGAACGGTTAGAGATAGACCAGTTCTGCGAACGCCAATCGATTTAGAATGGCTGAATTACTATTTACTGAGGATTTGAACGGAAAAAATAGACGGACAAAAAAGTCGAGTATATCATGAGAGATAATTTTTTGAACTTTTTCATTTTTCCTCAAACGTATTTTGACGTGCTGATTCCGAATCTTTGAACGAGAATGCCGAAAACTGATCAGAAATATTTTTGGCGCCAAAAAAACCGTTTGAAAACTGATTCAGAGCTGACCAACTCGAGAACGGTTAGAGATAGACCAATTCTGCGAACGCCAATCGATTCTAAATCACCGAATTAGTAATATCCGGAAATTTGAATGGAAAAAATCGACGGACAAAAAAGTCGAGTATATCATGAGAGATAATTTTTTGAACTTTTTCATTTTTCATTTTTGAATTTCAAATTTTTGTCCTCAAACATATTTTGACGTGCTGATTCCGAATCTTTGAACAAGAATGCCGAAAACTGATCAGAAATATTTTTGGCGCCCAAAAATAACGTTTGAAAACTGATTCAGAGCTGACCAACTCGAGAACGGTTAGAGATAGACCAATTCTGCGAACGCCAATCGATTCAAAATCACCGAATTAGTAATATCCGAAAATTTGAATGGAAAAAATCGACGGACAAAAAAGTCGAGTATATCATGAGAGATAATTTTTTGAACTTTTTCATTTTTCATTTTTGAATTTCAAATTTTTGTCCTCAAACGTATTTTGACGTGCTGATTCCGAATCTTTGAACGAGAATGCCGAAAACTGATCAGAAATATTTTTGGCGCCAAAAAAACCGTTTGAAAACTGATTCAGAGCTGACCAACTCGAGAACGGTAAGAGATAGACCAATTCTGCGAACGCCAATCGAATTAGAATGGCTGAAATAGTATTTACTAAGAATTTGAACGAAAAAAATCGACAGACAAAAAAGTCGAGTACCTATATCATGAGAGATCTTGCGAGAGATAATTTCTGAACTTTTTTATTTTTCATTTTTCGATTTTCAAAATTTTGTCCTCGGACGTATTTTGACGTGCTGATTCCGAATCTTTGAACGAAAATGTCGAAAACTGATCAGAAATATTTTTGGTGCCCAAAAATAACGTTTGAAAACTGATTCAGAGCTGACCAACTCGAGAACGGTTAGAGATAGACCAATTCTGCGAATGCCAATCGATTCAAAATCACCGAATTAGTAATATCCGAAAATTTGAATGGAAAAAATCGACGGACAAAAAAGTCGAGTATATCATGAGAGATAATTTTTTGAACTTTTTCATTTTTCATTTTTGAATTTCAAATTTTTGTCCTCAAACGTATTTTGACGTGCTGATTCCGAATCTTTGAACGAGAATGCCAAAAACTGATCAGAAATATTTTTGGCGCCAAAAAAACCGTTTGAAAACTGATTCAGAGCTGACCAACTCGAGAACGGTAAGAGATAGACCAATTCTGCGAACGCCAATCGAATTAGAATGGCTGAAATAGTATTTACTAAGAATTTGAACGAAAAAAATCGACAGACAAAAAAGTCGAGTACCTATATCATGAGAGATCTTGCGAGAGATAATTTCTGAACTTTTTTATTTTTCATTTTTCGATTTTCAAAATTTTGTCCTCGGACGTATTTTGACGTGCTGATTCCGAATCTTTGAACGAAAATGTCGAAAACTGATCAGAAATATTTTTGGTGCCCAAAAATAACGTTTGAAAACTGATTCAGAGCTGACCAACTCGAGAACGGTTGGAGATAGACCAATTCTGCGAACGCCAATCGATTCAAAATCACCGAATTAGTAATATCCAAAAATTTGAATGAAAAAAATCGACGGACAAAAAAGTCGAGTATATCATGAGAGATAATTTTTTGAACTTTTTCATTTTTCATTTTTGAATTTCAAATCTTTGTCCTCAAACGTATTTTGACGTGCTGATTCCAAATCTTTGAACGAGAATTCCGAAAACTGATCAGAAATATTTTTGGCGCGAAAAAAAACCGTTTGAAAACTGATTCAGAGCTGACCAACTCGAGAACGGTAAGAGATAGACCAATTCTGCGAACGCCAATCGAATTAGAATGGCTGAAATAGTATTTACTGAGAATTTGAACGAAAAAAATCGACAGACAAAAAAGTCTAGTACCTATATCATGAGAGATCTTGCGAGAGATAATTTCTGAACTTTTTTATTTTTCATTTTTCGATTTTCAAAATTTTGTCCTCGGACGTATTTTGACGTGCTGATTCCGAATCTTTGAACGAAAATGTCGAAAACTGATCAGAAATATTTTTGGCGCACAAAAAAAACGTTTGAAAACTGATTAAGAGCTGACCAACTCGAGAACGGTTAGAGATAGTCCAATTCTGTGAACGCCAATCAATTCAAAATCACCGGATTAGTAATATCCGAAAATTTGAACGGAAAAAATCGACGGACAAAAAAGTCGAGTATATCTTGAGAGATAATTTTTTGAACTTTTTCATTTTTCATTTTTGAATTTAAAATTTTTGTCCTCAAACGTATTTTGACGTGCTGATTCCGAATCTTTGAACGAAAATGCCGAAAACTGATCAGAAATATTTTTGGCGCCAAAAAAACCGTTTGAAAACTGATTCAGAGCTGACCAACTCGAGAACGGTAAGAGATAGACCAATTCTGCGAACGCCAATCGAATTAGAATGGCTGAAATAGTATTTACTGAGAATTTGAACGAAAAAAATCGACAGTCAAAAAAGTCGAGTACCTATATCATGAGAGATCTTGCGAGAGATAATTTCTGAACTTTTTTATTTTTCATTTTTCGATTTTCAAAATTTTGTCCTCGGACGTATTTTGACGTGCTGATTCCGAATCTTTGAACGAAAATGTCGAAAACTGATCAGAAATATTTTTGGCGCACAAAAAAAACGTTTGAAAACTGATTAAGAGCTGACCAACTCGAGAACGGTTAGAGATAGACCAATTCTGCGAACGCCAATCGATTCAAAATCACCGACTTAGTAATATCCGAAAATTTGAATGGAAAAAATCGACGGACAAAAAAGTCGAGTATATCATGAGAGATAATTTTTTGAACTTTTTCATTTTTCATTTTTGAATTTCAATTTTTTGTCCTCAAACGTATTTTGACGTGCTGATTCCGAATCTTTGAACGAGAATGCCGAAAACTGATCAGAAATATTTTTGGCGCCAAAAAAACCGTTTGAAAGCTGATTCAGAGCTGACCAACTCGAGAACGGTTGGAGATAGACCAATTCTGCGAACGCCAATCGATTCAAAATCACCGAATTAGTAATATCCAAAAATTTGAATGGAAAAAATCGACGGACAAAAAAGTCGAGTATATCATGAGAGATAATTTTTTGAACTTTTTCATTTTTCATTTTTGAATTTCAAATCTTTGTCCTCAAACGTATTTTGACGTGCTGATTCCAAATCTTTGAACGAGAATTCCGAAAACTGATCAGAAATATTTTTGGCGCGAAAAAAAAACCGTTTGAAAACTGATTCAGAGCTGACCAACTCGAGAACGGTAAGAGATAGACCAATTCTGCGAACGCCAATCGAATTAGAATGGCTGAAATAGTATTTACTGAGAATTTGAACGAAAAAAATCGACAGACAAAAAAGTCTAGTACCTATATCATGAGAGATCTTGCGAGAGATAATTTCTGAACTTTTTTATTTTTCATTTTTCGATTTTCAAAATTTTGTCCTCGGACGTATTTTGACGTGCTGATTCCGAATCTTTGAACGAAAATGTCGAAAACTGATCAGAAATATTTTTGGCGCACAAAAAAAACGTTTGAAAACTGATTAAGAGCTGACCAACTCGAGAACGGTTAGAGATAGTCCAATTCTGTGAACGCCAATCAATTCAAAATCACCGGATTAGTAATATCCGAAAATTTGAACGGAAAAAATCGACGGACAAAAAAGTCGAGTATATCTTGAGAGATAATTTTTTGAACTTTTTCATTTTTCATTTTTGAATTTAAAATTTTTGTCCTCAAACGTATTTTGACGTGCTCATTCCGAATCTTTGAACGAAAATGCCGAAAACTGATCAGAAATATTTTTGGCGCCAAAAAAACCGTTTGAAAACTGATTCAGAGCTGACCAACTCGAGAACGGTAAGAGATAGACCAATTCTGCGAACGCCAATCGAATTAGAATGGCTGAAATAGTATTTACTGAGAATTTGAACGAAAAAAATCGACAGTCAAAAAAGTCGAGTACCTATATCATGAGAGATCTTGCGAGAGATAATTTCTGAACTTTTTTATTTTTCATTTTTCGATTTTCAAAATTTTGTCCTCGGACGTATTTTGACGTGCTGATTCCGAATCTTTGAACGAAAATGTCGAAAACTGATCAGAAATATTTTTGGCGCACAAAAAAAAACGTTTGAAAACTGATTAAGAGCTGACCAACTCGAGAACGGTTAGAGATAGACCAATTCTGCGAACGCCAATCGATTCAAAATCACCGACTTAGTAATATCCGAAAATTTGAATGGAAAAAATCGACGGACAAAAAAGTCGAGTATATCATGAGAGATAATTTTTTGAACTTTTTCATTTTTCATTTTTGAACTTCAAATTTTTGTCCTCAAACGTATTTTGACGTGCTGATTCCGAATCTTTGAACGAAAATGTCGAAAACTGATCAGAAATATTTTTGGCGCCCAAAAATAACGTTTGAAAACTGATTCAGAGCTGACCAACTCGAGAACGGTTAGAGATAGACCAATTCTGAGAACGCCAATCGATTCAAAATCACCGAATTAGTAATATCCGAAAATTTGAACGAAAAAAATCGACGGACAAAAAAGTCGTGTATATCATGAGAGATAATTTTTTGAACTTTTTCATTTTTCATTTTTGAATTTCAAATTTTTATCCTCAAACGTATTTTGACGTGCTGATTCCGAATCTTTGAACGAAAATGCCGAAAACTGATCAGAAATATTTTTGGCGCCCAAAAAAAACATTTGAAACTGATTCAGAGCTCACCAACTCGAGAACGGTTAGAGATAGACCAATTCTGCGAACGCCAATAGATTTAGAATGGCTGAATAACTACTTACTGAGAATTTGAACGAAAAAAATCGACAGACAAAAAAGTCGAGTGGATCATGAGAGATCTTGCGAGAGATAATTTCTGAACTTTTTTATTTTTCATTTTTCGAATTTCGAAATTTTGTCCTCGGACGTATTTTGACGTGCTGATTCCGAATCTTTGAACGAAAATGCCAAAAACTGATCAGAAATATTTTTGGCGCACAAAAAAAACGTTTGAAAACTGATTAAGAGCTGACCAACTCGAGAACGGTTAGAGATAGACCAATTCTGCGAACGCCAATCGATTCAAAATCACCGAATTAGTAATATCCGAAAATTTGAAGGGAAAAAATCGACGGACAAAAAAGTCGAGTATATCATGAGAGATAATTTTTTGAACTTTTTCATTTTTCATTTTTGAATTTCAAATTTTTGTCCTCAAACGTATTTTGACGTGCTGATTCCGAATCTTTGAACGAAAATGTCGAAAACTGATCAGAAGTATTTTTGGCGTTCAAAAATAACGTTTGAAAACTGATTCAGAGCTGACCAACTCGAGAACGGTTAGAGATAGACCAATTCTGCGAACGCCAATCGATTCAAAATCACCGAATTAGTAATATCCGAAAATTTGAACGAAAAAAATCGACGGACAAAAAAGTCGTGATATCATGAGAGATAATTTTTTGAACTTTTTCATTTTTCATTTTTGAATTTCAAATTATCCTCAAACGTATTTTGACGTGCTGATTCCGAATCTTTGAACGAAAATGCCGAAAACTGATCAGAAATATTTTTGGCGCCCAAAAAAAACGTTTGAAAACTGATTCAGAGCTGACCAACTGGAGAACGGTTAGAGATAGACCAATTCTGCGAAAGCCAATCGATTAAGAATGGCTGAATTACTATTTACTGAGAATTTGAACGAGAAAAATCGACGGTTAAAAAAGTCGAGTATATCATGAGAGATAATTTTTTGAACTTTTTCATTTTTCATTTTTGAATTTCAAATTTTTGTCCTCAAACGTATTTTGTCGTGCTGATTCCGAATCTTTGAACGAAAATGCCGAAAACTGATCAGAAATATTTTTGGCGCCAAAAAAAACCGTTTGAAAACTGATTCAGAGCTGACCAACTCGAGAACGGTAACAGATAGACCAATTCTGCAAACGCCAATCGAATTAGAATGGCTGAAATAGTATTTACTGAGAATTTGAACAAAAAAAATCGACAGACAAAAAAGTCGAGTACCTATATCATGAGAGATCTTGCGAGAGATAATTTCTGAACTTTTTTATTTTTCATTTATCGAATTTCAAAATTTTGTCCTCGGACGTATTTTGAGGTGCTGATTTCGAATCTTTGAACGAAAATGCCGAAAACTGATCATAAATATTTTTGGCGACAAAAAAACGTTTGAAAACTGATTCCGAGTTGACCAACTCGAGAAAGGTTAGAGATAGACCGATTCTGCGAACGTCAATCGATTTAGAATGGCTGAATTAGTATTTACTGAGAATTTGAACGAAAAAAATGTACGGACAAAAAAGTCGAGTATATCATGAGAGATCTCGCGAGAGATAATTTCTGAACTTTTTTATTTTTCATTTATCGAATTTCAAAATTTCGTCCTCGGACGTATTTTGACGTGCTGATTCCGAATCTTTGAACGAAAATGTCGGAAACTGATCAAAAATATTTTTGGCGCCAAAAAAACCGTTTGAAAACTGATTCAGAGCTGACCAACTCGAGAACTGTTAGAGATAGACCAATTCTGCGAACGCCAATCAATTCAAAATGACAGAAATAGTAATATTCGAGAATTTGAACGGAAAAAATCGATGGACAAAAAAGTCGAGTATATGATGAGAGATCTCGCGAGAGATAATTTCTGAACTTTTTTATTTTTCATTTATCGAATTTCAAAATTTTGTCCTCGGACGTATTTTGACGTGCTGATTCCGAATCTTTGAACAAAAATGTCGAAAACTGATCAGAAATATTATTGGCACTGAAAAAACCGTTTGAAAACTGATTCAGAGCTGATCAACTCGAGAACGGTTAGAGATAGACCAATTCTGCGAACGTCAATCGATTTAGAATGGTTAAAATACTAATTACTGAGAATTTGAACGAAAAAAATCGACGGACAAAAAAGTCGAGTATATCATGAGAGATATCGCGAGAGATAATTTCTGAACTTTTTTATTTTTCATTTATCGAATTTCAAAATTTTGTCCTCGGACGTATTTTGACGTGCTGATTCCGAATCTTTTAACGAAAATGTCGAAAACTGATCAAAAATATTTTTGGCGTCAAAAAAACCGTTTGAAAACTGATTCAGAGCTGACCAACTCGAGAACGGTTAGAGATAGACCAATTCTGCGAACGTCAATCGATTTAGAATGGCTGAATTACTATTTACTGAGAATTTGAACGAAAAAATTCGACGGAAAAAAAAGTCGAGTATATGATGAGAGATCTCGCGAGAGATAATTTCTGAACTTTTTTATTTTTCATTTATCGAATTTCAAAAATTTTGTCCTCGGACGTATTTTGACGTGCTGATTCCGAATCTTTGAACGAAAATGTCGGAAACTGATCAAAAATATTTTTGGCGCCAAAAAAACCGTTTGAAAACTGATTCAGAGCTGACCAACTCGAGAACTGTTAGAGATAGACCAATTCTGCGAACGCCAATCAATTCAAAATGACAGAAATAGTAATATTCGAGAATTTGAACGGAAAAAATCGATGGACAAAAAAGTCGAGTATATGATGAGAGATCTCGCGAGAGATAATTTCTGAACTTTTTTATTTTTCATTTATCGAATTTCAAAATTTTGTCCTCGGACGTATTTTGACGTGCTGATTCCGAATCTTTGAACAAAAATGTCGAAAACTGATCAGAAATATTATTGGCACTGAAAAAACCGTTTGAAAACTGATTCAGAGCTGATCAACTCGAGAACGGTTAGAGATAGACCAATTCTGCGAACGTCAATCGATTTAGAATGGTTAAAATACTAATTACTGAGAATTTGAACGAAAAAAATCGACGGACAAAAAAGTCGAGTATATCATGAGAGATATCGCGAGTGATAATTTCTGAACTTTTTTATTTTTCATTTATCGAATTTCAAAATTTTGTCCTCGGACGTATTTTGACGTGCTGATTCCGAATCTTTTAACGAAAATGTCGAAAACTGATCAAAAATATTTTTGGCGTCAAAAAAACCGTTTGAAAACTGATTCAGAGCTGACCAACTCGAGAACGGTTAGAGATAGACCAATTCTGCGAACGTCAATCGATTTAGAATGGCTGAATTACTATTTACTGAGAATTTGAACGAAAAAATTCGACGGAAAAAAAAGTCGAGTATAT
Organism: Chrysolina haemoptera; assembly: GCA_958298965.1. Classification (NCBI taxonomy): domain Eukaryota; kingdom Metazoa; phylum Arthropoda; class Insecta; order Coleoptera; family Chrysomelidae; genus Chrysolina; species Chrysolina haemoptera. Next base: position 4,020,928 of record OY282590.1, on the reverse strand, counting down.
GATGAGAGATCTCGCGAGAGATAATTTCTGAACTTTTTTATTTTTCATTTATCGAATTTCAAAAATTTTGTCCTCGGACGTATTTTGACGTGCTGATTCCGAATCTTTGAACGAACATGTCGGAAACTGATCAAAAATATTTTTGGCGCCAAAAAAACCGTTTGAAAACTGATTCAGAGCTGACCAACTCGAGAACGGTTAGAGATAGACAAATTCTGCAAATGCCAATCGATTCAGAATTGTCAAATTAGTAAATATTGTGAATTTCGAGTCAACGAAAAAATTAAAAATTACTCGAAAAAAATTGAAAGGGGGTTACCCCTAAAAATCATGAAAAATACCAAGTCGTCACATCGATTTGGAATTTGCACTATATACGTGAAATTTAATGCTCATTCCGAAAATGTATGATTTCTATAGGCTCAGATAGGTCAGATATAAGATTTAGTAGGAAAAGAGTGTTTAAAGTAGAAGATCCAATTTCATGAGATTTTTTATTTTTCATTTTTCGAATTTCAAATTTTTGTCCTCCAACGAATTTTGACGTGCTGATTCCGAATCTTTGAACGAAAATGTCAAAAGCTCATCAGAAATATTTTTGGCGCCAAAAAAACCATTTGAAAACTGATTCAGAGCTGACCAACTCGAGAACGGTTAGAGATAGACCAATTCTGCGAACGCCAATCAATTCAAAATGACAGAATTAGTAATATCCGAGAATTTGAACGGAAAAAATCGATGGACAAAAAAGTCGAATATATCATGAGAGATCTCGTGAGAGATAATTTTTTGAACTTTTTTATTTTTCATTTATCGAATTTCAAAATTTTGTCCTCGGACGTATTTTGACGTGCTGATTCCGAATCTTTGAACGAAAATGTCGAAAACTGATCAAAAATATTTTTGGCGTCAAAAAAACCGTTTGAAAACTGATTCAGAGCTGACCAACTCGAGAACGGTTAGAGATAGACCAATTCTGCGAACGTCAATCGATTTAGAATGGCGGAATTAATATTTACTGAGAATTTGAACGAAAAAATTCGACGGAAAAAAAAGTCGAGTATATGATGGGAGATCTCGCGAGAGATAATTTCTGAACCTTTTTATTTTTCATTTATCGTATTTCAAAATTTTGTCCTCGGACGTATTTTGACGTGCTGATTTCGAATCTCTGAACGAAAATGTCGAAAACTGATCAAAAATATTTTTGGCGCCAAAAAAAAACCGTTTGAAAACTGATTCAGAGCTGACCAACTCGAGAACTGTTAGAGATAGACCAATTCTGCGAACGCCAATCAATTCAAAATGACAGAATTAGTACTATCCGAGGATTTGAACGGAAAAAATCGATGGACAAAAAAGTCGAGTATATCATGAGAGATCTCGTGAGAGATAATTTTTTGAACTTGTTTATTTTTCATTTATCGAATTTCAAAATTTTGTCCTCGGACGTATTTTGACGTGCTGATTCCGAATCTTTTAACCAAAATGTCGAAAACTGATCAAAAATATTTTTGGTGTCAAAAAAACCGTTTGAAAACTGATTCAGAGCTGGCCAACTCGAGAACGGTTAGAGATAGACCAATTCTGCGAACGTCAATCGATTTAGAATGGCTGAATTACTATTTACTGAGAATTTGAACGAAAAAATTCGACGGAAAAAAAGTCGAGTATATGATGGGAGATCTCGCGAGAGATAATTTCTGAACCTTTTTATTTTTCATTTATCGAATTTCAAAATTTTGTCCTCGGACGTATTTGACGTGCTGATTCCGAATCTCTGAACGAAAATGTCGAAAACTGATCAAAAATATTTTTGGCGCCAAAAAAAACGTTTGAAAACTGATTCAGAGCTGACCAACTCGAGAACGGTTAGAAATAGACCAATTCTGCGAACGTCAATCGATTCAAAATGACCGAATTAGTAATATCCGAGAATTTGAACGGAAAAAATCGACTGACAAAAAAGTCGAGTATATCATGAGAGATCTCGTGAGAGATAATTTTTTGAACTTTTTCATTTTTCATTGTTGAATTTCAAATTTTTGTCCTCATACGTATTTTGACTTGCTGATTCCGAATCTTTGAACGAAAATGCCGAAAACTGATCAGAAATATTTTTGGCGCCAAAAAAACCGTTTGAAAACTGATTCAGAGCTGACCAACTCGAGAACGGTAAGAGATAGACCAATTCTGCGAACGCCAATCGATTTAGAATGGCTGAATTACTATTTACTGAGGATTTGAACGGAAAAAATCGACGGACAAAAAAGTCGAGTATATCATGAGAGATCTCGTGAGAGATAATTTTTTAAAGTTTTTCATTTTTCATTGTTGAATTTCAAATTTTTGTCCTCATACGTATTTTGACGTGCTGATTCCGAATCTTTGAACGAAAATGCCGGAAACTGATCAGAAATATTTTTGGCGACAAAAAAACATTTGAAAACTGACCAACTCGAGAACGGTTAGATGTAGATCAATTCTGCGAACGCCAATCGATTTAGAATGACTGAATTACTATTTACTGAGAGTTTGAACGAAAAAAATCGACGGACAAAAATTTTCACCAATCACTAAATTTATTGAGCTAAAATTTGACAATATTTGACCTCACTATAAATGGTTAACAAAGTGTGGTGACGAAAATAAAGGAAGACATTGAATATCTAGGAAGATTAGCAGATAACAAACCGAAATACGTCACTTCGCTATCAATGTGGTAATTTTTAATGATAAGTCTAGCTAATTGCATCAGCTTTCTGAAAATAAATAATAGCCATGATGAATGTGTAATGACCTACAGACTGCACTATCTTGATAGGAAACGAATGTTTGTGGTTACAAAAATGGAAAGAGTCAATCTGGAGCAATGAGAAGCATACTGGATGAATCCTATAAAGTTATGTGGAGTGTGGGTCTGCTTCACTTCATGATTACCAATTAGCAGTCCAATGCTTTTTGAGGCAGCGTCTCCTACTCTTTTCGTCTCTCGATAATCAATGAGTTGACACTTAATATGTCATCGAGTTGGAACCTTGTTCGTATAAAACCCTCAAAATTATTTTATAATTATAATTTGATCATATTCTATCTTTGTATTGAACGGCTATGTCAACAGCCCAGATAACACGGAGACGTCACCAGTACGTCCACAGGACATAAATCTAAGACATTCAGGACGTCCCGAAGACGCCCATTATCGGTCCTAAGACGTCCTTAGGATGTCCTGGGGACATCCGATGTTACAAATCTAAACATCCCTGGTACGTGCATTATATATCCCTGTAAGGTCTTTCGTGGACTTCCCTTGGACATCCTAAAGATGTTTATAGTATTTAAAGTTTCAAGGTTTTCTCTAACCCATGATCACAATCTATAGAAAGTGACAAAGCAATTAGAAAAAGTGAAAAGGATAATGATGGAAAGTAATTTTCGAAAACATTATATATTATTCTGAATTTTTACACAATCGTTTACATCGATTACAAAATATAATATATAATTCACGGCTCCCAATAACAATAAATGCGTGATATTATATTTTCTTAGATCGTCGTATTCTTTTGATTGTAAACAAAACCAGAAATCATGTGTATAAGTAAGGTTAGGAAACCACAAGACAAGACACAGCACAGGACCACAAATGGCACAAAATTTACTGAATGTCAACTTTTTAACAGTGAATGAGCAACTTTCCAACGCTTTTGTTTATTAAAATATCATAAATGCACAAAATTTATATTACCTAATACTGGTGACAACTGGAGAAACTCACTGAGCTAAATAAGCTCAGTAGAAAATGCAAATTATGACGGAAAACTAAACCAAAATACGTTTTAAATTTTTGAGAGAGGCACAAGACACGAAAATGATGTTCTAGGTTGGTAATATGAATTTGGCCCGAGTTTGTATGTCCTGAGGACATTCGCATCGGACGTACCAAAAGCGTTCCGAGTTGTACGTCCCCAGGATGTCCATATTAGTTTCTGGGACGTTCGCACCTGAATGGAACAGAAAATGGACATCCTCGGGACGTCCAGGAATGTCAGCCCTCAAAATTCGAAACGTGTGCGAGCTAAGGACTAACGAGGTGTTACCTTTTAACGTGCGATTCCTAGCACGATTTGAGGAGAATAGATTTCGAAAGGAGGTCATCCGTAAGTCACCATCCAAACCACAACCTCGCCCAGCATTGCTTGGCTTTAGATATCGATACCCACGCACTCTACCGCTCGTACTATCCTCTCGGAGAGTGGCCATTGAGTTTGCCAGATTTGAAACCCCCCGTTTACTTTTTGTAAGAAACCCAAGAAGTGCAACAAGCAAGCGGTCTTCAATAAGTGAGAGTAATATTGTTTATATAACAGGTAGAAATGTATTTATATTTTCAAATTAACTATTTTTCCCCCCAGTATTTCATTGCGAACGTGTTTTCAGCTTTTGAGTCACTAATGAGAAACACGTAATTGATGTCTGAGTATGGGAACTAGCGACAAATGCCCATGAAGGTTATGGGTGGAGATAAAAACTGTGGTTCCATTAATAGTCATACTAACGAGTTTGCATTATCAATTAGACAATACCTTCGTTCGAAAAAATGACGCACATCATGGGAAATAGCTACGAAAATAACGATTCTTCCAAAAATATTCATGATAGTTTGTAAACTTTGAATTTCAGGGCATGGCTTTATTTATAATAGGCAATTAACTACAGTTTTCTCCATTTGTTTGAATTGTCGAGTGAACGACCTTCTAAATGCAATATTTTTGTATTTGTCAGTAAGGTTTACATTTTTTCTATCCATCTTTAAAAGTATACGGAATATGAGTGAAAGTACAGATTTTGATTTTTTGTTTTGTTGTTTTCTGTCAGATTTTTGTTGTTTTCTGTCAGATTTTTGCCTCATATTTTCCACATTGTGGAAATATTTGGAGAGAAGGGTACTTCGACATTATCGATTTCACTATTTCATTTATTTGATACTCTCCGGCAAAAATTCTCGAACTTATCTTGTCTTTGCTGCAGGGATTGCTTATTGGTTTCACTGCGAGTGGCGCTGAGACTGACTTTTACAGTAAGTTGCTGCTTCATTTGTGAGGAAATATTAGTTATACGGTGGATTATAATTCATTGGGCTGGGCTGGGACCTACCCTGTCACTGACGAGCTGCAAGAACCGCGAAACTCGTGGTCTTCCCCAGCCAAATGAAGGATAATTTGCTGTATAATTATAATAAGCAACTGCAACTGACTCTTCTTGGAAGAACGTTGCACAAATATCTGTCAGATGTAATTCAATGTCCGTCGTGGTACTAGCCAGGGAAGTAGTTGTTTTCTGTTAGATTTTTGCGTCATATTTTCCACATTGTGACAATATTTATTTATTTCATTTATAATCGTACAGGATTCAATAATTTATCATTATTATATTACGTGTTTAGCGAGTGTTTCAGAAACATCTTTGTTCCTGATACACTCTGTATATTTCCTTCAACTTTCAATGTCAAATACCATGAATAAAAATCGCGCTAAACAATACTTCTTGCATTGATTTCAGAAACATCTTTGTTCCTGATACACTCTGTATATTTCCTTCAACTTTCAATGTCAAATACCATGAATAAAAATCGCGCTAAACAATACTTCTTGCATTGATTTCAGAAACATCTTTGTTCCTGATACACTCTGTATATTTCCTTCAACTTTCAATGTCAAATACCATGAATAAAAATCGCGCTAAACAATACTTCTTGCATTGATTTCAGAAACATCTTTGTTCCTGATACACTCTGTATATTTCCTTCAACTTTCAATGTCAAATACCATGAATAAAAATCGCGCTAAACAATACTTCTTGCATTGATTTCAGAAACATCTTTGTTCCTGATACACTCTGTATATTTCCTTCAACTTTCAATGTCAAATACCATGAATAAAAATCGCGCTAAACAATACTTCTTGCATTGATTTCAGAAACATCTTTGTTCCTGATACACTCTGTATATTTCCTTCAACTTTCAATGTCAAATACCATGAATAAAAATCGCGCTAAACAATACTTCTTGCATTGATTTCAGAAACATCTTTGTTCCTGATACACTCTGTATATTTCCTTCAACTTTCAATGTCAAATACCATGAATAAAAATCGCGCTAAACAATACTTCTTGCATTGATTTCAGAAACATCTTTGTTCCTGATACACTCTGTATATTTCCTTCAACTTTCAATGTCAAATACCATGAATAAAAATCGCGCTAAACAATACTTCTTGCATTGATTTCAGAAACATCTTTGTTCTTGATACACTCTGTATATTTCCTTCAACTTTCAATGTCAAATACTATGAATAAAAATCGCGCTAAACAATACTTCTTGCATTGATTTCAGAAACATCTTTGTTCTTGATACACTCTGTATATTTCCTTCAACTTTCAATGTCAAATACCATGAATAAAAATCGCGCTAAACAATACTTCTTGCATTGATTTCAGAAACATCTTTGTTCTTGATACACTCTGTATATTTCCTTCAACTTTCAATGTCAAATACCATGAATAAAAATCGCGCTAAACAATACTTCTTGCATTGATTTCAGAAACATCTTTGTTCCTGATACACTCTGTATATTTCCTTCAACTTTCAATGTCAAATACCATGAATAAAAATCGCGCTAAACAATACTTCTTGCATTGATTTCAGAAACATCTTTGTTCTTGATACACTCTGTATATTTCCTTCAACTTTCAATGTCAAATACCATGAATAAAAATCGCGCTAAACAATACTTCTTGCATTGATTTCAGAAACATCTTTGTTCTTGATACACTCTGTATATTTCCTTCAACTTTCAATGTCAAATACCATGAATAAAAATCGCGCTAAACAATACTTCTTGCATTGATTTCAGAAACATCTTTGTTCCTGATACACTCTGTATATTTCCTTCAACTTTCAATGTCAAATACCATGAATAAAAATCGCGCTAAACAATACTTCTTGCATTGATTTCAGAAACATCTTTGTTCTTGATACACTCTGTATATTTCCTTCAACTTTCAATGTCAAATACCATGAATAAAAATCGCGCTAAACAATACTTCTTGCATTGATTTCAGAAACATCTTTGTTCTTGATACACTCTGTATATTTCCTTCAACTTTCAATGTCAAATACCATGAATAAAAATCGCGCTAAACAATACTTCTTGCATTGATTTCAGAAACATCTTTGTTCTTGATACACTCTGTATATTTCCTTCAACTTTCAATGTCAAATACCATGAATAAAAATCGCGCTAAACAATACTTCTTGCATTGATTTCAGAAACATCTTTGTTCCTGATACACTCTGTATATTTCCTTCAACTTTCAATGTCAAATACCATGAATAAAAATCGCGCTAAACAATACTTCTTGCATTGATTTCAGAAACATCTTTGTTCTTGATACACTCTGTATATTTCCTTCAACTTTCAATGTCAAATACCATGAATAAAAATCGCGCTAAACAATACTTCTTGCATTGATTTCAGAAACATCTTTGTTCTTGATACACTCTGTATATTTCCTTCAACTTTCAATGTCAAATACCATGAATAAAAATCGCGCTAAACAATACTTCTTGCATTGATTTCAGAAACATCTTTGTTCCTGATACACTCTGTATATTTCCTTCAACTTTCAATGTCAAATACCATGAATAAAAATCGCGCTAAACAATACTTCTTGCATTGATTTCAGAAACATCTTTGTTCTTGATACACTCTGTATATTTCCTTCAACTTTCAATGTCAAATACCATGAATAAAAATCGCGCTAAACAATACTTCTTGCATTGATTTCAGAAACATCTTTGTTCCTGATACACTCTGTATATTTCCTTCAACTTTCAATGTCAAATACCATGAATAAAAATCGCGCTAAACAATACTTCTTGCATTGATTTCAGAAACATCTTTGTTCTTGATACACTCTGTATATTTCCTTCAACTTTCAATGTCAAATACTATGAATAAAAATCGCGCTAAACAATACTTCTTGCATTGATTTCAGAAACATCTTTGTTCTTGATACACTCTGTATATTTCCTTCAACTTTCAATGTCAAATACCATGAATAAAAATCGCGCTAAACAATACTTCTTGCATTGATTTCAGAAACATCTTTGTTCTTGATACACTCTGTATATTTCCTTCAACTTTCAATGTCAAATACCATGAATAAAAATCGCGCTAAACAATACTTCTTGCATTGATTTCAGAAACATCTTTGTTCCTGATACACTCTGTATATTTCCTTCAACTTTCAATGTCAAATACCATGAATAAAAATCGCGCTAAACAATACTTCTTGCATTGATTTCAGAAACATCTTTGTTCTTGATACACTCTGTATATTTCCTTCAACTTTCAATGTCAAATACCATGAATAAAAATCGCGCTAAACAATACTTCTTGCATTGATTTCAGAAACATCTTTGTTCTTGATACACTCTGTATATTTCCTTCAACTTTCAATGTCAAATACCATGAATAAAAATCGCGCTAAACAATACTTCTTGCATTGATTTCAGAAACATCTTTGTTCCTGATACACTCTGTATATTTCCTTCAACTTTCAATGTCAAATACCATGAATAAAAATCGCGCTAAACAATACTTCTTGCATTGATTTCAGAAACATCTTTGTTCTTGATACACTCTGTATATTTCCTTCAACTTTCAATGTCAAATACCATGAATAAAAATCGCGCTAAACAATACTTCTTGCATTGATTTCAGAAACATCTTTGTTCTTGATACACTCTGTATATTTCCTTCAACTTTCAATGTCAAATACCATGAATAAAAATCGCGCTAAACAATACTTCTTGCATTGATTTCAGAAACATCTTTGTTCTTGATACACTCTGTATATTTCCTTCAACTTTCAATGTCAAATACCATGAATAAAAATCGCGCTAAACAATACTTCTTGCATTGATTTCAGAAACATCTTTGTTCTTGATACACTCTGTATATTTCCTTCAACTTTCAATGTCAAATACCATGAATAAAAATCGCGCTAAACAATACTTCTTGCATTGATTTCAGAAACATCTTTGTTCTTGATACACTCTGTATATTTCCTTCAACTTTCAATGTCAAATACCATGAATAAAAATCGCGCTAAACAATACTTCTTGCATTGATTTCAGAAACATCTTTGTTCTTGATACACTCTGTATATTTCCTTCAACTTTCAATGTCAAATACCATGAATAAAAATCGCGCTAAACAATACTTCTTGCATTGATTTCAGAAACATCTTTGTTCTTGATACACTCTGTATATTTCCTTCAACTTTCAATGTCAAATACCATGAATAAAAATCGCGCTAAACAATACTTCTTGCATTGATTTCAGAAACATCTTTGTTCTTGATACACTCTGTATATTTCCTTCAACTTTCAATGTCAAATACCATGAATAAAAATCGCGCTAAACAATACTTCTTGCATTGATTTCAGAAACATCTTTGTTCTTGATACACTCTGTATATTTCCTTCAACTTTCAATGTCAAATACCATGAATAAAAATCGCGCTAAACAATACTTCTTGCATTGATTTCAGAAACATCTTTGTTCTTGATACACTCTGTATATTTCCTTCAACTTTCAATGTCAAATACCATGAATAAAAATCGCGCTAAACAATACTTCTTGCATTGATTTCAGAAACATCTTTGTTCCTGATACACTCTGTATATTTCCTTCAACTTTCAATGTCAAATACCATGAATAAAAATCGCGCTAAACAATACTTCTTGCATTGATTTCAGAAACATCTTTGTTCTTGATACACTCTGTATATTTCCTTCAACTTTCAATGTCAAATACCATGAATAAAAATCGCGCTAAACAATACTTCTTGCATTGATTTCAGAAACATCTTTGTTCCTGATACACTCTGTATATTTCCTTCAACTTTCAATGTCAAATACCATGAATAAAAATCGCGCTAAACAATACTTCTTGCATTGATTTCAGAAACATCTTTGTTCTTGATACACTCTGTATATTTCCTTCAACTTTCAATGTCAAATACCATGAATAAAAATCGCGCTAAACAATACTTCTTGCATTGATTTCAGAAACATCTTTGTTCCTGATACACTCTGTATATTTCCTTCAACTTTCAATGTCAAATACCATGAATAAAAATCGCGCTAAACAATACTTCTTGCATTGATTTCAGAAACATCTTTGTTCTTGATACACTCTGTATATTTCCTTCAACTTTCAATGTCAAATACCATGAATAAAAATCGCGCTAAACAATACTTCTTGCATTGATTTCAGAAACATCTTTGTTCCTGATACACTCTGTATATTTCCTTCAACTTTCAATGTCAAATACCATGAATAAAAATCGCGCTAAACAATACTTCTTGCATTGATTTCAGAAACATCTTTGTTCTTGATACACTCTGTATATTTCCTTCAACTTTCAATGTCAAATACCATGAATAAAAATCGCGCTAAACAATACTTCTTGCATTGATTTCAGAAACATCTTTGTTCCTGATACACTCTGTATATTTCCTTCAACTTTCAATGTCAAATACCATGAATAAAAATCGCGCTAAACAATACTTCTTGCATTGATTTCAGAAACATCTTTGTTCTTGATACACTCTGTATATTTCCTTCAACTTTCAATGTCAAATACCATGAATAAAAATCGCGCTAAACAATACTTCTTGCATTGATTTCAGAAACATCTTTGTTCCTGATACACTCTGTATATTTCCTTCAACTTTCAATGTCAAATACCATGAATAAAAATCGCGCTAAACAATACTTCTTGCATTGATTTCAGAAACATCTTTGTTCTTGATACACTCTGTATATTTCCTTCAACTTTCAATGTCAAATACCATGAATAAAAATCGCGCTAAACAATACTTCTTGCATTGATTTCAGAAACATCTTTGTTCCTGATACACTCTGTATATTTCCTTCAACTTTCAATGTCAAATACCATGAATAAAAATCGCGCTAAACAATACTTCTTGCATTGATTTCAGAAACATCTTTGTTCTTGATACACTCTGTATATTTCCTTCAACTTTCAATGTCAAATACCATGAATAAAAAATCGCGCTAAACAATACTTCTTGCATTGATTTCAGAAACATCTTTGTTCCTGATACACTCTGTATATTTCCTTCAACTTTCAATGTCAAATACCATGAATAAAAATCGCGCTAAACAATACTTCTTGCATTGATTTCAGAAACATCTTTGTTCCTGATACACTCTGTATATTTCCTTCAACTTTCAATGTCAAATACCATGAATAAAAATCGCGCTAAACAATACTTCTTGCATTGATTTCAGAAACATCTTTGTTCTTGATACACTCTGTATATTTCCTTCAACTTTCAATGTCAAATACCATGAATAAAAATCGCGCTAAACAATACTTCTTGCATTGATTTCAGAAACATCTTTGTTCCTGATACACTCTGTATATTTCCTTCAACTTTCAATGTCAAATACCATGAATAAAAATCGCGCTAAACAATACTTCTTGCATTGATTTCAGAAACATCTTTGTTCTTGATACACTCTGTATATTTCCTTCAACTTTCAATGTCAAATACCATGAATAAAAATCGCGCTAAACAATACTTCTTGCATTGATTTCAGAAACATCTTTGTTCCTGATACACTCTGTATATTTCCTTCAACTTTCAATGTCAAATACCATGAATAAAAATCGCGCTAAACAATACTTCTTGCATTGATTTCAGAAACATCTTTGTTCTGATACACTCTGTATATTTCCTTCAACTTTCAATGTCAAATACCATGAATAAAAATCGCGCTAAACAATACTTCTTGCATTGATTTCAGAAACATCTTTGTTCCTGATACACTCTGTATATTTCCTTCAACTTTCAATGTCAAATACCATGAATAAAAATCGCGCTAAACAATACTTCTTGCATTGATTTCAGAAACATCTTTGTTCCTGATACACTCTGTATATTTCCTTCAACTTTCAATGTCAAATACCATGAATAAAAATCGCGCTAAACAATACTTCTTGCATTGATTTCAGAAACATCTTTGTTCCTGATACACTCTGTATATTTCCTTCAACTTTCAATGTCAAATACCATGAATAAAAATCGCGCTAAACAATACTTCTTGCATTGATTTCAGAAACATCTTTGTTCCTGATACACTCTGTATATTTCCTTCAACTTTCAATGTCAAATACCATGAATAAAAATCGCGCTAAACAATACTTCTTGCATTGATTTCAGAAACATCTTTGTTCCTGATACACTCTGTATATTTCCTTCAACTTTCAATGTCAAATACCATGAATAAAAATCGCGCTAAACAATACTTCTTGCATTGATTTCAGAAACATCTTTGTTCCTGATACACTCTGTATATTTCCTTCAACTTTCAATGTCAAATACCATGAATAAAAATCGCGCTAAACAATACTTCTTGCATTGATTTCAGAAACATCTTTGTTCCTGATACACTCTGTATATTTCCTTCAACTTTCAATGTCAAATACCATGAATAAAAATCGCGCTAAACAATACTTCTTGCATTGATTTCAGAAACATCTTTGTTCCTGATACACTCTGTATATTTCCTTCAACTTTCAATGTCAAATACCATGAATAAAAATCGCGCTAAACAATACTTCTTGCATTGATTTCAGAAACATCTTTGTTCCTGATACACTCTGTATATTTCCTTCAACTTTCAATGTCAAATACCATGAATAAAAATCGCGCTAAACAATACTTCTTGCATTGATTTCAGAAACATCTTTGTTCCTGATACACTCTGTATATTTCCTTCAACTTTCAATGTCAAATACCATGAATAAAAATCGCGCTAAACAATACTTCTTGCATTGATTTCAGAAACATCTTTGTTCCTGATACACTCTGTATATTTCCTTCAACTTTCAATGTCAAATACCATGAATAAAAATCGCGCTAAACAATACTTCTTGCATTGATTTCAGAAACATCTTTGTTCTGATACACTCTGTATATTTCCTTCAACTTTCAATGTCAAATACCATGAATAAAAATCGCGCTAAACAATACTTCTTGCATTGATTTCAGAAACATCTTTGTTCCTGATACACTCTGTATATTTCCTTCAACTTTCAATGTCAAATACCATGAATAAAAATCGCGCTAAACAATACTTCTTGCATTGATTTCAGAAACATCTTTGTTCCTGATACACTCTGTATATTTCCTTCAACTTTCAATGTCAAATACCATGAATAAAAATCGCGCTAAACAATACTTCTTGCATTGATTTCAGAAACATCTTTGTTCCTGATACACTCTGTATATTTCCTTCAACTTTCAATGTCAAATACCATGAATAAAAATCGCGCTAAACAATACTTCTTGCATTGATTTCAGAAACATCTTTGTTCCTGATACACTCTGTATATTTCCTTCAACTTTCAATGTCAAATACCATGAATAAAAATCGCGCTAAACAATACTTCTTGCATTGATTTCAGAAACATCTTTGTTCCTGATACACTCTGTATATTTCCTTCAACTTTCAATGTCAAATACCATGAATAAAAATCGCGCTAAACAATACTTCTTGCATTGATTTCAGAAACATCTTTGTTCCTGATACACTCTGTATATTTCCTTCAACTTTCAATGTCAAATACCATGAATAAAAATCGCGCTAAACAATACTTCTTGCATTGATTTCAGAAACATCTTTGTTCCTGATACACTCTGTATATTTCCTTCAACTTTCAATGTCAAATACCATGAATAAAAATCGCGCTAAACAATACTTCTTGCATTGATTTCAGAAACATCTTTGTTCCTGATACACTCTGTATATTTCCTTCAACTTTCAATGTCAAATACCATGAATAAAAATCGCGCTAAACAATACTTCTTGCATTGATTTCAGAAACATCTTTGTTCCTGATACACTCTGTATATTTCCTTCAACTTTCAATGTCAAATACCATGAATAAAAATCGCGCTAAACAATACTTCTTGCATTGATTTCAGAAACATCTTTGTTCCTGATACACTCTGTATATTTCCTTCAACTTTCAATGTCAAATACCATGAATAAAAATCGCGCTAAACAATACTTC